>SJXQ01007980.1:0-284273 GCA_006408695.1 Aepyceros melampus | reverse complement strand
CCTGTCCCTGCAGGGATGCCGCCCTGTCCAGCCTCTTTCCCCCTCCGCCTTTCCCATCCCCCTTTCCCCCATCTCTTTCTCACACCTGGAAGGTCTCCAAGGTCTCAATCGCAGCCCCCACCCCCATCATTCCACTGGGCCCCTGGTACTGACCTAGGGCAGGCTCTGCACACTCCTTGTGCTGCTCAGGGTACAGAAAGGGGCATCCCCTGCAAAGAAGAAAGACAGGGAGAGGTACTCAGGCAGCAACCCTTCCCCTCCTTGGGCCGGGGGAAGGGATTGCACCGGGGTACTTGGGAGGGGTAGCAGTTCGCCAGTGGAGAGTCAGAAGGCAGCTGTCAATCAGGACTGCCAGGGGCAGTGGGGGACCAGAAGACTGGGCTCAGATCCTCTCTGTGATAACAGGAACCATCTAGCTAATTTCTCCCAGGTTGGACAGCCTGGTTCATATAGGTGAAAGGGAGTGTTGACAGCAGGGAGGCAGTGGTAAGTATCTACTAAGTGCTGGGCATGCATCATCCCCTTTAACCCACTTAGGTACCTTTGGAAATAGGAACTACCGTGTCTGTTTTATTGATGAGAGAATTGAGGTTTAAGTATCCTGTTCTCCCAGGCCTGCAGTGATGGAGGTGGGCTTGGAACCCAGGGCTGTGTGCTCCCGAGCCTAGGGCTCTTTCCATCACAGCATGCTGCCGTAGGTGAGGAAGGCTGCTTGGTCAGTCTCCTCTTTGCTGTGCCCTTCGTTCCACACTATAACTGAGATGCCAGCAACAGTGTCACGTGGGGAATGATTAAAATCTCTCCTGCTTGCTTGGGCTCAGGTTCCATGGGGAAACCTCACTGGCTGGTGACGCAGTCTGAGCATCAGGCTGGTAGCATTTTTGTTGTTTAGTCTCTCAGTTGTGTCTGACTCTTTGTGATCCTATGGACTGGAGTCTGCTAGGCTTCTCTGTCCATGGAATTCTCCAGGCAAGCCTGCTGAAGTTGGTTGCCATTTCCTTTTCCAGGTGACCTTCCCAGTTCAGGGAGTGAACCTGCGTCTCTGGCACTGGCAGGCAGAATCTTTACCACTGAGCCACAGGAATGCCCAGGTAGCATTTACCAGTGCTCACTTCTCTCTGGTCTCTGTACAAATCCAGAAACTTTGTGTTTTCTTTTCCCATGTGCTAAAGTCAAAGCCAACTCATTGGAAAAGACCCTGATGCTGGGAAAGGTTGAAGGCAAAAGGAGAAGGGGACAGCAGAGGATGAGATGGTTGGATGGCACCCACCGACTCAATGGGCATGAAGTCAGGTGAACTCTGGGAGATGGTCAGGGACAAGAGAGGCCTGGTGTGCTGCAGTCCATGGGGTCGCAAAAAGTCAGATACAACTTAGTGACTGAACTGTTAACAACAAATGTCAAAGTCCACCACAATATCCTTTTCTTTTTTCCCTAAACACCTTTTTTTTTTTTCCCAAGAGCTAAAGAACTAAAATGGCTCCTCTTTTCTAATAATAAGAATGTAACTGATATGTTTCATCTTCTATTCCATTCTATCTTTGCCTGCTTCTCAGAGGCAATTTTAAAGATTGGTAATCCTAAATTTAGATTACTAGAGAAATTACTGATTACTAATGCAATCGTTCAGAATTTAGCTCTGAGGATGTTCATTTCAGCATTGGTTATGACAGAAAACAACTGGTAATGAGCTAAATGTCCGAGGTCAGCATTTAGTTAGATAAACTTAAAGTATGATATAATCATGAAACAATAGCCATGAAATACAATAGTAAAGTTCCCTGCACATAGTAGGTCTTCAGTCAGCAGTATTCTCAATTTCCTCTCCCCATGTGTTAACACAGTCACCACTGACATTTGCAATTGACAAAGCATTTTTTTTTTTTTTTTGCTGCCCTGTGGGATCTTAGTTCCCTGACCAGGGATCAAAGCCATTCCCTTTGCAGTGGAAGCGCAGAGTCTTAACCACTAGACCACCAGGGAAGTCCCTATTGTAACTATTTTTAAATGTATAATTCAGAGGCAATAAGTTCATTACATTGTGCCACTACCATTATCATCCAGCTCCAAAACTTTTTTATCAGCCCCAGTTAAAACTTTATCCATTATAAACCATCTCTCCCCATTTCCCCTCTCCCCTCAACCCCTGGTACCCTCCGTTCTACGTTCAGTTCCTATGAATTTGCACAAACCACATTTTGTTCATCTGTTAATGGACTTCTGGGTTTGGGGAGGCTTTTAAAGATGGGAGGCACTGAGACTGGTCACATACCGAGGGAAGGAGCCCACAGGTGGGGTGGTGGAGCAGCTGTGGCCGCAGCAAGGCCTCGAGAGAGGAGGACTGCTGGTGGAGGCAGGTGGGACGACATCATGTGCAAGGGTAATAGGAAGGGGAGCTCTGCTGGGGGAAGACCTACTTTGAAGCCAGACCGGCTGACCTCTGAGGCTGGCCCAGCTCCTGTTCAGTTGTAGCTGGGGTGATTTCTTTACCATGTGTGAGTCATGGTATCTCATTCATGGCGTGTAGCTGTTAGGGTTAAAGGGAATGGTGCATAAATAACCAACACACGGAGGTGCTTGGTAAGTGCTGGTTCTTTCTCTAAAAAAGATGGGTAGGTGAGGGTAAGTTGTGGCCAACTGAGAATGCATCTCTGCACATCTCAATACCTTTTCCCTGTGAGGAAGGAAGTGGGCAGTGGACATTTGGGACACTGGCTGGAGACACAAAGGAAGGTGGAGATAGGCACTGTCTGAAAGGAGAGACGTGTCTGACCTTGGCCTGTGCCAGAGTACGGGGTCCGGACCCTCCGGTCCCCATGCTCACTCACCACAGAGGGCGCTCTCAGAGGAAGGGGAGGGGTCTGTCTTTTTAGTTCAAATCCGCTGGACAGATCACACACTAAAAAATCACAATAAAAACGACCTCATCCCTACCTCAAGCCTGTAAAGATTAAGTTATACTTAACAGGTATGCTTGCCAGACATCACCCTGTCTCTGAGCCTTCAGCTGCCCCAGCAGGCACACGCCCTTGCAGCACTCGGAGGGACCAGTGAGGGCAAACCCACACCTCAGTGAATTAATATGGTTTAGGGTTTGGAAATGTCAGGCTTTTCATCTTTTTAACGTTAATAACCATTTACAAGTGTTCCCTGGTAGCTAGGTTGGTAAAGGATCCGCCTCCAATGCTGGAGACCTGGGTTTGATCCCTGGGTCAGGAAGGTCCCCTGGAGAAGGGAATGGCTACCCACTCCAGTATTTCTTGCCCAGAGAATTCCATGGATGGAGGAGTCTGCTGGGCTACAGTCCATGGGGTCCACAGGGTCAGACATGACTAAGTGACACACAACTGTTTACAAACGTGCCCAGAATAAGCCAAGCTGCCACTGCGACCTGCTTCCTGCTCAGCCAGGGAGACGGACACACACAGCCACAACCACGAACACGTGTGTGGCATCAGGCTCTGGGGGCTCGGGGACAGTGACATTCCCTGGGGGATGAGCAGGAACATCTGAGTCAGGCCCAGAAAGGCACCAAAGGAGGCGTCAAACCAAAGTGGGTGGGGACGGCAAAGGCGAGAGAAGATGCCTCAGAGGACAACAGATCCAGACTCGAGGCAGGCAGTGGGCCCTCTTCGAGGACACCTTTCTGCGTGGAGTGTGGCACTGTCCCCAAGGGAGCAGGGGGATGCTCANTGACAATATACAGCCTTGATGTACTCCTTTTCCTATTTGGAACCAGTCTGTTGTTCCATGTCCAGTTCTAACTGTTGCTTCCTGACCTGCATACAGGTTTCTCAAGAGGCAGGTCAGGTGGTCTGGTATTCCCATCTCTCTCAGAATTTTCCACAGTTTATTTTGATCCACAGAATCAAAGGCTTTGGCATAGTCAATAAAGCAGAAATAGATGTTTTTCTGGAACTCTCTTGCTTTTTCCATGATCCAGCGGATGTTGGTAATTTGATCTCTGATTCCTCTGCCTTTTCTAAAACCAGCTTGAACATCAGGAAGTTCATGGTTCATGTATTGCTGAAGTCTGGCTTGGAGAATTTTGAGCATTACTTTACTAGCATGTGAGCTGAGTGCAATTGTGCGGTGTTAGATACCTATAGTATCAACTAAATAAAACCAAATGAAAACTTCAAAGATTATTTATTGAAACCTTACCTTTTCACTGGATCTAAATATAAAATTAAAAGCAGGTTTCCACTGAAGAGTTTTCTTGATGAGATCCTGATTCTCCTCTCCTGAACTTTGTTGCATGGTTTTCCTTAGTGCTCTGGATCAATGTTTTGAAATTTTTATTTGTTCTTCTTATTTTTTGGGGGGGGCTTATTACTTTTTTTTGTTCTTATTACTTTATTTGGGCTTCTCTGAAAAGCTGTTGGAAAACACACTCTCCTTGTAGGAGAATAATCAAGATGGTAAAGTAGCAGGACATAGAGATCAACCTTCCTGTCACAAATATATCAAAAATATATCTACATGTGGAATGAGTCACACAGAATATCTCATCTGTCTTTGAATGAAGACTGTTTCTCTTCTGATAGCTGATGTTGAATGGTGCCACCAGGTCATGGTCTCCAAAGGAGAAGATTTAACTCCAGAACCAAAGACAGTCTCAGTCACTAAGATCTTTGTGTAGATTTTATTTAAAGTGGAAGTGTCAGGAAAAGCTTCTAACATAGACATCAGAAGGGTGCATGAGAGTACCCATCTCACTAGTTTAAGCAGTGCCTTATAAACTTCTCAGCTAGCTGCTGAAAGTAGATAAAAAGTACCTCAAGGCTGTGAGAATTTCACCTAGACCAGTTCCTGGTATCATACATCCTGGGAAGACATCAGCACAAGATTAGCCAGAAGGAACAGGTTAACCCAGAGCTTCAGGCTGTGGAAGTTTCACTCCTGCCTTCTCCCGTAACATTCAACCAAAACTCAAAAAAAAAAAAAAAAAAGGTGGGGCATGGCATGTCTTTGAACAAGAGATATTGCTGCCTTTGAGGTCTATTTGTCTAAGGCAAAAGAATGAGAAAATGTTTACCTCGTCCTTAAATGGGCCTTTGGCTTAGACTCCTATCAACCTACCTAAGTTAACTCTCAGTCCCATGGTTTGGTGGCCTGAAAGCTACTATCTTTTTAGTCTTTATTTATTGCTTCTTAGTTAATATGGGTCTATAATTGGCTTCTGATTTATTCACTCTCAGTCAGTTCCTTGAAAATCTAATCATTCTCATATGTTCTTCCTTTGCTGTGGTTCTCAAATGCATTTGATTCTTTTTTTTTTTTTTTAACTTCCATGTGCTTCTCTCCTATCTTGATGTGGCTGCCTTGCAACTAAGAGTCTTGCATTATAAGATTATATCTTCTTTGACTCCTGTCAGTTTTCTAATTAAAATGTTTTATTGAGTCTTTATCACTGAAAAGATGTTTCAAACTCTATGAAAAAAGCAGTGAGTTTTATGGCTTCTGATTTATTCACTCTCAGTCAGTTCCTTGAAAATCTAATCATTCTCATATGTTCTTCCTTTGCTGTGGTTCTCAAATGCATTTGATTCTTTTTTTTTTTTTTTAACTTCCATGTGCTTCTCTCCTATCTTGATGTGGCTGCCTTGCAACTAAGAGTCTTGCATTATAAGATTATATCTTCTTTGACTCCTGTCAGTTTTCTAATTAAAATGTTTTATTGAGTCTTTATCACTGAAAAGATGTTTCAAACTCTATGAAAAAAGCAGTGAGTTTTCCCAAAGCTGCAAAATTCTGTATCTATATGTTATTTTTTGCATTTTTGCTTGCAGACTGACTCATGTCTATCTTGCCAACTTTGGAGAATGTAGCCAGTAATAATATAATACACTAGGAACATGCTTTTGAAACATTTTATCTAAAGTTAAAGTAAGCATGTGGTCTGCCTCACAAGGGATTGCAGTTTTCCCTTTACCAAGTGTGTATTCCACTACACAACATGTGTCATAGTCTTTCTAGCCCCTACTATTGACTATTCACTGCTTAATATTTCTCTCCTATTTAAATAAGAAAATTTTAAAGAGTTTTCCTATAACTATATCTCTTTTCTGATACCAATTTCTGTTTTAAGAAATGCTAGCATCACCAAATTTTAAAAACCTTAATTTTCAGCTTATTATCCCCCACCCCAGAGGGAAAGAAATAAAGTCTAATATAAGTTGGGGCTTCCCAGATGGCACTAGTGGTAAAGAACCTGCCTGACAATTCAGGAGACATGAGACATCTCTGGATTGGGAAGAACCCTTAGAGGAAAGCATGACAACTGAACCCAGTATTCTTTCCTGGAGAATACCATGGACAGAGGAGCCTGGCAGCTACGGTCCATAGGGACACAAAGAGTTGGACAGAACTAAAGTGACATCACACACAATGCAGATTGGGCTGTCTTCTTTCTTCTAACTGTGTCTTCTAAAATAAGCTGTTTCCAAGATATCTCTAGCAGATAAAGTGAAGACAAAAAGATTGCATGAGATGATGTTAAGAGCCATGCCTACAAGTGGCTTTAATTACTTCCACTCAGATCAAATGGGCCAAAATCTTGTCTTTTGGGATCAACTTAAAAGCAAGGAGTCTGGGAAATATAGGTGAGTACATGATCATTGTTGAGAACTATAATGTTTGCCACAGTATTTCACTTATGAAAGAAACACAGAAAAATAAAAGATAAAGCAGTTGTATTCAAAGATGCAAGGTAAACTTACTATTGACTACATTGATTGTAAGGTATTTCTGAGGTTCAAGGAGTAGGTAAAAATGAACAACATAGGTTACTTCCCTAGTGGTTCCATGGCTCATTGAAAGGGGCACAAGTTGGATTCCTGGTTGAGGAATTAAGATCCCACATGCCATGCAGCACAAAAGGAAAAACAAACAAACAAACAAACAAAAAATAAGTAAATTTGAAGGAAGATTTTTAAAAAAAAAGAAAGAAAGTTAGAAAGAAAATGCTCTAGAACAGAAGGCTAAAGAGCTTATGAAAGAGATTCACAAGTTTTTCTCCTGTAATTGACACCTAATCTTACTGCATTACGGTCAGAGAAGATGCTTGGAATGAATTCAATTTTTTTGAATTTACCAAGGCTAGATTTTTGGCCCAGGATGTGATCTATCCTGGAGAAGTTTCTGTGTGTGCTTAAGAAGAAGGTGAAATTCATTGTTTTCAGGTGAAATGTCCTATAGATATCAATTAGGTCTAACTGGTCTATTGCATCATTTAAAGTTTTTGTTTCCTTGTTAATTTTCTCTTTAATTGATCTATCCATAGGTGTGAGTGGGGTATTAAAGTCTCCCACTTTTATTGTGTTATTGTTAGTTTCCACTTTCATACTTGTTAGCATTGTCTTACATATTGTGGTGCTCCTATGTTGCATGCATGTATATTTATAGATGTTATATCTTCTTCTTGGATTGATCCTTTGATCATTATGTAGTGTCCTTCTCTGTCTCTTTTCACAGCCTTTGTCTTAAAATCTATTTTTATCTGATATGAGTATTGCTACTCCTGCTTTTCTTTTGGTCTCTATTTGCGTATAATATCTTTTTCCAGCCCTTCACCTTCAGTCTGTATGTGTCCCTTGTTTCGAGGTGGGTCTCTTGTAGACAACACATATAGACATCTTGTTTTTGTATCCATTCAGCCAATTTTTGTCTTTTGGTTGGGGCATTCAACCCATTTACATTTAAGGTAATTATTGATAAGTATGATCCCATTGCCATTTACTTTATTGTTTTGGGTTTGAGTTTATACACCCTTTCTGTGTTTCCAGTCTAGAGAAGATCCTTTGACATTTGTTGGAGAGCTGATTTGGTGGTGCTGAATTCTCTCAGCTTTTGCTTGTCTACAAAGCATTTCATTTTTCCTTCATATTAGAATGAGATCCTTACTAGGTACAGTAATCAGGGCTATAGGTTATTTTTTTTTCATCACTTTAAGAATGTCCTTCCATTCCCTCCTTGCCTGAAGAGTTTCTATTGAAAGATCAGCTGTTATTTAAAATGGATTAAATATCTAAATGTAAGACCAGAAACTATAAAATTCCTAGAGGAAAACATAGGCAAAACACTCCCCGACGTAAATCACAGCAGGATCCTCTATGATCCACCTCCCAGAATATTGGAAATAAAAATAAAAATAAACAAATGGGACCTAATTAAAATTAAAAGCTTATGCACAGCAAAGGAAACTATAAGCAAGGTAAAAAGACAGCCTTTGGAATGGGAGAAAATAATAGCAAATGAAGCAACTGACAAAGAATTAATCTCAAAAATATACAAGCAACTCCTGCAGCTCAATTCTAGAAAAATAAATGACCCAATCAAAATATGGGCTAAAGAACTAAATAGACATTTCTCCAAAGAGACATACAGATGGCTAACAAACACATGAAAAGATGCTCAACATCACTCATTATTAGAGAAATGCAAATCAAAACCACAATGAGGTACTATTTCACAGTCAGAATGGCTGCTATTCAAGTCTGCAAGTAATAAATGCTGGAGAGGGTGTGGAGAAAAGGGAACCCTCTTACACTGTTGGTGGGAATGTAAACTAGTATAGCCACTATGGAGAACAGTGTGGAGATTCCTTAAAAAACTGGAAATAGAACTGCCATACCACCCAGCCATCCCACTGCTGGACATACACACCAATGAAACCAGAATTGAAAGAGACACGTGTACCGCAATGTTCATCACAGCACTGGTTATAATAGATAGGACATGGAAGCAACCTAGATGTCCATCAGCAGACAAATGGATAACAAAGCTTTGATATATATACACAATGGAATATAACTCAGCCATTAAAAAGAATACATTTGAATCAGTTCTAATGAGGTGGATGAAACTGGAGTCTAGTATACAGAGTAAAGTAAGCCAGAAAGAAAAACACCAATGCAGATACTAATGCATATACATGGAATTTAGAAAGATGGTAATGATAACTCTGTATGCAAGACAGCAAGTGACACAGATGCATAGAACAGTCTTTTGGACTCTGAGGGAGAGGGTGAGGGTTGGATGATTTGGGAGAATGGCATTGAAACATGTATATTATCATATGTGAAACGAATCACCAGTCCAGTTTCTATGCATGAGACAGGGTGCTCGGGGCTGGTGCACTGGGATGACCCAGAGGGATAGGATAGGGAGAGCCGTGGGAGGGGGGTTCACGTATACCTGTTGTGGATTCATGTCAATGTATGGCAAAACCAATACAATATCATCAAATAATTCGCCTCCAAATAAATAAAATTTATTTGTAAAAGTAAAAAAAAAAAAAAAGAAAAGAAAAGAAAGATACTCACAGCCTCAAAGTCACAAATGCACGTGAAATACAAGTAATTCTTGAGATAACAGAGTAATAGATAAGAATATTGTGAAGTGCCTCAAGCTGCAAAAGTCATATACCAAAACTTGGATGATATAAATGGAAAAGTTCGCAAGAATTTAGGAGACACAGCTATTACCAGCAAAGTATGCATTCACTATACTTAAAAAATGTATTTTTTTGTTTATAAATCATTTGGAGAGCAATTTTCAACACTAGTAATTTTGCAAAAGTGATGTTTCATCATTTTACTAGTGATAAAGTCAGTATATTTAGGTATATTCAATAAATTTTTAAGTCTCATTTTAAAATGCCATCATTGCCATTGAGACAAGAAAAAACTCTCAAAGAAAAAAAATATTATATTTGTTTCTAATGAGAGATGAAAGAGTCCCTTTATTATGATACTATATAATAATCTTGCAAGTATTATATACATCATCATGTTAGGAAATTTGAGTTGTAAAAGTATTACACATTCCACAAAAATGTATCCATACAATAATTCTATGCTGGTCTATAAAATAGAAATGATCTTCTTAAAAATTTAAGGGAGAAGAAAGGAATGATATTTAACCTAGTTTACAAAATATTTGTATATGCTATGCATATACCTAAGAGAAAGGCACCAAGAGAACTGAACTTTGCTGTGAAACAAAAAGATGACTGAGCAGTAACTTGTGGATCATGTGTCATCTATCATTTTCTTGAAGGATATTTTGATGTGAAGTTTAATTTGAGACATAAGTTACCATCTTTAAAATAAAAAACAAAAAACAAAAACCCAGATTGCTTGTTTTCTACCATCCCTTTATATCAATTGTCAGGAATGAAACTAATCCAAAATGCTTCTATCACCTAAAATTTCAAAAATAATGCTCATCCACAAAACTCAAATATTCACATGTATTTTTTCTGACTTGTTTAAGAAATAAATTTTTGTTATTAAGTTAAAAAATCAACACTTCTTTCTCAGTTAACGTACAAGAATAAATACACCTTCACTATTTAAGACAATGTTGAGACTGTGGTGATGTTATTTTCTAGGCTGTGACTGGCAAATGATGATAAGAAATTTTATATTCAAGACCAAGAATGATATTTAAAAGAAATGAGGACATGTCTCAATGTTACCTTTAAAAATTAAAATAAGGTTTTTTTTTTCCCAAATAAAGTGACATTGTCCTATATTACACAAAATATTGGAATTCATGGATTGAATGCAGATAAAGAATTGTATCAAGGGAAACACATAGGATTTCATATTAAAAATTGATATTTGAAATTTTAATTAGCAACTAAAGAATTCAATTTTATTATCAAATAAAATACACTAAAATACAGAAACCTAGATAGAGTTTTGAAAAGCAAAGATGTTACTCTGCCAACAAAGGTATGTACAGTCAAGGCAATGGCTTTCCCAGTTGTCCCATATGGTTGTGAGAACTGGACCATGAAGAAGACAGAACACCAAAGAACTGATGCTTTCAGACTGTGGTGTTCTGGAGGACTCCTAAGAGTCACTTGGACAGCACCGAGATCAAACCAGTCAATCTTAAGAGAAATCAGCCCTGAATATTCACTGGAAGAACTGATGCTGAAGCTAAGCTCCAGTATTTTAGTCATCTGATGTGAACAGGTCACTCACTGGAAAAGTCCTAGATGCTGGGAAAGATTGAGGGCAGAGGGAGAAGAGAGAATCAGAGGATGAGATGGCTGGATAGCACTACTACTGATGCAATGAACATGAACTCAAGCAAACTCTGGGAGTTGCTGAGGGACAGGGAGGCTGTCATGATGTCTATCAGGTCCCAAAAAGTCGGACACAACTGGATGACTGAACAACAACAAAGTACAAGTTAATTTTGAAAGTAGGTTAAAAAAAAAAAACGAAATAAATTTGAAAACTCAGAGATGCTTTGTGTCCAACCAAGTGAAACTAATATTTAAACATTGCAGGATAATCTTTATTCTGAACATATATTTGAGTGATAATAATCTTAGATTATTCCCTGGGAATTTTCAATAGTATATAAATCATTATATTGCTGAAATGATAATTTATATAATATCCAACAACATAGTTATCTGATTTAATTAATATAAATGATTAATGGCTTCTATGCCAAGATAATCAAAATTGTTCTCCTCATATTTCAATAGTGATACTCCAGTTCTTGAACATATCAATATAACCCATTCAAGTAGAAAATAAGCCATTGGCAGCAGTAATTTGTATTCAAAATTTTTCTTTAAAATTCCAGCAATGAGATATAGACTCCCAAGAAGCAAATCAGAGAAGGCATGAAACATTGCTTATCATTTCTTCATCACAACAAACATCATTAAATGTCTATTTACACATGTAGGAATATTATTTTGAATTTTTATTGCTTCTATATTAATGGCACTATCATAAAAAATTAGAAAAATCACTTAGTTAATCAACCTAAAACTAGTAACAATTTTACTAACCAACACTACAGCTTCTAGTAAATCACTTAATTTATTTGGACAGTCTATGAGTGAATTAAGTTCAGTTCAGTTCAGTTGCTCAGTCGTGTCTGACTCTTTGCGACCCCATGAATCTCAGCACGCCAGGGCACCCTGTCCATCACCAACTCCTGGAGTTCACTCAGACTCACGTCCATCAAGTCAGTGATGCCATCCAGCCATCTCATCTTCTGTTGTCCCCTTCTCCTCCTGCCCCCAATCCCTCCCAGCATCAGAGTCTTTTCCAATGAGTCAACTCTTCCCATGAGGTGGCCAAAGTACTGGAGTTTCAGCTTTAGCATCATTCCTTCCAAAGTAATCCCAGCGCTGATCTCCTTCTCAATGGACTGGTTGGATCTCCTTGCAGTCCAAGGGACTCTCAGAGTCTTCTCCAACACCACAGTTCAAAAGCATCAATTCTTCAGTGCTCAGCCTTCTTCACAGTCCAACTCTCACATCCATACATGACCACAGGAAAAACCATAGCCCTGACTAGTTGGACCTTACTCGGCAAAGTAGTGTCTCTGCTTTTGAATATGCTATCTAGATTAGTCATAACTTTTCTTCCAAGGAGTAAGCGTCTTTTAATTTCATGGCTGCAGTCACCATCTGTGGTGATTTTGTACCCCCCCCCCAAAAAAAAAGAAGTCTGACAGAGTTTCCACTATTTCCTCATCTATTTCCCATGAAGTGATGGGACCGGATGCCATGAACTTCGTTTTCTGAATGTTGAACTTTAAGCCAACTTTTTCACTCTCCACTTTCACTTTCATCAAGAGCCTTTTTAGTTCCTCTTTGTTTTCTGCCATAAGGGTGATGTCATCTGCATATCTGCAGTTATTGATATTTCTCCTGGCAATTTGGTTCCAGCTTGTGTTTCTTCCAGTCCAGCATTTCTCATGATGTACTCTGCATATAAGTTAAATAAGCAGGGTGACAATATACAGCCTTGATGTACTCCTTTTCCTATTTAGAACCAGTCTGTTGTTCTAGCTCATTTTAAAATTTATTTATTATTTTATAAATTAGTTATTCTTTTGCTAGTTAACTTACAACATGTATAGATAACTAAATAATTTTAAATAAGAACATCTTTTAAGGCTTTAAATTACCTATATCTAGCTGAATAGAATGATTAAATGCATTTAATCATTTGCAGTCCCAAAGAAATGAGTTGCATTTAAAAAAAGAGTCATAGCTTCCTTTCTTCATATTGTAGCTTTATTTATATGATATAGAGACTCTAAAATGATAACACAGAGTAGAGGTTAAGAATGTGTACTTAGGGAGCTGGGGAAAGGAGTTTTGAATCCCAACTCTGTATCTTATTAGTTATGTCATGTTAAGAAAGCTATTAAACTTCTGTTGTTAGATTTTTCTCATCTGTAAAGGAAAAACATTAAATAACTTTAGCTCACAGTATTGTTGTAGGTAGTATATGATAGCCTTTTGGAGTTTAAGCACTGTTTCCATGATTACTATATACATTTTCCCCACAGTTATAAGTACTACCTAAAAAAAAATACATTTTTTGTCTTAAATGGTTATAATTTGAAGACAATTTTCAATATGGTTTCACAGAAATAGACCTGTACATAATTAGTTTTTTCTTTTTTTTTTTTTTCATTTCAGAAAGCCTAGCATATGAATTGTATGGATAATAGAATGTCTTAATTTTTTAATAAACGTTCCATTTATTTCTACTTCTTTTTCCCCATCTATGATACCTAGAGAATGCTGTGCAAACAGTAACACACTGTGAATACATATTACTTTTTATTGTACCACATGGGCTTCAGTGAAACTAAAATTTCTTTGTTAAGTTAGACGATGATTGCATTTATGTATTTTGACAAGCAAAGTTATACAGATGTCTTGAAATTTAGCTAGACAAATTGGATAATAAGGGATGGTTACCTCATACTCTCACACTTACCTAATTCACCTACTTGGCTTCAACAAAGCAGGGGCAATACCAGCTGTTTCAGAGGAGTTGACAAAAAGAATGGAATGTAAATAGCTGTCATTCTTTGCTTTGTATTCTTAGGCTAAGACTCTCTTAATTCTTTTGTATGTATTGGCCCATCATATATGAAGTGGTAATGACTTATTTTGGACCAGGCCTCAACTTCATTTTGGCTGTCATGTTTTAACCATCTGTTCAAAGAAGCAGCTGAGTAAATGATAAAGATCTTAAAGAATTATGTAAAAACCTTATCACAGCAACTTATTTCTTTTGTCCTTTTGAAGAAAGCTTATCATAATCACACCATTCTTGATTGAGAATTTCTCAGTTTTTTTTTTTTTTTTTACATATGTCCTAAAATATAAACAGGGTAACCATAATGCCTTTTGTTTTATGGATCTTAAAATTGACTGTTTAACTAGTGGGATAAATAATAATAAAATTTTCAAATATTGAATTGCTCCATTTGTTCCCTTTATCTGTACTTGTAAATAGAACTGGCTTCACTGATTTTCTTCTGAAAATGTGAACTCCCAACAAAACTGAAGTTTTATCTATAAAGAATATGTCAAAACTGATTCTGGTTATTACCTGTGTATTAATGTCAATCTGAATATATTTAGTTATGGCTTAATTGCTCAAGACACAGTCTAGTCTGAGAAAATTACACTGATAAATGACTATGGAAACAATCTCCCTTTAGATTTCACTAAACACTTTTATTTTAAGGGTAATCATTTCCTTGATCATCTATTTCCTGGGAGAGTTCCTCAAATGAGAACATGTGAGATTATTTTAGGTTGACAGCTCTCCAGTGGCAGCTTACTTAAACCAGTAATAAGCTCATTAAATCTAAAGATTTCACAGAAACTGTGATAAGAGACCCAATCAACTTAAGAGCTTTTCAGGGAAAAAAAAAAAAGTATACTTTAAAACAACTGAATAAGAGCTATTTGATTGCCATCTTTCCAAGTATCAACAAGTTACTCTTAGACTGAAGGATAATGAATACCAGAAATTCACCTGGCCCACTGATCATTTCATCAATTTACTCCTTGGTTGGAATGTTCTTCATTCCTTTCAACTATCAAAATCCTGTCTGCTTACCAAGGTTGAGCTCAATATTTCTTTTCCATAAAAATCTCTCTGAATCTGACAACCTTCAATACATTTTTTCCTTCTCTAAACTTCTATGTCCATTTTAGTTCTCATGATCTTATTTAGCATTTCATCATGAATTTTGCTTTCAAGTTCTTTTCTAGTGCTATAGTCTTGCTTAGCATAATAGCAGTTCATGCCAAATTATATGAGCTTTTCAAGTCTGAAAATATTTTTATCTTTTGTATGTTGAATTCCCTGGAAAGCAAACTCAGATTCAGAGATTATCATAAGCGGTATTTATTAGAAACATCAATTTTAGGATAAATGTCTGTGGAAGACGGGAGAGGTAGATTGGAGGGAAAAAAAAATAAGGTTGAGATTTAGTCTCAGAGTGATCTCATATAACCCCACAGGGAGCTCTGAAATTGGGATGACTCTTTAGAAGTGTCTTAAATTGGAACAAGAGGTTAAGTCTGTACATTCTGTCACTGAACAGAGAGTAGGTTATACAGAGAAGGTAAGGGAGGCAGCTCTCGCTAGTGAAGACCAGTATATGAAAGTTGTCAGCAGTATTGTCTGCTGACAGTACCAACAACTGCAGAATTAAGTCCTTCAGTTTTGCGTGAGATTTAGGTTGCATGTAGCAATACCTTACTGTATGTCCTCAAACAAATATTGGAAAAAAGTCAGGAAACAACTGTTAAATGTAGCAATGTTGAAAAGAGAATATTGTGCTGTGGGAAACTATACCCAAATAAATAGAAGATGTAAAATGGATCTATATGTGCCCCTCTGCAGAGCAGAATGATACTGTAGAATCATTCTCTCTTCATAGTTCTCCATGGGATGTTGAGAGTGACTAGGCTACAACCCAGCTTCTTTATCTGCATAGATCTTTTTATTTTCCTTCTCTTATATACATTTCCCAAGAACAAAATCCTAAATAAAATTCCTGTTTGATAATCTGCATCTCAAATACTTATTTAATAGTGTATAGGTGGTTTCCGGTGCACAGAAAATGGAAATATGGCTTGTTGCTTCTGTTCAACTTCCTGGAGCACTTGGATATGTCTGAGAAAGCACTGCAAATGAGTAAGGAAAGTTTAATCTAAAAGTACCATATTGAAGATATGACATGAAAGAATCCACTACACCATATGCTTCATACTATATTTAACAGAAAAGTAGATTTTGGACTGCTAGGTCTTTCCTTAAAACACTGCTAACTACTACTGATATGAAAATAGGATGCTACAACGAAAGGATACCTGTTTCTAAAACGTATTCTATCTGATCATTATCACTTTAATGAAGTATCAACACTTAATGACAGGCTGCAGGTAGGACCTCAATGGTGATCTGAAATTTTGAGGTGTTACAAAGCAAAAATCCATCGTTAGAGGGTTCTGTGGGATATGGTAGTTCTAAAAATAAAAGTATTCTCAGAAGAGAATAATTCAGAAGGGGAGTTCAGTTCAGTTCATTCGCTCAGTTGTGTCCAATGCTTTGCGACCCCATGGACTGCAGCATGACAGGCCTCTCCATCCATCACCAACTCTTGAAGTTTAGCCAAACTCATGTCCAGAGAGTCAGTGATAGCATCCAACCATCTCATCCTCTGTCGTCCCCTTCTCCTCCTCAATCATCCCAGTATCAGGGTCTTTTCAAATGAGTCACCTCTTCACATCAGATGGCCAAAGTATTGGAATTTCAGCCTCAGCATCAGTCCTTCCAATGAACACCCAGGACTGGTCTCCTTTAGGATGGACTGGTTGGATTTCCTTGCTGTCCAAGGGACTCTCAAGAGTCTTCTCCAACACCACAGTTCCAAAGCATCAATTCTTTGGCACTCAGCTTTCTTCACAGTCCAACTTTCACATCCGGTACATGACCACTGGAAAAACCATAGCCTTGACTAGATGGACCTTTGTTGGCAAAGTAATGCCTCTGCTTTTCAATATGGTATTTAGTTTGGTCATAACTTTCCTTACAAGGAGTAAGTGTCTTTCAATTTCATGGCAGCAGTAACCATCTACAGTGATTTTGAAGTACAAATAAGAAAATGAGGCACTGTTTCCACTGTTTCCCCATCTATTTGCCATGGAGTGATAGGACTGGATGCTATGACCTTCGTTTTCTGAATGTTGAGCTTTAAGCCAACTTTTTACTCTCCTCTTTCACTTTCATCAAGAGTTTTTTAGTTCCTCTTCATTTTTTGCCATAAGGATGGTGTCATCTGCATATCTGAGGTTATTGACATTTCTCCCAGAAATATTGATTCCAGCTTGTGCTTCCTCCAGCTCAGCGTCTCTCATAATGTACTCTGCAAATAAGTTAAATAAGCAGGGTGATAATATACAGCCTTGACATACGCCTTTTCCTATTTGAAAATAGTCTGTTGTTCCATGTCCAGTTCTAACTGTTGCTTCCTGACCTGCATACAGGTTTCTGAAGAGGCAGGTCAGGTGGTCTGGTATTCCCATCTCTCTCAGAATTGTCTACAGTTTATTGTGATCCACAGTCAAAGGCTTTGGCATAGTCAAGAAAGCATAAATTGATGTTTTTCTGGAACTCTCTTGCTTTTTCAATGATCCAGCAGATGTTGGCAATTTGATCCCTGGTTCCTCTGCCTTTTCTAAAACCAGCTTGAACATCTGGAAGTTCATAGTCACATATTGCTGAAGCCTGACTTGGAGAATTTTGAGCATTGCTTTGCTAGCATGTGAGATGAATGCAATTGTGCGGTAGTTTGAGCATTCTTTGGTATTGCCTTTCTTTGGGATTGGAATGAAAACTGACCTTTTCCAGTCCTGTGGCCTCTGCTGAGTTTTTCAAATTTCCTGGCATATTGAGAGCAGCACTTTCACAGCATCATCTTTTAAGATTTTAGAAGAACAGAAGGGGAGAGGAGCAGTAAAATGAAAATTTAGCGGTGGAGAGGCATATTAAATATTCATGGGACACTGTATCACAGGCAGGAAAATAGTAGATAAAGGTATTGTGAAAATAAGAGATATGAGAAATTGATTTTGACACATCATAGATGTTAAATAAAAGGACCACAGTCAGTAAATCCATAGGTAATAGAATGATATTCCCAGTTTAGTTTTAAAATTGTGTGTATACATGTGCTATGTGTTTTTGTTATGGATTATGGTAAATTCACATAAAATTTAGTAAAAGAGTAACACCTATTTTTAGTTGCTCAGTCATGTCCAACTCTTTGCAATCCCATGTACTGTAACCAACAGACTCCTCTGTCCATTGGATTCTCCATGCAAGAATACTCTAATGGGTAGCCATTCCCTTCTCCAGGGGATCTTCCCACTCCTGGGATTGAACCCAGGTCTCTTGCATTGCAGGTGGATTCTTTATCAGCTGAGCCACCAGAGAGGCCCAAAGAGCAACATTAATACTGAATACCTAGTGAGGATGTACCATAAAAGTCTTCCCTGGTGGGCCAGATGATAAAGAGGCCACTTGTAATGCAGGAGCCCTGGATTTGATCCCTGGCTTGGGAAGATCTCCTGAGGAAGGGAATAGCTACCTACTCCAGTATTCTTGCCTGGAGAATTCCATGCACAGAGCAGTCTGGTTGGCTACAATCCTTGGGGTCACATGCACCATATAATGTACTAGACATTGGGGATTCAATGAAATAATCACTAATTAAGCAAGTACTTATTGAGTTCTACCATGTGCCTCAGCGTTCTTGAGGTTGTACAAAATAAGCGAATATTCCTGTCCTTATGCCCTTTACATTCTAGTGAAAAATTAACTGCATTCTTGTAGATCTCTTATTCAGTTATTTTCTAAGGTATTTCACATATTGCAAAGGATAAATTATTAAATACCATATGCTATATACTCTCTGTAGCTAGGATTCTAGGTGAAAACTAATGTGTTCTGCTTAGATGAACTTTCATGAGATTTGGAATCAGAAATGAAATGAAAGCCATCTTCTGTTCTCTTCTTTTTTTAGCTCTCTTTCTTCTGTTAAGAAAGTTGATGAAAGTTTTTCTACAGAATTTGAGTTCAAAATTGGATGTTGAGAGGCAATTGCAACAGCAGAAAGAAAGATTCTTTTTTTTACTTCTAATTTTATTGAGATATAATTGACATCCAACACTGTATAAAAAAGATGTACATATAATGATTTGACTTATATACATCATGAAGTGCATCCCACAATTAGTGAACATCCATCATCTCATATAGATACAAAATAAAGAAAAGAGAAAGAAAATTTTATTGTGATGAAACTCTTAGGATTTACTCTGTTAACAATTTTCATATATAACATAAAACAGTGTTTATTATATTTATCCTATTGTATAGTACAACCCTTCCAGAGTAGGAAATAGCTACCCATGCCAGAATTTTTGCTGGGAAATTTCCATGAACAGAGAAGCCTAGAGGGCTACATGTAGCTCATAGGGTTGCAAGAGTTAGACACGACTGAGCACACACACGCACACACACATACACACACAGAGAGAGTACATTCCTAGTACCTATTTATCTCAGAAGTGGAAATGTGTACCTTTGATCACCTCAATCCAATTTCCCCTGCCCCACCCCATCTCTAATAACCACAAATCTGATTTTTTGTTTTTGTTTTTGATTTATAAGACTGTTAGATTTTTTTTAACAAAACAGAGTTATTTTATGCCATACATTTCAAACTAATTACCATGATAAATTCAGTTACAAATGTCACCAAAGATATTACATAGCTATTGGCTGTATTCTTCACACTGCTTATTGCAATCTATATGTAATGTAATTATTTTAATTTGCTGGCCTATTAAGTTCAAACACATTTTAACAGCCTGTATTTTAACTTCCTCACCCTCACTGCTTACTCTTTTAAAATCATATTTTATATCTTTATTTTGTGTATCCCTTTATTACTTATTGTGGGTATGCTTTATTTCACTATTTTTATCTTTTAGCCTTTTTATTAGCTTTAAAATGACCGATTTATCAACTTTACTGTATATTTGCCTTTATTAGTGAGATTTCTGCTTTAATAATTTTTATGTTTCTGGTTGTGACCTTTTCTTTTTCACGTAGAGAAGTTCCTTTAACATTTTTTGTAAAGCTAGTTCAGTGCTACTGAATTTTTTAAGCTTTTCCTTCTCTGTATAACCTTTGAACTCTCCATCAAATCTGAATGAAAGTCTTATTGCTTAGGTGTTTTGGTTGTGATTTTTTCCCCACTTATCACTTTGAATATATCATGCCACTCCCTTCTAGCTGCAGACTTTGTGCTGAAAAGTCAAGTGGTAGCTTTATGGAAGTTCCTCTGTATGTAATTTCTTGTTTTTCCTTTTCTGTCTTTAGTATTCACATTTTATCTTTATTATTTTTTTTTCATTTTAATCATATTGTAATTTTGTATGGTTCTTTTTGATTTGATCCTGTTTGGGATCAGAAGGAAAGATTCTTAATTCTAGCTTTGAGATTGCAGTTAAAGGTATATGTTCTTGATTTCATGACTTGTGTTGCGGTTTCATGGATCATAGTTTCCAAGGTGAGTCTGTTGTTTTGATTTTACGGAATTTATCCTGCAAATTTAACACAATTTTTGCTGTTCTTAGAGACATTGAAACACTTTTATTAGAATCTAATTGCCAGGATAAAAATCGTTTTTTTGCTCAAATTGCCAACAATGATTTCTGTTTCTCACACTGAACTTGTGCTCATGGCGTAAGTATAGCATTATCCTGTCTTCAAGATTTTTCAATGGCACCCTACTCCAGTACTCTTGCCTGAAAAATCCCATGGATGGAGGAGCCTGGTAGGCTACAGTCCATGGTGTCGCTAAGAGTCAGACACAACTGAGCGACTTCACTTTCACTTTTCACTTTCTTGCATTGGAGGAAATGGCAACCCGCTCCAGTGTTCTTGCCTGGAGCATCCCAGGGACGAGGAAGCCTGATGGGATGCCGTCTATGGGGTCGCACAGAGTCGGACATGACTGAAGCGACTTAGCAGTAGCAGCAAAATTTTTATAGCTAGAGAAATAGTTTAGCATATACTTCTTTTTTTTTTCTTTAACTAATTTTTATTTTTTAGTTTGTTTTGCTTTACAATACTGTATTCGTTTTGTTACACATTGACATGAATCAGCCACGAGTGTACGTGAACTCCCAATCCCGACCCCCACCTACCCCCTCCCGCCCCACACCTTCTCTCTGGATTATCCCCATGCATCAGTCCCAAGCATCCTGCATCTTGCATCAAACCTGGACTGGTGATTCCTTTCACTTATGATATCATACATGTTACACTGCCACTCTGCCAACCCATCCCACCCTCTCCCTCTCCCACAGAGTCCAAAAGGCCATTCTATACATCTGTGTCTCTTATGCTGTCTTGCGTACAGGTTTATCATTACCATCATTCTAAATTCCATATATATGTGTAAGTATACTGTATTGGTGTTTTACTTTCTGGCTTACTTCACTCTGTATAATCAGCTCCAGTTTCATCCACCTTATTAGAACTGATTCAAATGTATTCTTTTTAATAGCTGAGTGATACTCCATTGTGTATATGTACCACAGCTTTCTTATCCATTCATCTGCTGATGGACTTCTAGGTTGCTTCCATGTCCTGGCTATTATAAACAGTGCTGCATTGGAGGTTGAGTATATTTTCTTTTTACTTCATTAATTAAATTAAATTAAATCTATCTACATGACAGTAAAATTAACCCAAATATGTAGAAAAGATAGTCTAATTTGTTTTCTAGACAAAAGAAAATATAATATAGTTTTAGTTATAACTATACCCAACTAGTTTCAGTGATAGCAAAACAATACTGAACAGCTCCTGTACTCTTTTCAGTGGTCTTTATTTTTCCAGTGTTAATAAATAATCCAACTATTTCCTAATTACTCAGTAAGAAGAATTCTTTTTCTTCCACTAGTTGACTTGTGTGTGTGTGTGTGTGTGTGTGTGTGTGTGTTTAGACTTTGTCATCTTCAGCTCTTAATTTTCAGGTTAGTTAGGTTGCCTTTAAAAAATCAGAAAATAAGAATAAAAGAGAACTAATGACCTGCCAGATATGAAAAGCATTTGATAAAAGGTTAACCTCCAAAGTATAAGGAACTCTTACAACTTAATAGGACAAAAAATAATAATAAACTAATTTAAAATTCAAATAATAACTTGAATAGAATTTTTTCAAAATAAGTTTTACAAATGATTATATATATATATATGTTCAACAGTACCAATTGTCAGAAAAAATGAAAATCAAAGTCATAAGATTTTACAAGAGATTTGACAAGAAATCTGTTAAAAAAAAAAAGTGTTAACAAGAATGTGGAGAAATCAGGATGCTTGCACATAACTGAATGTAAAATGGTGCGACCTTATGGAAAATAGCATGGGAGTTCCACAAAAACTTTAAAAAATAGAATTGTCACATGCTATAGCAATCCTTCTTCTAATTACTTGTCGAGATTGCAAGCAGGCTTGAGTGAGATATTTGCATGCTTATTTTCACTGAAGCACTATTTACAATAGCCAAGATGTGGAAACAACCAAAATGTTCACCAACAGAAGAAAGGATAAAGAAAATGTAGAATATACAAAACAACAGAATATTATTCAGCTCTTAAAAAAAAGAAAATTTTACAACGCATGGCATCACATATAAACATAAATGATATTATGTTTAGAGACTATGTAAAGACATGATTTCATGATTCTACTTATCTGAGCTAATTAAAATAACCAAATCCATAGATTAAAAGAGTTGAATGTGGTTTCCAAGGGCTGAGGACAGGGGAAAATGAGCATAAAATTTTAGTTGCACAGGATGAAGAAGCCCTAGAGAGTTGTTGAACAATATTTCATTTATGGTCAACTATAATGTAAACTTTAAAAAAGCTAGAAGGGTAGAGCTCATGTTTAAGTGCTTTTACCAAATAAAATATTAAAAAAAAAACAGATTAGTTTTAATACTTAATAATGACATTATATAAGCTTTCACATCAAAATAATGAGAAAGTGTAGATGCCTTCTATGACTACTATTTTAGCAAAAATATTCTGATAAATACAATGAGGAAGAAAATTATTTGGGAGAGAATGTTTAGGTTGAAACAGATCACAGATACTTCTCCTCTTAATAAATCAAAACAGAAGAGTAGTATGAAAAGACTTCAACATGATTGTCCATAAAAATCTTCTAATAAATCTACTACCCAGCATGAATCAATGAATTTATCAGAGTCTTTTAAAATCAGTGGAGAAAGGATAGCTTTTTAAAAAATATAATACTGGTACAATTGACTCTATAGACAATGATTACATTAAATGTATGCCGTACACAAATAGAAAGAGCCTTAAGTATGAAGATCAAATCTTGGAAACTAATAAAATTTATACAAGATCACCTTATAGCCTCAATAATAGTACAAAAAAAAATACAACTCAATGAGGTGAGAATGGTTTAATTTGAGTATACTATTTTTTTCACATAAGAAAATAGAAATTACACGCCTCAAAATTTGACAATTTATTTTTTCACCTGTTAATACAAGCAAAAAGGCAAACAATCCAAGTTACTGATAAGTAAAGGAAATAAACAAACAATTCTCCCCAAAGAGAAAGTTTTATGTGAAAAGAAACACAGCCTCACAAATAATTAGAAAAACATAAATCAAAATCTTGAAATATCGTTCCACATACTTTTAATTAACAATCTATAAATTAATGATAAAAATAAGTATTTGGAATACACTTAAATAATACCAGTGGAACTCAGAATTTGTATAGCTTGTTTGGGTAGAAAAGTAGGAGTTTTTAATGCTGGATGATGTTGAACGAACACATCTGCTTCTGAGTAAAAACCCTAAAGAAATTCTCAGTCACCTACCCAAATTTATGTCATAGCATTGTCTATAACAGCAAAAGTGATAAATAATTTAGTACAATAAAAACTGATAACCAAATTATACATTTTATAATAAATCATCTGTAGAAATTAAGTGATATGCAATATATATCTACTACTACTACTACTACTATTACTAAGTCACTTCAGTCGTGTCTGACTCTGCGACCCCACAGACGGCAGCCCACCAGGCTCCCCCGTCCCTGGGATTCTCCAGGCAAGAACACTGGAGTGGGTTGCCATTTCCTTCTCCAATGCATGAAAGTGAAAAGTGAAAGTGAAGTCGTTCAGTCGTGTTGTGTCCGACTCTTAGCGACCCCATGGACTGCAGCCTACCAGGCTCCTCCCTCCATGGGATTTCCCAGGCAAGAGTACTGGAGTGGGGTGCCATTGCCTTCTCTGGCAATATATATCAGAATAGACACATTCTAAAAAATCATGATAGTGATGAAAAATTACACCAGTGATAAGTATTCAGCAAAATTCAGTTTTTTTTAAAAATATGTAGATGCAGAAATAGAATAAACATACAGGAAATCATAAATATCAAATTTACTCTGGTAATTAGATGTAGAAAAAAAAATGAGGGTAAAGTTTGAGTGCTTCTATTATCTTGTAGTATTAAAAAACTAGAAAGGAAAATATTGAATATCCTGGTTATTTTTTGTTTCTTTGAAGATTATTTTAATGAAGATGATTTCAGCAGAAAACAATAATTACAGTTTTAAGATAGGCACATAGTTACTAGGCATTTGCTGTGACATAAAGTTCTCTAAAAGCAATAAACACTTGCTTCCAGTTAATTTTAAAGACCTTTGTTTCATCGTTACTATTTAATTTCAAATGTAATTTCCATGCTAATTAAAACACTTAATACCTGCACTGAAGAATCCTATCACAAGCAACTTAATTTTTATGAATCTAGAAAATAAATCCAGCCTTTAGAAAATTCAAAGTAACAAAATGTAATATTAGGAGAAACATTAGATTATAAGGATAAGCACAGTTTTCTCATAAGCCACTTCATCATCCTGATCTTTCCCCTTAGGCAAAGTTAATTACCAAGAATCTATTAAATGATATATGAATATAAAAGAACTAATGTTTGGGGGAAAATTCTCATGATATTTCCTTATTTTCAAAGTAATCATGAGCTGTTTTCAAAAGAGATATTTATGATTGGCTACAAAATCTCATATTACAAAGGAGCTAAATGATTTGTATATAAATTGTATTCAATTAAATTGTTTTGAGTAACAAATAGACCTACACATTGTGCTGGAATCTGAGGCTAAAAACAGGGGAAAAGTATAGTCTTTACCTTCAGGCACTCAATTAAGTTTAATTTATTTGATGGTGGTTGATATTAGAATAATTAAGGAAATGTATTCATAGGAGGAGAATCTGTTTTGTAGCTGCTTCAACAAAAGCATCAAATCTAGCCCTGTGTAACACTGATTTGAAACATCAGCTTTGGCCTATGCCTCCCACGGTTATGTGACCCGAAAACTTATAAAACTCCTTTAGGCTTTGATTTTCTTATTGGTAAAAAGAAGCTAATAATATTTCACAGGATGGTTGAAATGAAATTACGTGATCCATTAATGTATGGAGTACAGTGCTGAAAACAAAGGCAACACTATTACTAATATTAAGTTCTCAACTCAAAAATTTACAATGCCAGCAAAATTATTTAATAAGCTATTTTCCATGTAATATACTATAGGCTGATTATAAACTGAAACCTCAATTTGTGAATGAAAATGTACTTTTAATTATGCTTCTTTTTTTTCTTTAAGTTAAAATACACAGCTTATCCCACCATTGTGATCCTCATAAATGAACTGCCTTTTAATCTCTGAGCTAACTGCAATTTTGAAATATCATACTTTGCAATATATATCAGTTATGTAGAAAAATTCAGTCTTAGTTTTAAACTAAATAAAAAGATCAAAAGCTTAAATAAAAGAGAAAACAAACCATTTACCATGCCCTTAAGAAGAATATAGGTAAAATTTAACAAAAATAGTGTTATAGGCACAAGAATTATGTGTTGATTAAATATTGATTATCAGACTTCAGAGTTGATACTACCAGATGAACATTTACATTAATAAACAAAGTCAGAGAAGGCGATGGCAACGCACTCTACTACTCTTGCCTGGAAAATCTCATGGATGGAGGAGACTGGCGGGCTGCAATCCATGGGATCCCGAAGAGTCGGACATGACTGAGCGACTTCCCTTTCACTTTTCACTTTCATGCGTTGGACAAGGAAGTGGCAACCCACTCCAGTGTTCTTGCCTAGAAAATCCCAGGGATGGGGGAGCCTGGTGGGCTGCCATTTATGGGGTTGCACAGAGTTGGACATGACTGAAGTGACTTAGCAGCAGCAGCGGCAATAAGCAAAACAGAAAAACCTACAAAGATAGGAATTTTGAATGAGTGAGTTTTGAATCACACTGACACTGAAAAATAATCTCCAACTCTGAAATAACATATTCACTACTAAGAATGGCATAAGATTTAGACAATGTCACAGTGAAAATGTCTGTGACTATATAGCACACATTCCTTAGTGTAATATGTATGAAAGCGAAAGTGAAAGTCGCTAGTCATGTCTGACTTTGCGACACCATGAACTCTACAGTCCATGGAATTCTCCAGGCAAGAACACTGGAATGTGTACCCTTTCCCTTCTCCAGAGGATGTTCCCAATCCAGGGATCAAACCCAGGTCTCCCCCATTGCAGGCAGATTTAATATGTATAGTTGCTTTCTAAATCTTTGTTTGATTCTTTAAGATGTGAACTAAACATCTATACATGTAACATTTATAAATTTAATAAACATTCACTAGGTGCCCACTATGTATCTGACATCCTAACAGATGATTTAATAGAATTTTAGATTTATTTTGAAAACTCTATAACTGCTACATGTCTTGATGAATACAGATACTCAACAAATATTTGTGATGGCCACCAGTGAGTAAAGGTGATGTGGTAGACTGAAATTTTTAAAAAAGAATATCCAACATTGCCATAGTAGATCAATTATCAGCCAAAATTACTTTATGGTAAATTTTATATTTATATATATATATATAACATAAAATGCAAAAATAATTAATAGTAAGTCTGTATGTTAAAAAATATAGATCTAGAAAAGTATGAAAACTTAAATAGTATGCAAATTAAAAGACCAAAAGACCACTATTGTTCAATAATAGTGCAGTGAACATTTGTGCATAATCTTTGAATTGACATTTTTATTTCTTCTGAGTAGATACCTGGCATATATATGTTGAATAATAGAGCCACCCTATGTTTAACATTTTGAAGAAAAGCAGAACTGTTTTCCAAAGAGTCTACATTATTGTATAAACCAACCAGCAACCTGTCAGTTCAGTTCAGTTCAGTCGCTGAGTCTTATCCGACTCTTTGTGACCCCATGGACTGCAGCATGCCGAACCTCCCTGTCCATCATCCATTCCTGTAATACACTCAAACTCATGCCCATTGAGTCAGTGATGCCATCCAACCAACTCATCCTTTATCATCCTCTTCTCCTACCGTCAATCTTCCCCAGCATCAAGGTCTTTTCAAATGAAACAGTCCTTCACATCAGGTGGCCAAAGTATTGGAGTTTCAGCTTCAGCATCAGTCCTTCCAATATATATTCATGACTGATTTCCTTTAGGATGGACTGGTTGAATCTCCTTATTGTCCAAGGAACTCTCATGAGTCTTCTCCAACACCACAGTTCAAAAGTGCTCATCAGCTTTCTTTATAGTCCCACTATCACATCCACACATGACTACTGGAAAAACAATATCTTTGACTAGAAGGACCTTTGTGGGCAAAGTAATGTCTCTGCTTTTTAATATGCTGTCTAGGTTGGTCATAAATTTTCTTTCAGGGAGTAAGTATCTTTTAATTTCATGGCTGTAGTCACCATCTACAGTGATTTTGGACCCCACAAAATAAAGTCTGTCACTGCTTCCCCATCTATTTGTCAAGAAGTGATGGGGCCAGATGCCATGATCTTAGTTTTCTGAATGTTTAGCTTTAAGCCAACTTTTTCACTCTCCTCTTTCACTTTCGTCAAGAGGCTCTTTAGTTCTTCTTTGCTTTCTGCCATAAGGGTGGTGTCATCTGCATATCTGAAATTATTGATATTTCTCCCAGCAATCTTGATTCCAGCTTGTGCTTCATCCAGTCCACCATTTCTCATGATGTACTCTCCATATAAGTTAAACAAGCAGGGTGACAATATACAGCGTTGACGTACTCCTTTTCCTATTTGGAAACAGTCTGTTGTTCCATGCCCAGTTCTAACTGTTGCTTCTTGGCCTGCATACAGATTTCTCAAGAGGCAGGTCAGAAAATTAGAGATACCAAAAGATTTTCATGCAAAGATGAGCACAATAAAGGACAGAAATGGTGTCATCCTAACAGAAGCTGAAGATATTGAGAAGAGGTGGCAAGAATGCACAAAACTATACAAAAATATCTTTATGACCCAGTTAATCATGATGGTGTGATCATTTACCTAGAGCCAGCCATCCTGGAATGTGAAATCAAGTGGGCCTCAGAAAACATCATTATGAACCAGCAACCTATGAGGTGTCTAATTTCTGCACATCCTCATCAAAGCATGTTATTCTTTTTCATTATAGGTATTCTGATGAATCTGAAGAAGTATCTAACTGTAGTTTGATTTTTGTATATCTCAAATATCCATCAACTAAGGAATGGATAAATGAAATGCAGTAAATCCATGTAATAATGGGAAATTATTCAGCAATACAAAAAAGGAATGAAGTAATGCCACAGTTTGGGTGAATCGTAAATGTATACAGTAAGTGGAAGAAGCCAACCACAAAAGGCCATACAGTGTAAGGTTTATTTATATAAAATGCCCAAGTAGCTAATCTAGGTGACAAATAAAGTGGTTTCTGATTGACTAGGATTGGGAGAGGGGTAGGTATTGATGGAGGGAGAAGGGAGTGATGACAAAGTGGTACAAAGTCTGTTCTGAGAGTGATGAAAATGTTCTAAAATTAAATTATGGTGGTGGTTACACAGCTCTGTAAATGAGATGTATATTTTAAAATGGTGAACTTTATGTTATTTAAGGTATACATCAGTAAAGTATATAAAATAAGATTTTGTTAATGATTAAATAAATTGTAATAGAAAAGCAATTAAATACTGTAAATTATTTCAATATTGATTTTTGGATACAACAAAATTTCTGAGTAATCCACTCATTAACTTAATGAATATTGATTGAGAACCTATAACATGCCAGTTTCTACAGTGAAATTACAATAATAAAATAGACATTTTCTTGTCACTATCCAAGTTAGAAATTATTAACATCTCTTCAAACATCACTGAATTTTATATTTTTAAACAGAATAACACTTTCTTCAATGGTACTTATATATATATGAACATATAAAGGAACTACTGTTCTTACTGAATCAAGGAAACCCTATCCATTCGTCTTGCTCCAAGCCACCTTCTGTGTGCCCTGTGAAATCTTGAATGCTTATGCCACAAATGAAAATTATTGCACCATTATATAGTTCATTGTCCAGTTTTATCTAAACATTTATGATATAATAAAGAGAACATTTTGTACTTCCCTGGTGGCTCAGATGGTAAAGCATCTGCCTATAATGTGTGACACCCAGCTTCAAGCCCTGAGTCAGGAAAATCTCCTGGAGAATGAAATGACAACCCATTCCAATATTCTTGCCTGGAAAATCCGATGGACAGAGGAGCCTGGTAGGCTACAGTCCATGGGGTCGCAAAGCGTCGGATATGACTGAGGGAAATCACTTTCACTTTCAAAGAGAATACTATTGTAATTGTATATAATAAGCGTTATAAATTTTCAGTTTATTCTTTTGGAGTTAGCTTTAAAGTCTAATTCAGGACTTCTGCTAATATTGCTTTAGATAATTCTGAGGAAAACTATGAGTAGACCAGTAATTAAAAATCCCTCTACAATTTTGGAAAGCTTCATCTCATAGGCCAATGAAGAAATATTAGATAGGATCCAGGAGAAGGTCGAAACTCAGAGGCATAAGCTCTGATTTGGGGGGCATTTTTGCACCATACACATCTGCAGATATGCTAAGAGACAGTGGAGAAATAGAGCTGCTGGGCAGAGTTTTTAATGTTAACCTAGGTTAGGAAGAAACTGACAAGAGGCCTAGTGACCACTCTTCGTATGTGCACCCATGGACGTTCACACAATTGTAATTTTAACCCTGAAAACTTATAAACTGAATGTGAGGGTGAACTGGAAAATAACCAGCTTTGCAGAAACCAAGGCTGAGGCTTAAACTTCTTTAATTTGTGATATAATTTGAGCATTTCATTGGATTCAATATTGCTACAGCTCTTAGATACGTGCTAGAAATCAAACACATTTCTTCTTTGGAGACTGAAAGCCCTGTCTAAAATTCCAACCTGTACATAGCTTTATTGACTTTTTAGACTTCCCTCGTGGCTCAGACAGTAAAGCATCTGCCTACAATGCAGGAGATAGTACACAGGTTCAATCTTGCCTACAGAGATCCAGGTTCCATCATTGGATCAGGAAGATCCCCTGGAGAAGGTAATGGCAACCCACTCCAGTTCTCCTGCCTGGAAAATCCCATGGATGGAGGAGCTTGGTAGGCTACAGTCCATAGTGTCACAAAGAGTCAGACATGACTGAGCGACTTCACTTTCATTGATTTTAAGATGATCGTTTACTGTCTTCAAGGAAATAATGACTAGTTTGAGATTTTCTTCAGTGAACTAATCAGTGTTACAGAACCAAATGGACATTCTAGAACTGAGAGACACTTAAAACTCAATGGACGTATTTAATAGCAGATTCATTTAAAATGAAAACTAATAGGAACAAGTAAACTGGAAAATAGGTTAACAGGTGCACTGAACCACAGAGAGAGGAAAGAGTGGAAAATACGAACGTGAGACATAGATGTTAACAGTGTAAAGTTTAATGTGTACACTTGAATTCCAGAAGGACTATTCTGTTCCTAGTTATAATTGTTTGTGATTAATGTCTTTCTTTTAAATAATAATAATTAAATGATATTTAACTATTAAATACAACTTTCTGTTTTAACTCTATTGATATTTTACCTTGTTTCTCCTCATATTCTTTTTTTATTGTTTATTTAAGCTTTAAAGTAAAAAAAAAAAAAAAAAAAAAACTTTATTTACATGCTCCAGTCCTCATAGGATATGTCATTCAAGAACCTTAAATTTTCCATCTTAAATTTCTAGGAAGACAAAAAATTTATGTAATCAAAATGTAATTGAGAATATCTCTTGCACATTTTGATACTTTTGGTTTAAAACTACAAAGATTCCTAATTTATCTAAATATTTTCATCTAAGATTTAGTCTTTTAAAATAAATCAAAGAATAATAAAACTGGAAATAAGATTTTAGGAATTAGGGAATTATGATAAATTAATAATTATAAATTACATTTTCATTCATATCCTTCAATGTTTCATTCAGTATTTAAAGGTTTTTGAACACTTATTTTGGAAGTTTAAGAATAAATTGAATATATTTATTAATTTTTGCCTCATATTCTTTAAGGTTCCCTCAAACATAGTTTTCTTTGTCAAGAGCAAAGAGTTTTTCGAATGCTGCCTGCTGAATGAGCTGGAAGAAACTACTTGCTAACCTACTAGGTCTTTGGTTGAACCTAGGGATAGGTATTGGTTAATTTTGGCCACTCCAAGACAGGCTCCACTAAAGCTTTCTGTGTTTATGAATATTCAAATCTTCAAATATTGAATGCTCAAACAGCAAATATTAACTGCTTTGTATCACCTCCATTCTCTCCAGTTTAAATTTTGATTCCTGTGGCTCCTGGTTTAAAATTTTTTGATTGAGTGGGAACAGAAAAAGACTGGTTTTCTCTATTGTTGGTATTTGCTTGCTGGTTGGTTTGCCTTTGTATTTTTGTTGTTGCTATTGTTGTCCGTCTTTCCCTTTGATTATGGCTTTGTGTATCTACACAAATCTGGGGTACACGGTTTTCACCTCAACACGGGTATTGAGATTCTGTTTTCATTTTAATGCACAACATTCCTCATTGTTGGATCTGGCCTCCTGGACAGAAACTATACTGTGTCAGTGAAATCTCTAAGGATAAAGCAAGTTATAGATCTCTAAATTCAAAACTTCATTCATTTAAAAATCATTCCTGGCATTTCTAATTGAACTTTAAATAAAAATGCAAAAAAATAAAGATATACTGTCTTGTTTCAAGACAATTTCTGTCAAAGACAGTAAAGTAATAAGTAAAGAAATTACAACACAGTAAAGTGTTTTCTTTGGATTGGATGATGGGCAAGATATGAAAATGTACACAGTACAAAAGTAACTTTTCATTTATAATCCTGAAAGTACAAGAAGACTTTTGTGTATGTTGATATTTCATGATCTTCTAAGGAATAGTAATTTAAGAAAAGTGAAAACTTGACAACAAAACATCCTCCCCCCACCACATGCCTCAGTAAATTTCCCCTTCTAAGACATCTGAAGGGATGAAACTGTCTTTCATTCTATGATAATTTAAGCACTGAAATCCTAGAAATGCATGCCTTTGTTAGTTCTGCTGTTCAACTACCAGATAAAATCTACAGTCACTATCTTTTATCTGGGCATCCTGTCCTGGTAGTAACATTTAATTTGGAACAATTTCATTACTGTAGCAAATAGGCAGTCAACCAACAAAAATGACAATTTCTATGAAACAAAATATGTGGACTGTGGGGAGGTGAAATAGAAGGGTATACTGTAATGAGACTCGTTACATAGAGTTCCTGCTACTAATCCGTTTCATAATGGGTTCGAGGCAGTGAAGATTTCCAGGCCCTCACAGCCAGTACTAATGAATCTTTGGCTGGCTTAAAACTTGACCTTCATTTTAATAGAACTGTATTAATACCAACTTTATCCCTTTCTTGGGAATTTCCACCAAGTTGAAGTTTTAACTAGAGAAGGCTTCTAATATTAAATGAAGTTGCCTAGGGAAGATTATTATTAACATTCAGTCTTAACAAGGTAACTAAATATTGTGTCACTGCATAAGGGTGAAGCATATCTTTTTGTTATTGCTGATTCAGTTCAGTTCAGTTCAGTTGCTTAGTCGTGTCCAACTCTGCGACCCCATGAATCGCAGCACGCCAGGCCTCCCTGTCCATCACCAACTCCTGGAATGCACTCAGACTCACGTCCATCAAGTCAGTGATGCCATCCAGCTATCTCATCTTCAGTCATCCCCTTCTCCTCATGCCCCCAACCCCTCCCAGCATCAGAGTCTTTTCCAATGAGTCAACTCTTCCCATGAGGTGGCCAAAGTACTGGAGCTTCAGCTTTAGCATCTTTTCTTCCAAAGCAATCCCAGGGTTGATCTCCATCAGAAGGGAGTGGTTGGATCTCCTTGCAGTCCAAGGGGCTCTCAAGAGTCTTCTCCAACACCACAGTTCAAAAGCATCAATTCTTAGGCACTCAGCCTTCTTCACAGTCCAACTCTCACATCCATACATGACCACAGGAAAAACCATAGCCTTGACTAGAGGGATCTTAGTCATCAAAGTAATGTCTCTGCTTTTGAATATGCTATCTAGGTTGGTCATAACTTTTCTTCCAAGGAGTAAGCACCTTTTAATTGCATGGCTGCAGTCACCATCTGCAGTGATTTTGGAGCCCAGAAAAATAAGTCTGACACTGTTTCTACTGTTTCCCCACCTATTTCCCATGAAGTTATGGGACCAGATTCCATGATCTTTGTTTTCTGAAAGTTGATCTTTAAGCCAACTTTTTCACTCTCCTCTTTCACTTTTAACAAGAGGCTTTTTAGCTCCTCTTCACTTTCTGCCATAAGGGTGGTGTCATCTGCATATCTGAGGTGATTGATATTTCCCCTGGCAATCTTGATTCCAGCTTGTGTTTCTTCCAGTCCAGCGTTTCTCATGATGTACTCTGCATAGAAGTTAAATAAGCAGGGTGACAATATACAGCTTTGATGTACTCCTTTTCTTATTTGGAACCAGTTGTTGTTCCATGTCCAGTTCTAACTGTTGCTTCCTGATCTGCATACAGATTTCTCAAGAGGCAGGTTAGGTGGTCTGGTATTCCCATCTCTTTCAGAATTTTCCACAGTTTATTGTAATTGATAGATAGAATTTTGAAAGCCTTCTGTAACTTTATAACTCAGTCTGACAATCTTACCTTTTTTAAAAATATATTTATGCACACACACACACACACACACATATACAGAGTTGTAAGAAATATTCAGTACAAAATGTATTTATATATTCTGTAAAGACTTGATGTAATCATGTTATTTTAACATATACTCTATAAATGACCTCGGAGTGTCAAGACTTGTGAAGGGCCTGAGAATTTACCTTGCTTGCATCTATTATCTTTGTCTGCAACATTTTCACGGCTGTTGGCTTAAAACATAAGACTCCTGATTTGAGACCAAGGACTTTCTTATTCATGGCACAGAAAGCATCGTAAGCATATTCGCATGAGTGCAGCTTCTCCCCATGCCCTGAAGGGACAAAGAGAGGGGCACAGATGGATACTAACCCATATAATGGACTGTGTTACAAGAAAGGCATAATAAACTTAGGGGACCTGTTTTCTTTTAGTGTGTAGTAAGGGCTTCCCTGGTAGCTCAGAGGTAAAGAATCTGCCTGTAATGAAGGAGGCATGGGTTTGATCCCTGGGTTGGGAAGATCCCCTGGAGAAGGGAATGGCAACCCACTCCAGTATTTCTGCCTGGAGAATTCCACGGTCAGATGAACTTGGTGGGCTACAGCCCATGGTGTTGAAAAGAGTCTAATGTGACTAATACACACACACAAACACACACACAAACACACATGCAAACACACAAGTATGCTTACCCCCTTTCTAAAGAAGGACATCAAAATCATCAGCTAGAGAATAATCACACTTGTCTTTTCCTCTGAAGGGAGATGATGTATCTTCTAAATCTGTGTATTTTGCAAACATTTTTGAAAAGATGGTCTAAAAAATGTAGATTTTAATGTCTTGCTCCAAGAAATGAATAAACATGAAGCATAGTAAACACAGGGAACATTGTCTCATGAGCCTGCAGGTTGCTCAACCATTCTAATTAATCTGTCCTAAAGAGACAGATGGGCTTCCCAGGTAGCACTAGTAGTAAAGAATCCACCTGCCAATGCAAGAGACATAAGCAACCTTGGTTCAGTCCCTGGTCAGGAGTCCCCTGAAGGAGTGCATGGCAACCCACTCCAAGATTCTTGCCTGGAGAATCCCATGGACAGAGGAGCCTGATGGGCTACAATCCATAGGGTCGCAGAGTTCAGCATGACTGAAAAGACTTTTATGCATGCATGCAAAGAGAGTGGTACTGGGAAAGATTGAGGGCAGGAGGAGAAGAGGGCAACAGAGAATGAGATGGTTGGATGACATCATTGACTCAGTGGATATGAGTTTGAGCAAACTCCGGGAGATAGTGAAGGACAGGGAAGCCTAACATGCTGCATTTCATGGGCTTGCAAAGAGTCAAGCACAACTGAGAGACTGAACAACAACAGGTACTGGGACCTTATTTGTCCAATTGTCTCATCTAACCTTTAATTAAGGCTACTATCAGCACTCCCCAAAGCAGTAGGATTAGGTCAACTTAAATAATGACATCAACCATCCCCTCAATGTTCTGAACAAAATCAGCTGAATAAATTCTATAAAACATCACAGTGTATCTTTAAAAAAATCATGTGACTTCTTGTTAAGTTTCTGTAGTGATATTTCCACCTTCCCTGAGGCATTAATCCACATTTAGAAGGTTGTTTTAGCAAATGCCTGGACTCCATCTTGATCTGAAAAAGAGAAAGGAGGGATAATTCCATCATTTGTAACAATCCTGGATAATGAGTTGAGACTGACTTAAATCCCTTCCAGTTCAAAAGTCCTAATACTTAAAATTCCATCTAAAGTCAGGGACAAATTCCATTACACCTTTTTAATTGGTTGACTCTCACTACAGGAATACCTTTACATAGGCTGCACATTAATAATTTATTAGCTTTCCTTCAGGAACACTGATTAAATTGCCAAAAATAGCTTCATTTTGGAGAGGTCTTTTAAGTCATCTAAGTCTTGATGATCTGCTGGTACTGTTTATCAAAATGCTTGAAGATCTCTACAACCCAGGGAGTAAATCATGTTTCCAACAGGGAAGCAGATTAATATCTTGTGTTTTACACAAAACGTTCATCCTGACTGTGCATGTGGTCACTCTGAAAAGAAAGTCATGTATCTTTAATTCTTAGAGCTTTTCAAGTGTGATCTATCATTTGAAGACATAGATTGATTGGGGTTCCAACTTAATTTCAGGAATGAGAATTCATCTTAAACGTCTAAGCCAAGCCCTTGATTTCATTGTTAAGTGTGGATCCTGATGGAGAGACAGGAAGAGGATGAGCTGGGATGTTCTGAGCCTCAGGGAAGGCTCACAGAATGGCAGAATCAAGTCAGAGACACTGTAGCCGCAACCATACTTGCCAGAGAAAGTCTGACCTCTATCTACAGGGACCAGCAGCTGTGTTCTCTCAAGCTGAAAGGCCTCTTCTCTTGGACTCATAAGTAAGGAACCATGGTCACACCATCTATCACTCAGTCCTAGTGCTCCTGGGCTCCTCAGCCTTCCAGTCAGTCACAGTGCTGCAGTGTCCCCGGAAGGAGCCAGCTCTGGTCCTGAGGCTGTGCTTGGAAGGGACTTCTAAGCCACAACTGGGGAGTGAACTGTGCATGTTGAAAGCCATGAACCAATATCCATCCAGGAGCCCTCAGTGAGCCCAAATTTGTTTGTCCACATCTCTAGCCACTTCATCCACCCATGCTCTGATGGTTGCATGTGGAACCAGAGCAGGAACAACATCAGAGAATGTTGGCATATGTTTTGTGTGGAAGCCTTGCTGTTCCTGATAGATATATCAACAAGAACAAGAAAGTGATGAAATCATGGTCAGTGAGATCTTTCAGGGGTTAATATTGTGCTGTAAGGATTGGGAAAATTGCTCCATAGTGCTTTTCTAATATGAGGAACACTTTTGATGAATTGTAAAGAGATAGATCATTAATGTTCATCCTTTAGATCTTCTTGAGTCTAAAATTGTCGAGGTAAGGGGCAGAGGCCTAGAGGAGCTACCTCATGCCCAAGGTTAGGGCGGTGGCCTAGAGGAGGTACCACATGCCGAGGTCAGGGGAGGTGGCCGAGAGGAGCAACCCCCCGTCCAAGGAGCGATGGCTGCGTGGATGCAGGAGGGCCAAGAGGAGCTACTCAACCTTCAAAGTAAGGAGGTGCAGCCAAGAGGAGATACCCCTCATCCAAGGTAAGGAGCAGCGGCTGCGCTTTGCTGGAGCAGCTGTGAAGAGATACCCCACCTCCAGGGTAAGAGAAACCAAAGTAAGATGGTAGATGCTGCTAGAGGGCATCAGAAGGCAGACACATTGAAATTATAATAACAGAAAACTAACCAATCTGAACACACAGAACACAGCCTTGTCTAACTCAATGAAACTAAGCCATGCCGAGCGGGGCAATACAAGATGGGAGGGTTATGGTGGAGAGGTCTGACAGAATGTGGTCCACTGGAGAAAGGAATGGTAAACCACTTCAGTATTCTTGCCTAAGAACCCCATGAACAGTATGAAAAGGCAAAATGACAGGATACTGAAAGGGGAACACCCCGGGTCAGTAGATGCCCAATATGCTACTGGAGATCAGTGGAGAAATAACTCCAGAAAGAATGAAGGGATGGAGTCAAAGCAAAAACAATATCCAGTTGTAGATGTGACTGGTGATAGAAGCAAGGTCTGATGCTGTAAGAGCAATATTGCATAGGAACCTGGAATGTCAGGTCCATGAATCAAGGGAAATTGGAAGTAGTCAAATAGGAGATGGCAAGAGTGAATGTTGACATTTTAGGAATCAGCAAACTAAAATGGACTGGAATGGGTTAATTTAACTCAGATGACCATTATATCTACTAGTGTGAGCAGGAATCTCTTAGAAGAAATGGAGTAGCCATCGTGGTCAACAAAAGAGTCCGAAATGCAGTACTTGGATGCTATCCAGAAATGATAGAATGATTTCTTTTCGTTTCCAAGGCAAACGATTCAATAACATGGTAATCCAAGCCTATGCCCTAACCAGTAATGCTGAAGAAGCTGAGGTTGAACTGTTCTATGAAGATCTGCAAGACCTTTTAGAACTAACACCCAAACAAGATGTCCTTTTCATTATAGGGGACTGGAATGCAAAAGTAGGAAGTCAAGAAACATCTGGAGTAACAGGCAAATTTGGCCTTGAAATATGGAATGAAGCAAGGAAAGGCTAATAGAGTTTTGCCAAGACAACGCACTGGTCATAGCAAACACACTCTTACAACAACACAAGAGAAGACTACACATGGATATCACTAGATGGACAACAACAAAATTAGATTGATTATATTCTTTGCAGCCAAAGATGAAGAAGCTGTATACTGCCAGCAAAAACAAGACTGGGAGCTGACTGTGGCTCAGATCATGAACTCGTTACTGTCAAATTCAGACTTAAATTGAAGAAAGTGGGGAAAACCACTAGACCACTCAGGTAAGACCTAAATAAAATCCTTTATGATTTTACAGTGGAAGTGAGAAATAGATTTAAGGGACTAGTTCTGATAGACAGAGTGACTGATGAACTGTGGACAGAGGTTCATGACATTGTATAGGAGACAGGAATCAAGACCATCCTCATGGAAAAGAAATGCAAAAAAGCAAAAAAAAATGCTGTCTGAGGAGGCCCTACAAATAGCTGTGAAAAGAAGAGATGCGAAAAACAAAGAAAAAAAGGAAAGATATAAGCATCTGAATGCAGAGTTCCAAAGAATATCAAGGAGAGATAAGAAAGCCTTCCTCAGCAATCAATACAAAGAAATAGAGGAAAACAACAGAATGGGAAAGACTAGAGATCTCATCAAGAAAATTGGAGATACCAAGGAAACATTTCATGCAAAGATGTGTTTAATAAAGGACAGAAATGGTATGGACTTAAAAGAAGCAGAAGATATTAAGAAGAGGTGGCAAGAATACACAAAAGAAGTATATATAATATATATATATATATATATATATATATATAAAAAGAGCTTCATGATCCAGATAATCACGATGCTGTGATCACTCACACAAAGCCAGACATCCTGGAATGTAAAGTCAAGTGGGCCTTAGAAAGCATCACTACGAACAAAGCTAGTGGAGGGGATGGCATTCCAGTTGAGCTATTTCAAATCTGGGAAGATGATGTTGTGAAAGTGCTACACTCAATACGCCAGCGAATTTGGAAAACTCAGCAGTGGCCACAGGACTGGAAAAGGTCAGTTTTCATTCCAAACCCAAAGAAAGGCAATGCCAAACAATGCTCAAACTACCACACAATTGCCCTCATCTCACACAGTAAAGCAACGTAAAGTGTATGTAAAGTAATGCTCAAAATTCTCCAAGCCAGGGTTCAGCAATACATGAACCGTGAACTTCCAGATGTTCAAGCTGGTTTTAGAAAAAGCAGAGGAACCAAAGATCAAATTACCAACATCTGCTGGATCATCGAAAAAGCAAGAGAGTCTTAGAAAACATTTCCTTCTGCCTTATTGACTATATCAAACCTTTGACTGTGTGGATCACAATAAACTGTGGACAATTCTGAGAGAGATGGGAACACCAGACCACCTGACCTGCCTCTTGAGAAATCTGTATGCAGGTCAAGAAGCAACAGTTAGAACTGGACATAGAACAACAGACTGGTTCCAAATAGGAAAAGGAGTATGTCAAGGCTGTATACTGTCACCTTGCTTATTTAACTTATATGCAAAGTACATCATGAGAAATGCTGGACTGGAAGAAACACAAGCTGGAGTCAAGATTGTGAGGAGAAATATCAATAACTTCAGATATGCAGATGATACCACCTTTATGGCAGAAAGTGAAGGGGAATTAAAAGCCTCTTGATGAAATTGAAACAGGAGAGTGAAAAAGTTGACTTAAAGCTCAACATTGAGAAAACTAAGATCATGGCATCTGGCCCCACCACTTCTTGACAAACAGATGAGGAAGCAGTGTCAGACTTTATTTTCCTGGGCTCTAAAATCACTGCAGATGGTGACTGCAGCCATGAAATTAAAAGACTCTTACTCCTTGGAAGGAAAGTTATGACCAACCTAGATAGCATATTCTAAAACAGAGACATTACTTTGACAACAAAGGTCCATCTAGTGAAGGCTACATTTTTTCCAGTGGTCATGTATGGATGTGAGAGTTGGAATGTGAAGAAAGCTGAAGGTCAAGGAATTGATGCTTTTGAACTGTGGTATTGGAGCAGACTCTTGACAGTCTTTTGGATTGCAAGGCCATCCATCCACAGTGTCAGACTTCATTTTCCTGGGCTCTAAAATCACTGCAGATGGTGACTGCAGCCATGAAATTAAAAGACTCTTACTCCTTGGAAGGAAAGTTATGACCAACCTAGATAGCATATTCTAAAACAGAGACATTACTTTGACAACAAAGGTCCATCTAGTGAAGGCTACATTTTTTCCAGTGGTCATGTATGGATGTGAGAGTTGGAATGTGAAGAAAGCTGAAGGTCAAGGAATTGATGCTTTTGAACTGTGGTATTGGAGCAGACTCTTGACAGTCTTTTGGATTGCAAGGCCATCCATCCATACATCCTAAAGGAGTTCAGTCCTGGGTGTTCATTGGAAGGACTCATGCTGTAGCTGAAGCTCCAATACTTTGGCCACCTTATGTGAAGTTTTGACTCATCGGAAAAGACCCTGATACTAGCAGGGATTGGGGGCAGAAGGAGAAGGGGAGACAGAGGATGAGATGCCTAGATGGCATCACTGACTTGATGGACATGAGTTTGAGTAAGTTTCAGGAGTTGGTGATGGACAGGGAGGCCTGGTGTGCTGTGACTCATGGGGTCTCAAAGAGTCGGACACGACTGAGTGACTGAACTGAACTGATATAACTTATATACAGAATACATCATACTAAATGCCAGGCTGGATGAAGCACAAGCTGGAATCAAGATTGCCAAGATAAATATTAATAACCTCAGATATGCAGATGACACAACTCTTATGGCAGGAAGTGAAAAGGAACTAAAGAGCCTCTTGATGAAATTGAAAGAGGAGAGTTAAAAAGCTCTCTTAAAACACAGCATTCATAAAAATGAAGATCATGGAATCTGGTCTCATCACTTTATAGCAAACAGATGGGTCAACAATGGAAACAGTGACAGACTTTATTTTCTTGGTTACAAAATCATTGCAGATGGTGACCATAGACCATGAAATTAAAAGATGCTTGCTCCTTGGAAAAAAGCTATGGCAAACCTAGACAGCATATTAAAAAGCAGAGACATTATTTTACTGACACAAGTCCATTTAGTCAAAGCTCTGGTTTTTTCTAGTAGATATGTATGGAAGTGTGTGTTAGACCATAAAGAAACCTGAGTGCTGGAAGAATTGATGCTTTTGGTGTTGGAGAAGACTCCTGAGACTAACTGAATGGCAAGGAAATCAAGTCAGTCCATCCTAAAGGAAATCAGTCCTGAATATTCATTGGAGGGATTGATGCTTTAACTCCAATACTTTGGCCACCTGATGCAAAGAACTGACTCATTGGAAAAGACCTTGATGGTGGGAAAGATTGAAAGCAGGAGGAGAAGAGGACATCAGAGGATGAGACGGCTCAATTAAATCACTGACTCAATGGACTTGAGTTTGAGCAAGCTCCAGGAGTTGGTGATGGACAGGGAAGACTGGCTTACTGCAGTCCATGCGCTCACAAAGAATTGGACATGACTGAGTGATTGAAATGAACTGAACTGAAAAAAAACCTCAGAGAGGTATTTGCCATGGCTGTTTTGGAGAGTTACTCAGTTCTCCTGGGTCTGTCCCATGTATGTTTGTGTGCTGAGTCAGTTTAGTCATGGCAGACCCTTTGTGACCCTATGGATGGTAGCCCACCAGGCTCCTCTGTCCATGAGATTCTGCAGGCAAGAATACTGGAATGGATTGCCATGTACTCCTCCAGGGAATCTTTCCCATCCATTGATCAAATCTGGGTCTCTTATGTAATTCTCCTCCATTGGCAGGCTAGTTCTTTACCTCTATAGCCATCTGGGAAGCCCCCAACTTGTCTCATGTCAGTTTAATTCTTAAGCCAGCAAGAAGGACATAGAAGAACAGAGGAAAATTTCTTCCTTCCCAACAATTGTAAACTTAATAAAGTATTTATGTATTATTATTATTATTATTATTATTACATCTTCATATACAAGCCAATTGAAATTTCTGGTACTCCATTTATTTAACTTATCTTTAGAGACCTTAAATGAAATTATCACAAGGTTAGTAAATAATGTAACAAGTGAATCATACTATGTTTGTTTCATAATGGTGATTCAAGTGTTTATTAAAACTGAAGAAAGAAAAATATATTTTACTGCTCTAAAGTAATATGTCTTCTGTTTTTTTTTTTCTTACAAATATTTCCATATATTGATACAAAATATACTTCAATTTCCTAACTTCAGCGTTTGAAAAAGAAAATATTAATAAAAGAGATCAGTGCAAGGTTGGTGATAAATGATGATTCCAAGCTTTTTCGTCAGGGACACGGAAGGGAATATTGGATACTATATTAAACATCAGAATGAATGCTTCATATAAATGATATGTGTGCTCCCAAGATTCAGAAAAATTTTGTTATGAGAGAATATGTGTCTGGTGTTATAGGATCTTCTTAAACTTTAGAAACGTAAAGGTAAGGAATAGTTTTAGGCACTTGGGATTAAGTAATGATACAGATAGAAAGTCATACCCCATATAATTCAGTCTACTGGGGAAAGTATCTGCAATATGCCTATTAAATGAGTGAATTATATAATCTTTTAAAATATGATAACAGCTCTGGAGAAAGAATAAGAGACAGTAAAGTAGATAAAGGATAATCAGTGGGGCTGTAATTTTAAAGAGAGTAGTCAGTGTGATGATAATTTCAGGAAATGAGGGAACAAGTCATGTTGGTATCTGGGGATAATAGCTGCAGGCAGATGCTGTTATTGTACAAAAAGGACAAGGAAGCCAAAGTGGCTACAGCAGAGGAAGAGAAATAGGCAGTCAATTGGGAAGATACTCTGGTGAAGGGAAAGGCTATCCACTTCAGGATTCGGGCTTAGAGAATTCCATGGACTATGCAGTCCATGGAGTTGCAAAGAGTCAGACACGACTGAGTAACTTTCACTTTCAGAAAGGTAAAGTTAAGATGTGGGCAATTTTAGATTCCCATACAGCACTGTAAGGAAATTTGTTTCTGAATGAAATGGGGATCCACTGAACAGTTTTTTTTTTTTTTAAGTGAAATCAAAAGTTTTTTTTAAATTGGCATTTTTTTTTTAACACTGTGAGGATCAATCTGAATACACTTATGTGCAGCCAAATTCATGTGGCAAACAGCCAGTCTAAGGTTCTGCCACTAAAATGCATTTTATTACCTCATTCGTTCATAATTATATCCTGCCTTTTAAAAATTTTTGTCTTGCATTTTAAATATTTCTTATCATATTAAGCTCAATTGGTACACAGTCTGTTTCTATTTCTTAATGAATTTAGAGGATTCTCTAGTCCTACCTACTGTGCCCTGTCTAAATTTTCTTCCCTGTTATGTCATGCATCCTTGGGCCAAACCTTGCTCTTCTCTGTGACTTTGGTTCCCAATTAGACTGCTAGCCAGAGTCCTTTCCCCGGTGTACTTGCCGTTCATTATGAGTGGAACATGCTCACTGATATCTAATAAATCTCTACTGCTGGCAGAGGCAGCTTCTTCCTCTGACACCTCGTGTCCCTCTGATTTCTCCCATTATAAATGTTGGCTCTTCAATCAATTTCTCACACATTTGGCACTATTAAATGAAGTCAAGGAAATTAATCCACCCTGCTTCATTGCAAAACTCAAGTGACCTAAAGTGGACTTAACTGAAATAGTTTTAAACAGAGGACAGTAGAGATAGGTTGGGAATAGTTATCAGCAATTTTATCTTCTTCTTTAGTTACAAAATGTTGCCAGTAGAAAATGGAGCAGCTACACATTTTGATGAGGCACTTCTGTAAGTAATGAGATCTTAGAATTTAAATGAGAGAGACATTTAAGCTCTACTGCTTCTAAATTTTCAAGTTAAATGGTCAAAAGAGTCTTCACACATATATCTCTGCTTAGGGCAATCAACCTGGCTCAGGCCATCAGAGTCAGAGCTGGAGTCTTTGAATTCTGCTTATAATTCATTTTGCTGCTAAAAAGACAATATTTCATTCTCAATTAAGATGAATAAATTATTATTTTTCAACTTCATTTGAAAAGGAATGAGATTAAGTGAAATTGATATATTGAGTATTTGCTCAATAAGATGTTTTAAAATTGGTAGCATTTTGGAGATAAAACAATAGTGGATTCCACTTTTACAGAAATCAGGCTGTGGTCATTTAGACAAGAAATATAGTCTAAAGGAATTTCTAGGTCAAAAATGTAAGTTCTATTTCTCTGAAAGAGGTAAAACCACATAGCAGAAAAATGACATATCATTATGAAAGCTTGGATTAAAGAAATAATGTGATGAACAACATTCCGAAAATCTTCAGTTCAGCTCAGTCGATTAGTCATGTCCAATTCTTTGCGACCCCATGAATCGAAGCACGCCAGGCCTCCCTGTCCATCACCAACTCCCGGAGTTCACTCAGACTCACGTTCACTGAGTCAATGATGCCACCCAGCCATCTCATCCTCTGCCATCTCCTTCTCCTCCTGCCCCCAATCCCTCCCAGCATCAGAGTCTTTTCCAATGAGTCAACTCTTCGCATGAGGTGGCCAAAGTACTGGAGCTTCAGCTATCAGCATCATTCCTTCCAAAGAAATCCCAGGGCTAATCTTCCTCAGAATTGACTGGTTGGATCTCTTTGCAGTCCAAGGGGCTCTCAAGAGTCTTCTCCAACACCACAGTTCAAACACATCAACTCTTCAGTGCTCAGCCTTCTTCACAGTCCAACTCTCACATTCATACATGACTACTGGAAAAACCATAGCCTTGACTAGAGGGACCTTAGTCGGCAAAGTAATGTCTCTGCTTTTGAATATGCTATCTAGGTTGGTCATAACTTTTCTTCCAAGAAGTAAGTGTCTTTTAATTTCATGGCTGCAATCACCATCTGCAGTGATTTTGGAGCCCCCCAAAATAAAGTCTGACAGTGTTTCCACTGTTTCCCCATTTATTTTCCATGAAGTGATGGGAATGGATGCCATGATATTCATTTTCTGAATGTTGAGCTTTAAGACAACTTTTTCACTCTCCTCTTTCACTTTCATCAAGAGGCTTTTCAGTTCCTCTTCGCTTCCTGCCATAAGGGCGGTTCATCTGCATATCTCAGATTATTGATGTTTCTCCCAGCAATCTTGATTCCAGCTTGTGTTTTTTCCAGTCCAGTGTTTCTCATTATGTACTCTGCATAGAAGTTAAATAAGCAGGGTGACAATATACAGCCTTGACGTACTCCTTTCCTATTTGGAGCCAGTATGTTGTTCCATGTCTAGTTTTAACTGTTGCTTCCTGACCTGCATACAGAATTCTCAAGAGGTAGGTCAGGTGGTCTGGTATTCTCATCTCTCTCAGAATTTTCTACAGTTTATTGTGATCCACACAGTCAAAGGCTTTGGCATAGTCAATAGAGCAGTAATAGATGTTTTTCTGGAACTCTCTTGCTTTTTTTTTTTTTTTTTTTCATGATCCAGCAGATGTTGGAAATTTGATGTCTGGTTCCTCTGCCTTTTCTAAAACCAGCTTGAACATCAGGGAGTTCACAGTTCACATATTGCTCATGCCTGGCTTGGATAATTTTGAGCATTACTCTACTAGTGTGTGAGATGAGTGCAATTGTGTGGTAGTTTGAGCATTCTTTGGCATTGCCTTTCTTTGGGTTTGGAATGAAAACTGACCTTTTCCAGTCCTGTGGCCACTGCTGAGTTTTCCAAATTTCCTGGCATATTGAGAGCAGCACTTTCACAGCATCATCTTTCAGGAATTGAAATAGCTCAACTGGAATTCCATCCCCTCCACTAGCTTTGATTATAGTGATGCTTTCTAAGGCCCACTTGACTTTACATTCCAGGATGTCTGGCTCTAGATGAGTGATCACACCACCGTGATTATCCAGGTCATGAAGATCTTTTTTGTACAGTTCTTCTGTGTATTCTTGCCACCTCTTCTTAATATCTTCTGCTTCTGTTAGGTCCCTACCATTTCTGTCCTTTATAAGCCCATTTTGCATGAAATGTTCCCTTGATATCTCTAATTTTCTTGAAGAAATCTCAAGTCTTTCCCATTCTATTGTTTTCCTCTATTTTTTTTGCATTGATCACTGAAGAAGGTTTCTTATTCTTCTTGGTATTTTTTGGAACTCTGCATTCATAGGCTTATATCTTTCCTTTTCTCCTTTGGTTTTTGCTTCTCTTCTTTTCACAGTTATTTGTAAGGCCTCCCCAGACAGCAGGCTTTAGTAAAATAATTTTTTCTCAGAAGTTTAAAATTAATTCCATGGAGACTTTTAAAAATATATCTTTCTGAACATAATTCTGTATAATTTAATAGCAATAGATATTCTAGAAATATTTTGAAACCAACAGACATTTATGGAAAACCAAAAATTATTTTTAATAAAAAAGTATCATAATAAATTGCATTCACCAGATTACATATGAAGATGAATAAATTTTTAAAAAATAGAAAAACATTCTGAAATGTTTTCAACATTAGTTTTGGAAGATTTCTCCTGTGACTGTTTAAAATGTTATCACAAACTCTGTTTTATTATTGTTGTTCTGTTTGTTTTTATGCACATAGGCTAAAAATTTACACGTAGAAGAGAAAATGCCACTCAATGACTTATGCAACATAAAGTAAAACCATGCAGTTTGAGCTCAAATAACAGGAAAAATGCAACAAATGTAAAAACTAATCTCAATGGCAAGAAATAAGATTATTGTTAACAAGAAATAATGCTAGATGAATTTTCCTAGGCTAAAAAAACATGTTAAAAATGTTAGAAGTTAATTGATAATAACTTATTATGCAGTAAAAAGGATAGAGAGATTTACTTTTTCATAAATCTGTGTTTCTGTGTATTTCAAAGGAAGATGTATCATGGAAGAAGGAGACATTCCCTGGCTTGTAAAGTTGGAGCATGTGTGAATATTTAGTTGCTTCTTTTGGATCCCATTCTTTGCAACCCTAGGGACTGTACACCACCGGCTTCTTCTGTCCATTGGGTTTCCAGGTAAGAATACTAAAGTGGGTTGCTATGCCCTCCTCCAGGAGATCTTCCCCACAAAGGAATCAAATTTGACTCTTCGAAATTGGCAGGTGGGTTCTTTACCACTAGTTGCACCTGGGAAGTCCTAAGTTGGAGACACTGATCTTTTATTTCCCTGAACAGATTTATTAATCCTTGCATTCCAAAGAGTGAGAGTTCAGCATCGTTCCTCTTACATTTCTCAAAAGACTCTTTAAAGAGATGGGAGACTTTCCTGTAAAAAGCCAGATTTTTGTACTTGGTCCTTCACCTACAATACTGACACTGTATTTATAGGATGACATCTGGTTTCATCATACCACTGCATTAATAAAAGACAAGGTACAGAGGAATCACATGGCTATTATGTACTGTAAGTAGATAATCTGTTTTGCCCCCAGAAACTTTGTACATATCTTTAGGATATTAATAATAAATATAGATATTAAAAAGCTAACAGTGAGAAATATATTGTCTGCTTAAAGTTAGAAATCATGATCTTGAAACACAACATAGTTAGTTACCAGTTATATTATCTTGCAATTTTTTTTTAATATCCTTGGACTTTTCTTGCTCTATGTAGATGGTCATTTTTTCAGTGTCATTGCAAAATTCAATGAAAATAGATGTTAAAAATGGTAATTTCTCAAGAACTATATAGAGAAAAGGAAAGATAATGAGGAGAAAGAGGATGACAATGATATTGATGGTGACAAAAAGTAAGTAGAAATGATTTGGTAAATTGTATTAATATCTCCAAAAGCCTTAATTAGAGAGAAAACAAACAATTTGATATTGGCTTTCTTTTCAAAACCTTTCTTCCTTCAAAACCTGCCTTCTTGAAGTTAAATTATTAAACATGCTAAACTGCCAAACTATTGTCAAGACAAAGACCTGTACATATTAATCTATAAATGGTTTAGCATGTTGCTTATCATGATGTTATGCAGACGAGACAAGAAAAAAAGTCACAACTTTTTTTCAAATTATGCTTGACAATAAGAAGGTTGACCAGAGAATTATAAGTCAGGCCTGGATGGCAGGTGTTTGAGAAAATATCATTTTGCAGGTAAGGAGCAGATTCATACCCTTCTAGTCTAGTCACTCTAAAAAATTCATCAGAAATGTTTGATTGGCATTATGATGGTTTCAATAAGGATGAAACTTTATATTGACTAATAAAATGTCTCTCACACTGAAATGAGCCCAAAAGCTCCTAAAACCCCAACAGATGTTTAGATACTAAAGACCAGTGAATTTTTTTTTTCCTTTTTTCCTTCTTTTTACTGTCTTAAATTTCCACTTCCTAAGTGGAAACAGTGTCAGACTTTATTTTTTTAGGCTCCCAAATAACTGCAGATGGTGACTGCAGCCATGAAATTAAAAGATGCTTACTCCTTGGAAGAAATGTTGTGAGCAACCTAGATAGCATATTCAAAAGCAGAGATATTACTTTGCCGACTAAGGTCCATATAGTCAAGGCTATGTTTTTTCCAGGAGTCATGTATGGATGTGAGAGTTGGACTGTGAAGAAGGCTGAACACGGAAGAATTGATGCTTTTGAACTGTGGTGTTGGAGAAGACTGTTGAGCATCGCTTGGACTGCATGGAGATCCAACCAGTCCATTCTGAAGATCAGCCCTGGGATTTCTTTGGAAGGACTGATGCTAAATTTCAAACTCCAGTACTTTGGCCACCTCATGTGAAGAGTTGACTCATTGGAAAAGACCCTGATGCTGGGAGGGATTGGGGGCAGGAGGAGAAGGAGACGACAGTGGATCAGATGGCTGGATGGCATCACTGAGTCGATGGATGTGAGTCTGAGTGAACTCCAGGAGTTGGTGATGGACAGGGAGGCGTGGTGTGCTGCGATTCATGAGGTCGCAAAGAGTCGGACACAACTGAGCGAATGAACTGAACTGAATTGAATGTATCATAGTACCTGGGACTTATTGAGTGGAAAGCTACAGGGTTTTCCTATCCCTGAATTTTCATTTATTTCAAGTATCATAATAGATTAGCATCATCAAGTGTAATAATCCACTGGATATGGTTTAAAGTGATCCACACATATCTCAAAGGCATGGTGTTTTACTTGAGGTACAGAAAGTAGGCTAGATTAAATTGCTACATATCAAATCACTTTTCAAAGTTTGTTGTCTGAAAGTTTTAAGAAACAGTTATGTTGTGAATTATGTTACATATAAGTACTACATATTTTACACTAACCAGACTGGATCACTTAGGCCCAAAATTAATGCTATTCATAAAGCCATTTGTCCAGTTACTACTACTGCTGACAGAGCCTAAATTAAACAAGGCATAGGTAAACCAACAAAGTCTATCTGTTCAAAAATTGTACCAGTACATACACTTGCTCCTTAGAAGAAAAGCTAAGAAAAGCTATAACCAACCTAGGCAGCATATTAAAACATAGAGACATTTCTTTCCCAACAAAGTTCTGACTAGTCTAAGATATGGTTTCTCTAATAGTCATGGATGAGAGTTGGACTATAAAGAAAGCTGAGTGCTAAATAATTTATGTTTTTGAACTGTGGTGTTGGAGAAGACTCTTGAGAGTCCCTTGGACTACAAGGAGATCCAACCAGTCCATCCTAAAGGAAATCAGTCTTGAATGTTCATTGGGAGGACTGATGCTGAAGCTGAAAATCCAATAATTGGCAACCTGATGCGAAGAACTGAATCATTAGAAAAGACCCTGATGCTGGGAGAGACTTAAGACAGGAGGAGGAGGGGACAACAGAGGATGAGATGGTTGGATGGCATCACCAACTCTATGGACATGAGTTTGAGTAAGCTCCGGGAGTTGGTGATGGACAGGGAAGCCTGTTGTGCTGCAGTTTATGGAGTCGCAAAGAGTTAGATACGACTGAGTGACTGAACTGAACTGATACAATATTCATCTGCTCAAGGCAGTGACTCATTTGGGAGAAAGTCCTAAGCACCTAAACTTCTTGGGCTGACTATGCCATTGGAATTCATAGTCTGGTTTGCCAGACACTTACCTGATTTTTATCAATGTATCTTCTCTTGATTTTTAGACTGAGGATTGTATGGAGATTTGTTGATTTCAACATCTTAATGAAAAGCCCTGTTTCAAAATATTCTGAGAACTGTGTCATGATATCATAATATATATTGTGATATGTGATGAAGGCAATTGGACAAGTAATGTGTGAATATAGTTACTGCTACATGGTAATGGTAATGATAAGAAAGAAACCATATATTGAATGATTGCTATATGCCATATGATAGATATATTACTATTTTAATCAGTTCACATTGCTATAACAAACCACTCTATACTGGGTAGCTTATAACCAACAAAAATTGTCTTGAGCAACAGCTGGTAGTTTCAGCTGAGATGGATGACTAGTCTCCTTATCAAACAGTTGTTCGGACATACCCTCAGATTTTGCAATATGAATAAACTGAGAATTTTCCAAATGTTTACTTTTGCTTCCTTATTGATGAACAGTTCAGTCTCTAAGCACTTTCTCTCCACTCATTTTGCTATAAGCATTGCGGAGGAAACAGGCTACCCCATCTAAATTTCCAGATATTTTGTTTAGAAATTTCTTGCTAACTATCCAATTTCATTGCTCACTACCCTAGAGCATGGCAATCTATTCAAGTTCTTTGTCAATTTATAAGAAAAATGACCTTCCCTCCATCGTTGAATAACATTTCTCTCATTTCCACCTGAGAGCTCATTTGAATGTCCTTTAATATTCATATTCCTACACACTTTTTTTTTCAGAATTCCTTATATATTCTCCAAGATTAATGCTCTGTCTATAGCTCTTTGTTTTCCAACTGAACTCTTACCAGAATCTCTTAATGGTTCATTCATAGCAATGCAGGCTTTTGCTGGCATGCACCTCCAAAATTTTTCACTCTCTACCCATTAAGTAAGTAAGTAAGTAAAGTCACTCAGTCGTGTCTGACTCTTTGTGACCCCATGGACTGCAGCCCACCAGGCTTCTCAGTCCATGAGATTCTCCAAGCAAGAATACTGGAATGGGTTGCCATTTCCTTCTCTACCCATTACCCAGTTCCAAAGCTCCTCCACATGTTTAGGCTTTTGTTAGAGAAGCACCCACTTCTGGTACCAATCTCTGCCTTCGTCTGCTTGGACTGTTATAAGATACTATCATAGACTGGGTGACTTATAACAATAAAATGTTTTTCACAGTCCTAGAGACTGGGAAGTTAAAGATCAAAGTCCTGGAAGAGTTTGGTGAGGATACCCCACTTCCTAGTTAGAAAAGATAGTTAATAAGAACTCCCATGATAGAAGGGATAAAGGAACTCTCTGAAGCCTCTATTATGAGGATTCTAATCTCATTCCTGAGAACTGTGTCCTTATTACCCTAATCACCTTCCAAATCTCCCAGATGTCATCTCATTATGTAAGATTTCAGCATACAAATTTTGAGAAGACACAAACATTTAGTCCATCATATTTACCATTATCATCCAAAATTTTTTAAATATATGATTTTATTATTTAGAGTTAAGAGACTTACCTAGAATTATACACTTGGTAAATGACATAAAATTTCATCTCAGGTATCTCTTGCTATAAGCCTATAATATTTTCCTAACATTAAGCTTATTTCTTACACTCTGAAGCAGGACACAAATGAATGGTGATTTTTTTTTTAATTCCTTCTCTACAATTAACAACTTGTAATATAATACCTCTGAAAACAACCAATTAATCTATGCATTGTTTAGCAAAGCTCTATAAAAGTCAACTGCATAATAGCATTCAAAAGTTGAGCTAAATTATTTTTTTCCTAGATAAACTGAAATAAAAACAATAGCTCTGCAACATCATAAATGGAAACTATTTTTGACACCAGGCTTCCCTGGTGGCTCAGAGGTTAAAGAGTCTGCCTTCAATGCGGGAGACCTGGGTTTGTTCCCTGAGTTGGGAATATCCTCTGGAGAAGGAAATGGCAATCCACTCCAGTATTCTTGCCTGGAGAATCCCATGGACGGAGAAGCCTAGTAGGTTACAGTCCACGGGGTCGCAAAGAGTTGGACACGACTGAGCGACTTCACCTTCACCTTTTTGACATATCTTTCTATTTGAAAGTAACCCTTTAACCTCAAATAAACATTCATTTGTTTCATAATATTTTATTAAGAAAATAAATTTTTACTGTAGAAAATGTTCCATTTATTCTGTTAGTATGTGTAAGACCTGCCAAGTAGTGAGTATATCAGGCCTATGAAAATATACTAGAAATTATTCCATAAAATCAACACACCTCCTTAGATAAGGGATTCAAACCTGGGAGACTCCGAGTTCCTTAAGATTTTAAAATAAAATCATTGTGTTTACAGGGGTTTGTGTCCTGGTTATTTCTCCTTGAAGCAGTATTTATCTAAAGAATTTAAGATCTAGAACTTCAGCCTTGTATCCAGGTTACAATCATTTCTCCAGGTTAATGGCAGCCTATCTGCTTATACTCCTCTGCTCCTGGTGGGATCTTTCAGTATCAAAAAAGCCCTGAATAGATACTGATTAGTCAACAGACCTTGCTCTGGATGCATGCTCTCACCTCCAAGACATGGATTAAACTATTCTTTCCTGAATGACTAGAGAAAGTAGGGGAGGGAGGAAATCAGGGGAGCAAGTGAAGAAGATGAGAGTAAAGAAGCAAAGAAGATGACAGTCTTTGGCTTTACAGTTGTGTTGTATGAAGTTGTTTTTTTTTTTTTTTTTCAAACTGTTTGCAGCTTATGAGGATTGGTCAATATTTTTGGTAGAAAATATAATCAGCTATTGATTTAATTAAGGAGAGCTGAGATTAAATTTAGTTATGCACAGGAAAAAGAAATTGCAGGAAAGATTCAGATAAAGTAAAAATGTGTGCCAAAGAGACTACAAAGAAGAATCTGCAAAGGGAGTAGATGGCTTTAAAGTGAGAGGGTGAGAAATCCACGGGAGGAAATTCTCATACATTGCACAACTGGCTAAAATCTTAAGTTCTTCATAACATAGGAAGAAAACTTGCAGTAAGTGTAGTAAATTCCCCTCTCCATTGGTGCTGTTCTGTCATTCCTTACAATAGACTCCTTAACAAAAAAATAAAGCTTCATTCAGTTTTCTTCTTCAAAGACACAGAGATCTTGGCCACTGCAGTATAAGGTTGTAAAATATCAATGCAGTATCATAATATAAACTTATATGGGGAGGCACTATTTTATCTTAGTACAAAATAATTCAAAGAAACGTTTATATTCCTGTATTGAAACAGAAGGGAAGAGGGCAGGACATAAACTTTTAAAAAATGACATAGCTTGAAGATACAACATAACTGATTAGAATCAATTAGGTACAAGGTGGTAAAAAAGTCAACTTCTACTAGAATTTGAACTTCATTATACACTCATTGTAACACAGAAGCAAGCTAAATGATACACACATAGGCACCATTGATGGCTTCAAGATCAACCCTCAAAGACCAAAAAGTAGGCTGTGGCTCAGTTCCTAGAAATATCCCCTCTTTCCCCAAAATAGTTGAAAGAATCTTACCTATGAAATTACACAGCCTAAAAGCTAACCACATCGTACTTTGAAGCAGCACTCTCCTTCTGAAATGGCCCACATCCTATCTGTGGAGTGTTTGTCTCTAAATAAATCCACTTCTTACCTACTACTTTGTTTCTCACTTAATTCTTTTTTCAATGAGACAACAAGAACTTTGTTGTTTCTGTTCAGTTGCTAATATGTCAAACTCTTTGCAACTCCATACACTCTAGCATGCCAGGCTCCTCTATTTTACACTATCTTCCAATATTGCTCCAATTCATGTCCCTTGAGTCTGTGATGCTATCTAAGCATCTCATCCTCTGCTGTTCCCTTCTTTTGTCTTCAATCTTTCCCAACATCAAGGTCTTCTCCAATGAGTCAACACTTTGCATCAGGTGCCAAAGTATTGGAGGTTTAGGAACCTAAATTTAAGTCCTGAAACCAAATGTGTAATCTCAGTTGTAAGACTGTGGGTTTTGGCCAGGTTCTAGTCCTGGCCACGTGGATTCAAGCCTCAAACTGAGTTACCTGTCTTTAGCATAATATGTCATGAGTAAAATATATGAGCGACAACACAATGAAAAACTTAAACAATTATATGCTATTAGAAACCCATGTTTTTAATTCTGTCATGAGAGGGAAGAAATTTGACATTTAAAAAAATCGTAGCATAATTGGAAAAGAAAAATTTAGCAGACTGTCACTTGTTTGAATCATAGCTCTGTTCCTTATTTTTTTTGTTATCATGTGCTGATTACTCCAGCTCCAGGTTTAATTTTCTCACTGTAAAGTGGACACTATATAGGATCTATGTTGCTGCTGCTGCTGCTAAGTCGCTTCAGTCATGTCCGACTCTGTGCGACCCCATAGATGGCAGCCCACCAGGCTCCCCCATCCCTGGGATTCTCCAGGCAAGAACACTGGAGTGGGTTGCCATTTCCTTCTCCAATGCATGAAAATTAAATGGATAGATATAGGATCTATACCTTCAAGTAATTTCTGACTGATGAATGAAATAATACATTAAAGGTTTCCAGCATGGAGATTGGCCAGAAGAAGTTATACATAGCTAAATATCTATAACCATAATTGACATTATTTCTATTTTAAATATCATCCATCCCTCTGACACACAGATCTCTATCTTTAATATTAATTTCTCCTTTGAGGTATGTGATTGATTGTGTAGGCGTGCTGAGTTGTGTTTGACTCTTTGTGATCCAATGGACTGCAGCCTGCCAGGCTTCTCTGTCCATGAGATTATCCAGGCAAGAATATGGAATAAGTTTGTATTTTCTCCTCCAGACAATCTTCCCAACCACTGGCAGGCAGGTCTATTACCACTGAGTCACTGAGGAAAGCCCCTTGAGTTATATATTGAATTTAATATCATACAATTGTCTTTTAAAACATGCCCACTTGGGTATAAAATTCACAACTCATATGAAGATACTCTAAATACTATATTTCAATTCCCATCTTATTTTCATCTCCTTCCTTCTTCCCATTGTTCTGAATGACACCATCATTTCCACATTTTGCTAACATCAGAACCTTAGGGGGGATCCTTGAGCTTTCTTTTTCTCATTACACACATCTAATCTATCAGCAAATACTATCAGCTCTGGTTCCAAAACACAGCTTATTTAAAATCAAATTTCACTATTCCAACTGAAAACCTCTAAGCCAGGCCTGTATCACATAGGTGCATGCAAAACTTTATACCAAGTATCCTCCTTTGTGGTTTTTCTCAGCTACATTTTGTTCTCCAGCAGAAGCCAGATAATTTTCTAAAATGTACATTTTAGTGTGCCATTGCTTTCTTGAATCTCTCCATTAATGTTGACTGAAAAAAAAAACAAAACAAAACAAAAAACAATACACAATGTAACATTTGAGAACTATGTTTTATTTTGAAGACATACTGAGGACTTAAGTCTCAGAGACAACCTCTCAGATAGTTCTTAGGGACTGAAATTATAAGGCAGGGGCCAGGATATATAGGGGTTTATGCAAAAGCAAACAAACAAACCCAGATAGTTGGAACATCAAAATATTACTGCTAAAGAAACCAGGAATCTCAAGTTAATGAATATGTCATTTTTATGTGTATGGGAATATATAGGAGTCTGGACTTTTGAAATAATTTCTTTGGCATGCACCTTGAATATCTAGGTGCATAAACACAATATTCTGCTTTTCTCCACCCTGTATTCCTTCAGGGTATACAGTTAAGGGTGGTTGCACTGACTGATGGTTGATGTCCACATTGTCCTTTGTTTACTGATATGACTGGTGACATTTTTGTCCAAATTAGTTCATAATTACAGTTTCATTAAATTACAGAAGATTCATCATGCTCCACAGGACCACTCATTGCCCTGTGTCTGCCTTCCTCCACTGAATTATCTTGTCCTACTCTTATCCTTTACCACAGCTTTCCTATCACAATAGTCTTCCTTTCTGCTCTTATTTCCTCTATTCTTGAGTAATGGCATCTAATGTTTATCGGGTGCTAGATATGTTCCAGACACCACTCAAAACTCTTTATATGATTTAATTAATTAATTTCTTACAACAGTCTAATAAGTAAGTGAAAGTGAAAGTGAAGTCACTCAGTCGTGTCCAACTCTTTGCGACCCCATGGACTGTAGCCCACCAAGCTCCTCTGTCCATGGGATTCTCCAGGCAAGAGTACTGGAGTGGGTTGCCATTTTAAGGTAGCTAGTATTACTGGTTCCCTGGTGGCTCAGAGGTTAAAGCATCTGCCTCCAATGCAGGAGACTCAGGTTCGATCCCTGGGTCGGGAAGAGGCCCTGGAGAAGGAAATGGCAATCCACTCCAGTATTCTTGCCTGGAGAATCCCATGGACAGAGAAGCCTAGTAGGTTACAGTCCACGGGGTCGCAAAGAGTCAGACACGACTGAGCGACTTCACCTTCACTATTACCGGCAGCAATGTATGTGAAGTGAATTTGAGGCTTGGAGGGGTTAAAATTTTGTCTAAGGTCATAAAATTAGTAAATGACAGAATCTGAATTAAAAATCTGGGCAGTATTCTCCAGAACCTGAATTATTCACTTCGGCTTTATGCTATATTTCATGTTTATTTTCAGACCTTTGTAGACTTTATGTTTGTGTTCTTGCAATTGAAATTTTTAGTCATTCATAGTCTTAATATGGTAAATGATGTTAGTGAGGTTTTCTTCTTACTCTTCAAAGTTATCTAGATTTTTGGACCTTGTTAATTTCCATGTAAATTTAAAGTCAATTTTATCAAATTTGATTAAAACTTCTTGAATTTTGACTAATACTGAAGTAAATCTATAGATTAATTGAGAGAAATGAGATAGTTACTATTTAGTTTCTCAGAACATGAACACACTATGTGTCTGTTTCCTTCTTTGAGTCTTACAATTGTTCTGTCACAAACATTTGTAGTCTTCAGTACAAAAAAGTTGTATATCTTTTGTTAGATATATTACTAACCATTACAAAGTTCATGATTCAGTTCAATTCAGTTCAGTCACTCAGCCATGTCCGACTCTTTGCAATCCCATGAATCGCAGTATGCCAGGCCTCTCTATCCATCACCAACTCCTGAACTTTACTAAAATTCATGTCCATTGCGTCGGTGATACCATCCAGCCATCTCATCCTTTGTCGTCCCCTTCTCCTCCTGCCCCCAATCTCTAACAGCAGCAGAGTCTTTTCCAATGAGTTAACTTTTCTCATGACATGGCCAAAGTATTGGAGTTTCGCTTTAGCATCAGTCCTTCCAATGAACACCCAGGACTGATATCCTTTAGAATGGAATGGTTGGATCTTGCTGCAGTCCAAGGGACACTCAAGAGTCTTCTCCAACACTACAGTTTAAAAGCATCAATTCTTTGGCACTCAGTTTTCTTCACAATCCAACTCTCAGGTACATACATGACCACTGGAAAAAGCATAGCCTTGACTATACGACATTTGTTGCAAAGTAATGTCTCTGCTTCTGAATATGCTATCTAGGTTGATCACAACTTTCCTTCCAAGAAGTAAGCATCATTTAATTTCATTACTGCAATCACTATCTGCAGTGATTTGGGAGCCCCCAAAAATAAAGTCTGACACTGTTTCCACTGTTTCCCCATCTATTTCCCATGAAGTGATGAGACCAGATGCCATGACCTTAGTTGTCTGAATGTTGAGCTTTAAGCCGACTTTTTCATTCTTCTCTTTCACTTTTATCAACAGGCTTTTTCGTTCTTCTTCACTTACTGCCATAAGGGTGGTGTCATCTACATATCTGAAGTTATTAATATTTCTCCCAGCAATCTTGATTCCAGCTTATGCTTCCCCCAGCCTAGCATTTCTCATGATGTATTCTGCATATAAGTTAAATAAGCAGGATGACAATATACAGGCTTGACGTACTCCTTTTCCTATTTGGAACCAGTCTGTTGTTCCATGTCCAGTTCTAACTGTTGCTTCCTGACCTGCATATACGTTTCTGAAGAGGCAGGTTAGGTGGTCTAGTATTCCCATCTCTTTCAGAATATTCCACAGTTTATTGTGATTGACACAGTCATTAGGCTTTGGCATAATCAATAAAGCAGTAATAGATATTTTTCTGGAAATCTTTGCTTTTTCAATGATCCAGAGAATGTTGGCAGTTTGATCTCTGGTCCTCTGCCTTTGCTAAAACCAACTTGAACATCGGGAAGTTCACAGTTCACATATTGCTGAAGCCTGGCTTGGATAATTTTGAGCATTACTTTACTAGTGCATGAGATCAGTTAATTGTGTGGTAGTTTGAGCATTATTTGGCATTGCCTTTCTTTGGACTTGGAATGAAAACTGACCTTTTCCAGTGGTAGCCACTGCAGGATATTCCAAATTTGCTTGCATAATGAGTACAGCACTTTCACAGCATCATCTTTTAGGATTTGAAATAGTTCAACTGGGATTCCATCCCCTCCACTAGCTTTGTTCGTAGTGATGCTTTATAAGGCTTCACAATCCAGGATGGCTGGCTCTAGGTGAGTGATCACACCATCATGATTATCTTGGTTGTGAAGATCTTTTTTGTACATTTCTTCTGTGTATTCTTGGCACCTCTGCTTAATATCTTCTGCTTCTGTTAGGTCCAGACAATTTCTGTCTTTTATCAAGCCCATCTTTGCATGAAAATTTCCCTTGGTATCTCTAATTTTCTTGAAGAGATCTCGAGTCTTTCCCATTCTGTTGTTTTCCTCTATTTCTTTGCATTGATCACTGAGGAAGACTTTCTTATCTCTCCTTCATATTCTTTGGAATTCTGCAATCAGATGCTTATATTTTTCCTTTTCTCCTTTGCTTTTCTCTTCCCTTCTATTTACAGCTATTTTTACAGCCTCCTCAGACAGCCATTTTGCTTTTTTGCATTTCTTTTTCTTGAAGATGGTCCTGATCCCTGTTTCCTGTGCAATGTCACAAACCTCTGTCCATCGTTCACCAGGCACTCTGTATATCAGGTCTGGTCCCTTAAATCTATTTCTCACTTCCACTGTATAATCATAAGGGATTTGATTTAGGTCATACCTGAATGGTCTAGTGGTTTTCCCCACAGTTTATTCAATTTAAGTGTAAATTTGGCAATAAGGAGTTTATGATCTGAGCCACAGTCAGCTCCCAGTCTTGTTTTTGCTGAGTGTATACAGCTTCTCTATCTTTGGCTGCAAAGAATATAATCGATCTGATTTCATTGTTGACCATCTGGTGATATCCATGTGTAGTGTCTTCTCTTGTGTTGTTGGAAGAGGGTGTTTGCTGTGGCCAGTCATTCTCTTTGCAAAGCTCTATTAGCCTTTGCCCTGCTTCATTCCATATTCCAAGGCCAAATTTGCCAGTTACTCCAGGTGTTTCTTGACTTCCTACTTTTGCATTCCAGTCCCCTATAATGAAAAGAACATCTTTTGGGGGTGTTAGTTCTAAAAGGTCTTGTAGGTCTTCAAAGAACCATTCAACTTCAGTTTCTTCAGCATTACTGGTTGGGGCATAGGCTTAGATTACCATGATATTGAATGGTTTGCCTTGGAAATGAACAGAGATCATTCTGTCATTTTTGAGATAGTATCCAAGTACTGCATTTTGGACTCTTTTGTTGGCCATAATGACTACTCCATTTGTCCTAAGGGATTCCTGCCCACAGTAGTAGATATAATGGTTATCTAAGTTAAATTAACCCATTCCAGTCCATTTTAGTTTGCTGATTCCCAGAATGTCAACATTCACTTTTGCCATCTCCTGTTTGACCACTTCCATTACCCTTGATTCATGGACCTGACATTCCATGTTCCTATGCAATATTCCTTTTACAGCATTGGACCTTGCTTCTATCTCCAGTCACATCCACAACTGGATATTGTTTTTGCTTGGCTCCATTCCTTCATTCTCTCTGTAGTTATTTTTCCACTCATCTCCAGTAGCATATTGGGCACTTACCGACCTGGAGAGTTCCTCTTTCAGTATCCTATCATTTTGCCTTTTCATACTGTTCGTGGGGTTCTCAAGGCAAGAATACTGAAGTGGTTTGCCATTCCCTTCTCCAGTGGACCACATTCTGTCAGACCTGTCCACCATGAGCCATCCATCTTGGGTGGCCCCACACAGCATGGCTTAGTTTCATTGCATTAGACAAGGCTTTGGTCTGTGTGATCAGATTGGCTAGTTTTCTGTGATTGTGGTTTCAGTGTGTCTGCCCTCTGATGCCCTCTCGCAACACCTACCATCTTACTTGGGCTTCTCTTACCTTGGAAGTGGGGTATTTCCTCATGGCCGCCCCTCCTGACCTTGAACATGGATAGCTCCTCTTGGTCCTCCTGTGCCCACACAGTCACCCCTCCTTGGATGTGGGGTATCTCCTCTCAGCCACCACCCCTGACCTTGGATGTGGGATAGCTTCTCTCAGCTGCATGTAACTTTCATGCTACGTATGATTAAAATTCTACTTTAAGTTTATCATTGGTATGTAGAGGCACAATTGATTTGTAGTTATTGATTATGTATGTGTCAATGCATGAGACATAGGAGATGTGGATTCAATCCCTGGGTTGAGAAGTTCCTCTGGTGGAAGCATGGCAAACTATTCTATTATTCTTGCCTGGAGAATCCCATGGACAGAGTAACCCAAGAGTACATAGGGTTGCACAGAGTGAGACAACACTGAAGTGGTTTAGCATGCATACATTGAACAGTATAGCTAAATTCACTTTTTTATACAACTTATTTTCTTTCTTTCTCATTCAATCTATTTCTGACAATAAATATGAGTGTTCTGGATCAGAAACATGTCATTTTCTACTTACAGCATATTTTATTGTCAATTAATCATGTCCATTTTCTTTCAAATGTTGACCTGATGTGAATATGTTCAGCTGTGGATGTTCAGGTTTGGTATGCTAAAAGATGATGCTATGAAAGGGCTGCACTCAATATGCCAGCAAATCTGAAAAACTCAGCAGTGGCCATAAGAGTGGAAAGGGTGAGTTTCCATTCCAATCACAAAGAAAGGCAATGCCAAAGAATGTTCACACTACTGCACAATTGCACTCATCTCACACACTAGCAAAGAGTAAAGCTCATGATTCTCCAAGACAGGCTTCAACAGTGTGTGAACCATGAACTTCCAGATGTTCAAGTTGGATTTAGAAGAGGCAAGGAACTGGAGATCAAATTACCAACATCCACTGGATCATTGAAAAAGCAAGAGTTCCAGAAAAACATATACTTTGCTTTATTGACTTCACCAAAGCCTTTGACTATGTGGCTCACAACAAACTGTTGAAAATTTTTTAAGAGATGGGACTATCAGACCACCTGACCGCCTCCTGAGAAATCTGAATGCAGGTCAAGAAACAACAGTTAAAACTGGACGTGGAACAACAGGCTGTCTCCAAATTGGAAAAAGAGTAGGTCAAGGCTGTATATTGTCACCCTGCTTATTTAACTTATATGCAGAATACATCTTGTGAAATTCCAGGCTGGATGAAACATAAGCTGAAATCAAGATTGCTGGGAGAAATATCAATAACCTCAGATACACAGATGACACCACCCTTATGATAGAAGCAAAGAAGAACTAAAGAGCCTCTTTATGAAAGTGAAAGAGGAGTGTGAAAATTGGCTTAAAACCTGAACATTAAGAATTATCTATGATTGTGGCATCTTGTCCCATCAGTTCATGGCAAATAGATGGGGAAACAATGGAAACAGTGGCAAACTTTATTTTAGGGGATCCAAAATTATTTCAGATGGTGATTGCAGCCATGAGAATAAAAGATGCTTGCTCCTTGGAAGAAAAGTTATGAACAACCTAGACAGAATATTCTAAAGCAGAGACATTACTTTGCCAATAAAGATCCATCTAGTCAAAGCTATGGTTTTTCCAGTAGTCATGTATGGATGTGAGATTTGGACTATATCTCAGAAAGCTGAGTGCCAAAATATTTATGCTTTTGAATTGTGGTGTTGGAGAAGACTCTTGAGAGTCCCTTGGATTGCAAGGAGAGCCAACCAATGGATCCTAAATGAATTCAGTCCTGAATATTCATTGGAAGGATTGCTGCTGAAGCTGAAACTCCAATACTTCGGCCACATGATGCAAAGAACAAACTTATTTGAAAACACCCTGATGGTAGCAAAGATTGAAGGTGGGAGGAGAACAAGACTATAGAGAATGAGATGGTTGGATGGAATCACCAACACGATGGACATGAGTTTGAGTAGGTTCTTGCAGTTGGTCATGGACTGGGAAGCCTGGCATGCTGCAGTCCATGTGTTCACAAAGAATTGGACACAACTGAGTGACTGAACTGAATATTGTATGGGAGAGGAATCTCAGTATTTGAAAGCTGAAGCTCATAATTCTGAATATATGACAGCTTGTACAGCTACACCTTCTCCCCTTGAGAGAAAAGGAGAGAGAGAGAGGCCGAGAAAGAGTGAGCTTGCAAGGTATCACGGTCACTCATCTTTTGAAGATCTACAGAGTCTCTCTAGGAATAGGAAAGAAAACACACACACACACACACACACACACACAAGCTTTAATCAATCACCCTTTGAAATGTAAATAAATGGTCCAGGGGAGATTAACCAGCAAATTTTTCTGACTTTATTCACTGTCTCTATTCTCCAAGGTTTATTTTCCCATTCAAGCATCCTTTAAGCCATGTAGTTGGTAATTTTGCTCTGAAAGTTCTGCCCATTGAGAAGACTTGGAATAACTTACATTGAACCTCAAGAGGTATAGCTATAGATTTGCTTTTAGATTTTCTTTTTACACAGTTTTATTTCTTCTATTCCAATCCAACATTTTAAAAGGATTTTTCTTTCCTTATTTCCCTGCCTTAGACTTCCAGTATAATACTTAATAGAAGGAGCATAATTTTGTCATTTATTATCTGAGAAAAATGTTTAATATTTCACCATATAGTATGATGTTTGCTGTAAGACTTTTAAAGTTACTTTTCATATGTTTTCTTGAGGTACTTTTTATTTCTCATTTGTTAAGGATTTATATATCACAAATGAGAGGTGTGTGTGTGCCAAGTCTCTTCAGTCATGTCTGATGTTTGCAACCCTATGGACTGTAGATTGCCAGGTTCCTCTGTTCATGAGATTCTCCAGGCAAGGATACTGGAGTGAGTTGTCATGCCCTGATTCAGAGGATCCTCCAGACCCACGGATTGAACCTACATCTCCCATGGTTCTGCACTACAGGGAGATTCTATACAGCTGAGCCACCAAGGAAGGCCCAAATGAGTAGTAAATTTTGTTAAATTAAGTATCTTTTTGGACTTCCTTGGTGTTCCAGTGGTAAAGAATCCAGATGCCAATGCACGGGACACAAGTTTGATCCCTGGTCAGAAAGATTCAACATGCCATGGGGCAACTAAGGCTATGCACCTTAATTTCTGAGCCCATGTTATAGAGCCTGTGCTCTGCAAAAGAACCAATGCCATGAGAAGCCCATGAACCACAACTAGAGAGTAGACCTTGCTTGCCACAATTAGAGAAAAATCAAAGTACAGTAGTGAAGACCCAGCACAGCCAAAGTAAATAAAGAAATATAAAGAATAATTTTTTTAAATCAAATATTTTTGTCTTCATCTTTAAATTGATATTATTTCCAAATTTATTTGAGAATATATTAATTCATATTGTCTGTTAATATTTGAATGTGAACTACACTTGAATTTATACAATAAACCCCTCTTTGTCAACATTATTTTATATATTGCCAGATTTAATGAGTTTATATTTTGTTTAGGATATTTATATACAATCAATTAGAAACTCTAATTTTATTTTCTTGTGACAGTTTTGTGTTTATTATTATTATTATTCAAGGCTGTAATGGACTCTGAAGAGCATCTGTGAAATGTTTCTTCTGTTAATAGTTTCTGGGTGAGTTTGTGTAAGATTGATGCTATTCTCCACTGGAGAAGATAATGACAAACCACTTCAGTATTCTTGCCTTGAGAACTCCATGAGCAGTAGGAAATGCCAAAAAGATATGACACTGAAAGATGAACTCCCAAAATCTGTATGTGTCCAATATGCTACTGGAAACAGTGGAAAAATTAGCTCCAGAAAGAATGAAGAGACAAAGCCAAAGCAAAAATAATGATGATGGAAATAAAATTTGATGCTGTAAAGAACAATATTGCATAGTAACATGGAATGTTAGGTCCATGAATCAAGATAAATAGGGAGTGGTCATATGGGAGATGAAAAGAGTGAACATGGACATTTTAGGAATCAGTGAACTCTAATGGGCCAGAATGGGTAAATTTAATTCAGATGTTTGAGAACTTCCAGATGTTCAAGCTGGATTTAGAAAAGGCAGGAGAACCAAAGACAAAATTGTCAAAATCCATTGGATCAACAAAAAGCAAGAGAGGTCCAGAAAAACATTTTATTCTGCTTCACTGACTATGCAAAACCTTTGACTGGTTGTGGATCACAACAAAGTGTGGAGAATTCTTCAAGAGATGAGAATACCAAACCATCTGATCTACTTCCTGAGAAATCTGTATACAGGTCAACAAGCAACAGTTTAAACCAGACATAGGGCAATGAATTAGTTCTAGATTGTGAAAGGAGTACCTCAAGGCTGTATATTATCATCCTGCTTATTTAAATTATATGGAAAGTACACCCTGTGAAATGCCAGACTGGATGAAACACAAGCTGGAATCAAGACTGCCAGGAGAAATTTCAGTAACTTCAGATATGCAGATGATACCACCCTTATGGCAGAAAGTGAAGAGGAGCTGAAGAGTCTCTTGATGATAGTGAGAGAAGAGAATAAAAAGTCCAGCTTAAAACTCAGCATTCAAAAAGTGAATATTATGATATGCAGTCCCATCAACTCATGGCAGACAGATGGGGAAACAGTGTGTGACTTTATATTTTGGGCTCCAAAATCACCGCAGATGGGTAACTGCAGCCATAAAATTAAAATATGCTTGCTCCTTGGAAGAAAAAAAAAAAAAACAAACTATGATGAACCTAGGTAGCATATTAACAACCAGAGACATTATTGACAAAGATCCATCTAATCAAAGCTATTGTTTTTCCAGTAGTCATGTATGGATGTGAGAGTTGGATGTGAAGAAAGCTGAGCACCAAAGAATTAATGCTTTTGAATTGAGAGTCCTTTGGACTGAAAAGAGGTGAAACCAGTGAATCGTAAAGGAAATCAGTCCTGAATATTAATTGGAAGGACTGATGCTGAAGCTGGAGCTCCAATACTTTGGCCACTTGATGTGAAGAACTGACTCCTTAGAAAAGACCTTGATGCTGGGAAAAATTGAAGGCAGAAGGAGAAAGGGACGACAGCAGATGAGATGGTTGGATGGCATCACCGACTCAATGGACATGAGTTTGAACAAACTTTTGGGAGTGCTGATCAATAGGGAAGCCTGGCATGCTGCAGCTTATGGAGTCGCAAAGATTCAGACACAACTGAACAACTAAAGTGAGCTGAACTGATGTTATTCTTCCATAGATATTCAGAAGAAATTACTAGTGAAACTATGAAGATCTAGGTAGTTTCTGATGCGACTTTTATTTTGTTTGAGTTTAAGGCTATCTTTTTTTTTCAGGATATATTTGAGATACAAATTAGTTCATTATATTTCAGTGTGTGTGTGTTTTTTTTTACCCATATTTAAGCTATGCATTTCCTTGATGTTTATCTATATTTGTTCAAGTTTTGATACTTTGCATCTTTAATCATGTTAAAATATTTTCTGATTGTTTTAAATAATGGTTTAATTACCTGATGGCTGAAAAATTTATTTATCTTTTCAACACTTTTACTAATTTAATTATACTATGTTTAGAGAGAATATTTGAAGTGATTTAAACTCATAAAATCTGTTGAGGTTTTATATCATTAGTGACTATTTGTTATCAATACATAGGGTGTGGGTTTTTCTCTGTGTGTGTGTTTTTTCTTTTTTATTTCTTTATTATATTCAGTAGTGGAGAACAAATCATAATGATCTGATTTATTATCAGAAAATATTGTCAGTGAATACCAATAACATTTTTGATAGTTACTGATACAGAAAAATGAAAAAGAATTGAAAATCAAGAAGAAAAAAAATAGAAAAATCATCACTATTTGAAAGTGCTACCAAAGTAGTCATTTATGAAAAATGCCTAAGCACTTTTTACCATAATACTTATTATTTAATGGGTTTTATATTACCACTGAGGCTTCCCAGAGGCACTAGTGATAAAGAACCTACTTGCCAATGCAAGAACTGTAACAAGTGCCGGTTCAATCCTTGGGTCAGGAAGATAACCTGGAGGAGGTCATGGCAACTCATGCCAGTATTCTTGCCTGCAAAATCCCACGGACAGAGGAGTCTGGAAAGTTACAGTCCATAGGGTTGCAAAGAGTCCACCACAATTGAAGGCCTTAGAATAGCACAGAACAGCATATTATCATTATTGTAAGTTTGATGAGAAGGTAAGTTATGTGTTCATTTGTTGTTTTTCACAAATCTTGTACTTTCATTCATGATTTAAACATTATTATTATGATTATGATCTATATAATAAGATAGATCAATATAAGCTTTTATTCTTTTACAATTTCAAAATACTTTTAAAAAATAACAATCACACAGTTTTTAACCTAAACAAAAGAAACATGAACATTAAAATTTGATGTTCTTAACCCAGGTTAAAAAAAGTTTCAAGAGAGTAACTGCCTCATTGGTAGAGTTTCTGTTGAGAATGTAGAAGAGTACAGATCTCTGAAGCTCATTATTACTGAGGCATTCATTTTATTGCAATTTAATACTACCTTAATGTTTTAAAGTACTATTCAATTCACAAAAATGGTTTTACTTGTATTTCTGGATTTTACTTTTGCTGCACAACAATACTCAGTTTGGAAAGGCTAGTTGGAAGGAGCTGGTGATTTCAGTATTTTCTTATAGTTCCTCACCTAAAAAGTGCTAGAGTTAGAATGTGATGGATATATCTGAAATAAATGCATGTTCCAGTTTGCTATTCCTGCTGACTGCTGAATTGATATTCTGCTGACTATATATTCAAGTTTATGTTCATTCACATCATGAATATTTATTAAAAGCTGATTATGTGCATAAACAAAGTTTTAATATTAGTTACTAATCATCATGTATAACTTCATGAATGTGTATATGCATTTTAAGAGCTGGCAGTTACTTCCATTTTACTAATTTTCATTATTTGGTTACATTTTCACATGTTAGTTTTGACTCAAACTCAACTTATGTTGCTAATCCATGTTCACTGTAATATGATTAATAAGTTACTCATGTAGTGTCTTCTTTGGTAGGATAGGAAATATAAATGTTATTCTTGTCTTAAAAATTAGATGCTTATACATTTCCTTTTGGTTTGTATCTGGGTTTTTTAGTGGGCCTGGAATAAGAAGAATAAATTATCGATTTTACTTCACTTCCTTCCTTTGGAATGATTTGGGGTAATTTTTTGCTTGGGAAATAAGGATCACATAGCAGCAAGATTAGAGGCCAAAGAAAAGGAAAGAGAACAATTCTTTTTGGTATTGTCCCGGTCATTTAATTAAACTCAAGTGATTAAAAAAGAAAAAAAAAAAAGTTAGCATTAAGCTCCACACATTATTCAAATTATTTTACTAAGGGCAGAAAGGAAAGTTTCTAGGATGAAGTCAAACTAAGTAATAAAACGGGATCATTTTCCTTAAATACAATTCTAATCTTAAGTAGTTAGGAAATTCGGATTTGTAACAAGCTACAATCTAAGCCAGTACTTTGGGCACCTTATGCGAAGAGTTGACTCATTGGAAAAGACCCTGATGCTGGGAGGGATTGGGGGCAGGAGGAGAAAGGGACGACCGAGGATGAGATGGCTGGATGGCATCACAGACTCAATGGACGTGAGTCTGAGTGAACTCCGGGAGTTGGTGATGGACAGGGAGGCCTGGCGTACTGCGATTCATGGGGTCGCAAAGAGTCGGACACGACTGCGCGGCTGAACTGAACTGAACTGAACAATCTAGACTGATGGTTTCCAACTTGGCTCCACATTAAAATCATTGATCAGTTCAGTTCAGTCACTCAGTAGTGTTTGACTCCTTGCAACTCCATGAACTGCAGCACACCAGGCCTCCCTGTCCATCACCAACTCCTGGAGTTTACTCAAATTCATGTCCATTGAGTCAGTGATGACGTTCAACCATCTCATCCTCTGTTATCTCCTTCTCCTTCTTCCTTCAATCTTTCCTAGCATCAGGGTCTTTTCCAATGAGTCAGTTCTTTGCATCAGGTGGCCAAAGTATTGGAGTTTTAGCTTCAGCATCAGTCCTTCCAATGAATATTCTGCAATGATTTCCTTTAGGATGGACTGTTCTTCAACACCACAGTTCAAAAGCATCAATTATTTGGCATTCAGCTTTCTTTATAGTCCAACTCTCACACCTATAGAAGCTATTGGAAAAACCATAGCTTTGACTAGATGAACCATTTTTGGTAAATTAATATGCTGTATAGGTTGATCATAACTTTTCTTCCAAGGATAAAGTGTTTTTTAATTTCATGGCTACAGTTACCATCTGAAGTGATTTTGGAACCCCCCCCCCCAATAAAGCCTTTCACTTTTTCCATTGTTTCCCCATGTATTTGCCATAATGTGATAGGACCAGATGGCATGATCTTAGTTTTCTGAATATTGAGTTTTAAGCCAACTTTTTCATACTCCTCTTTTCACTTTCATCAAGAGGCTTTTTAGTTCTTCTTCCCTTTCTGCCATAAGGGTGGTGTCATCTGCATATTTGAGGTTATTGATATTTCTTCCAGCAATCTTGAGTCCAGCTTGTGCTTCATCCAGGCCAGCATTTCTCATGGTGTTCTCTGCATATAAGTTAAATAAGCAGGGTGACAATATACAGTCTTGACTCATTCCTTTTCCTATGTGGAACCAGTCTGTTGTTCCATGTCCAGTTCTAACTTTTGCTTCCTGATCTCATACAGGTCTCTCAAGAGGCAAGTCTGGTGGTCTGGCATTCCCATCTCTTTCAGAATTTTCCAGAGTTTGTTGTGGTCCACACATTCAAAGGCTTTGGCATAGTCAATAAAGCAGAAATAGATGTTTTTCTGGAACTCTTTTGCTTTTTTGATAATCTAATGGATGTTTTCAATTTGATCTCTGGTTCCTCTATCTTTTCTAAATCCAGCTTGAACATCTGGAAGTACATGGTTCATGTGCTGTTGAAGCCTGGCTTGGAGAATTTTGAGCATGACTTTACCAGCGTGCGAGATGAGTGCAACTGTGTGGCAGTCTGAGCATTCTTTGGCATTGCCTTTCTTTGAGATTGGAATGAAAGTTCACCTTTTCCAGTCTTGTGGCCACCGTTGAGTTTTCCAAATTTACTGGCATATTGAGTGTAGCACTTTAACATCATCATATTTTAGGATTTGAAATAGTTCAACTGGAATTCCATCACCTCCACAGCTTTGTTCACAGTTATGCTTCCTCAGGCCCCCTTGTAGTGGTGCTTTCCTAAGTCCCACATCATGGATAGTGTGTCTTAAAAATATTCATTACCAATTCCTGAGTCTCCCCACAGACCAACTTAAACTAGTTCTCTGAGAGCAGGGCCCAAGCAATTATGGATTTTAGGTATTTCTCAAATGATAGAAATCAGTATTCTACTCAATATGTAAAAAACACAGGGACCTCAAATCAGGTGCTCTGTGACAACCTAGAGGGGTGGGAGAGGGTGGGAGGTGGGAGGGAGGTTCAGCAGGGAGAGGACATATGTATATCTATGGCTGATTCATGTCAATGTATGGCAGAGACCAACACAATATTGTAAAACAATTATCCTTTAGTTAAAAATAAATGAACATTTTTAATGGCTGAGTAATATTCCACTGTGTATATGTGCCACAGCTTTCTTATCCATTCATCTGCTGATGGACATCTAGGTTGTCTCCATGTCCTGGTTATTATAAACAGTGCTGCAATGAACATTGGGGTACATGTGTCTCTTTCAATTCTGGTTTCCTCAGTGTGTATGCCCAGCAGTGGGATTGCTGGGTCATATGGCAGTTCTATTTGCAATTTTTTAAGGAATCTCCACACTGTTTTCCATAGTGGCTACACTAGTTTGCATTCCCACCAACAGTGTAAGAAGGTTCCCTTTTCTCCACACCCTCTGCAGGATGTATTGCTTACAGATTTTTGGATCGCAGCCATTCTGACTGGTGTGAAATGGTACCTCATTGTGATCTTGATTTGCATTTCTCTGATAATGAGTGATGTTGAGCATCTTTTCATTTGTTTGTTAGCCACAAATTTGAATCAGTACTAATGAGATGGATGAAACTGGAGCCAATTATACAGAGTGAAGTAAGCCAGAAAGAAAAGCACCAATACAGTATACTAACACATATATATGGAATTTAGAAACATGGTAATGATAACCCTGTATGCGAGACAGCAAAAGAGACACAGATGTATAGAACGGACTTTGGACTCTGAGGGAGAGGGGGAGGGTGGGATGTTTTGGGAGAATGGCACTGAAACATGTATACTATCATGTAAGAAACAAATTGCCAGTCTATGTTCAACACAGGATATAGGATGCTTGGGACTTGTGCACAGGGATGATGCAGAGAGTTGTTGATATGGGGTGGGAGGTGGGGGGGGGGGCATCAGGATTGGGAACACAAGTACACCCTAGAAGGATTCATGTCAATGTATGGCAAAACCAATACAGTAATGCAAAGTAAAATAAAGTAAAAAAAAAAAAAGTTGAGCCTTCTCCCACCCAACAAAAATAAAATCTAACAGTCTTGTGTACATGGCAATCAATACTAGCAGAAACAATGAAAATAAATAGATTATTGGTTGAAAGCAGGGCATTGTGTATGTGTGTGTGTATGCATATATAATATGCTTATAGAACAGTTGTGTACAATTACAGATAAGCATCTATGGCCTTTCAAGACCAAAGCCCATTGGTAGTTTAAAGAGGTTTAGTGCTGCTGTAACACAACTGTCAGGGTACTTCTCATATTTATTAGAAAAGCAAACAAAACAATGAAGACATTTCTATGTATTTTAAAAAATTCAGTTTCTGTGAATTTTGCTTAGATGATTTTTAAAAGCAAAGAAAGGTGCTTTTCACTTGGAAAGAGGCTCATTTATTCTATTTAGCTAAATGTCAGCTCAAAATACCTAATGGTTTTGAATGGGCCTAAATTGGCCTTTGAATTAAATATATGCATGAAGCAGTTTTTCTAATACAGAAAATCTAAAGAGAAATTTATTCTATTCATCAAATGCTGTGCTATCTGCTTAACTACTTAAAAGTCAGAATGTGAGAAAAAACAGTTTAGTGATACAAGCTAGCAAGATATTCAGAAATTTACTATGATATCTGCAACTAAGTATATAAGAGACTATAGACTTTTCTTCTATAAATGGAAAACAGAAAGAGAAATCAAGTTTTTTGTTGTTGTTGTTGTTCCTATGATCTATAATTTAAACAGCATGGGCTTTTTTTTTGCTAGAACTTCTTAATCTAAAGCTATCTAAAAGAATGAAACAAAGATCTTTGCCAACCAACTGATTGTGACTTTGCCCCAGCAGTCTTTGAGAGATTTTGTAAAGAACTACATATTTTTTGATTAGCAGCATGATTTTCTAAACATTCATCATTTCCCATTTAGACTCTGGAAAATATTGTTTCAATGTATTTGGAAAACAGACAATTTTAGGTGATTAGATAACTTAAAATCTAAAATAGAAAAATGCATTACCATTTGCAGTCCTTAAAAATATTTACTAACAACATAAAAGCATATTTGTAAAACAAAGCTATAAAACTGTCATCATGCTCACTTATATCCTGATGTACTATTTTAAAAAGTTCATTTCACTATTAATATTTCTATAAAAAGTATTTCTCTGAAATTCTTTCTGAAAGTTCAGATTCATTGAACTATGAAACTGAAGAATAAATTTGAATGATGTTTAATTCATGAGTTCATTTGTTTTACATGTATTACTGCCTTCCCTTTAATTTAATTTTGTTAAAATGTATTTTTATATTTTCCAGTATATTTTAGAAGATTATATGCAGAAATAGCACATAAAGCTAAAAGTTTTTAAAGATTTTTGAAATCAATTTTCACATGTATCGTAATAAATTAAATCAGGGCCACCTGCACCCTTATGAAAGTGAAAGAGAAGTCACTCAATCATGTCTGACTCTTTGCGACCCCATGGATTGTAGCCTACCAGGCTCCCCTGCCCACGGGATTTTCCAGGAAAGAGTACTGGAGTGGGTTGCCATTTCTTTCTTCAGGAGCTCTTCCTGACCCAGGGATCAAACCTGAGTCTCCCGCATTGCAGATAGACTTTTTACCATATGAACCACCAGGGAAGCCCCTTGCCCCTATCTTCCTTGTTTAATATTTTCACTCAAATCATAAATAACTCTTTTTCCCTTGACTCTTTTTTCTTTGACTAGGGGTCTTCTCTTCACTGATGGATCAGACGGTAAAGCTCTGCCTACTATGTGGGAGACCCAGGTTCAATCCCTGGGTTGGGAAGATCTCCTGAAGAGGGAAATGGCAACCCATTCCAGTATTCTTGCCTGGAAAATTCCATGGATGGAGCAAGCTGTTCGGCTACAGTTCGTGGGATCGCAGAGTCGAAAACGACTGAGGGACTTCACTTTCTTTCCTTTCTGTGTGTTGGCCATGCTGACGGGCAAATGCGTGATGGTGTTTCATTGCCAGGTGAAAATCATCATCTAGTGGGAAATTCCACTATTCAAGTCACTGATATGTATCAGTACCAAGGGTGAGACTTTTTATACAACCGAATACAATGAAAAAGACTCTATAGCACAAAAGAGGGAACATCAGATGTTTCCAGTGCTACGTTCATGGCAGAATTCTTTTTTTAATCTCCATTTCCTAAATCCCAACCTTAGTGCCTCTGCCCTATCCAAGCAATACTCAGGATGTCCTAAAACTTAACCAAGGTAAAGGTCAATAAGAATAAAACAAAGTGTCTATTCTCAGATTTTGAATTTCAGCAGAGATTTTCAGAGTTGAGACTGCCCATATGGCACAGTGAGGATCTCAGCAAAACTTTTCCCAAAAATTAACTATAAATTTAGGCAAAGTTGTCAATAAGAACAATTTCAGGACTCTGAAATTGATGGCAAGTTTACAATGGTTGAGGCATGTTATTCTGAAAAATCTACTAAACCTTTGATCAGTGGGTGCTCACGGCATTCTTGGCTAAACATCTTCCCACAGTTTGGTGAGAGAATCTAGAAAAACCAGCCACTCTGCTGATGGATGGAATTTACTTGACTTAGATTGAAGAAGAATAGCCACCAAGATTTCAGTACCTAGTGAACAGAAATGACAAGTGACTCAGCTAGCTTTAGGCTGTAATCTTGATACAAATATTTAAAAGTGAGGTCTTGGAAGTGAGAAATCCATCAAAGACTGTTAGGAGGTCTCCACACCTTCCTGGCTTTCTGTGAACCCTAAAAATTTGTGCAGAGGAGATTGAGTCATGCAGAAAACCAAATCTGGGAAAAACTTGAAAATTGACTGAACTTTGAATCCACATCCCAATCCACACACAGATCTGTTGGAGTGATGAAAATATTCTAATTTTTATTGTGGTTTTATTGTACTAATCTAAATATTTATTAAAAGTCATAGAATTACACACTTACAATGGGTGGATATTATGGCATGCAAATATTTCTTTAATAAAAGCTATAAAATTTGGTGTGATAAAGAGAATGGGAAAAGAAAATATATCTAAAGGTTTTTTGTTCCTTTAATAAAGCAAACAGGCAAATTCCTTGTTTTACTGGAAATTGAGGTGGAAAAGCAGACATAAAAATGAATATGGCATATCAATTGGAAAATATCCTTGTAGCATATTTTGAAACTTCTCACAAACTCCAAAACTATATGGACTGCACAAGTGCTTTCCAAAAGTCATGGGTGGGTAGATGCCATAAAACCAACAGAAATGAGTTATAATTGCAAATACCATCAAACATAAACAAGGGGATTATACCAAGCATGAACAGTGGATTATAAAGTACTCTGTGTCACTCCCCAACACCTTAACCACATGTAATCCTCCCCAGAATTTAATAGAACTATAATCTAGGGAAAACACTTAATTAAGTTAAATAGTCAACGTATATTCAAATTGAATAATATTAATTTCCAACAATCATTGAAAAAGCACTTAGGTGAAAAAGAAGCCCAGAAATATGAAAATAGAAAATTTATATATCTTGTAGACATTACTTTTAGGCCAAAGATTTATACTCTCTCTATATTAAAATGTACACAGGACAATGTTCAAGGAAACAAATAAGTACAGAAAGACTGTTCAGTGAATTAAAAATAGTTTTATGACTCTTCACCACTTCATATAAAATAAGGAAAAAAGTGACTAAGCATCATCATCAGGAAATACCTCTGAAAATTTTTATTTTCACATTAATGTGTTTTTTCAAGTGTATGACAGTAAAGTTTTTGTTGTTGTTGTTGCCATTTGCTATTTTGTCATTTGTTTTTTTAATATTCAGTGTTGAAATGTCACTGATTTAAGTTAGAAGAATTAGGTTCCAAATGACATTCTATTCTAACTAAACCTGAAAAAAAAAAAAAAAACCAATTTAAATCTCTGAGCCAATGTTTTGTTTTGTTTTGTTTTTTTCTCAATTTTGTAAATGAGACATGAAGCCAGATGATCTATAATCCTCCATTCTGAAATTTTATTACTAGAATATGGGCTATATGCTGCTTAAAATACTTCATGCAGCAAGAATGGATATTTAATTAATCAATTAATTAATCACTTAGCATTGTCAGAGATAACTAAACTGACACTGACAAATTCTTAACTTAAATGGAATGAATTGTTATTTATATTAAATTTATTATATGAATTAAAAGGTATAATGATATTAAGAGACAATAGTATTTTGTGACATGATTCATAATAGTCAGTTGATAAGAATCTGAATGCAGGATATGTCACCTATTTTTCTGAATGAAAATATTTATGAGCAATAATCTTGTTAGCTGTTTGGCTTCTTCTAAAAATATTTGTACTCTCCATGAACAGTAAAAATATATATATACTTTTAGATTGATATCACTTTTATAAGTACGTTCTGAAAATATACAAGGCTCTTTTCCAAAGAAATGAAAATAAATATGTTCAACAATTTCCAATGAAAACAAACATTTAAACATTATTAACAGATGTTACAAATGTGGCCTGAAGCTACTGAGACCACAACTACATTTAGTTATGTTCCAAACAATGAAACACAAATGAAATTAATCTAATGAGGAGACAATTGGATAACTAGGAGAAAATTCCTGAAAACTTAGTGATTAAGTCAGTAAAAAAAGTATAATAAAATGCTACTCGTACTTACTGAAACACAAAAAGGCAATTATGCAAAAAGACGTTTAAAAGCTGTGCTGCCAAGAATATTGTCCTAATCTTTCTTAATGCTAATACCTCTTCCTTTCAAGTACAATTTCCCCAAAATTTTCTTCATTTTAAATTCTTTTAGAAATGTATGTTATGTTCACCCTCAGGTAGCATTTAGTGAATCAATTTTTTGTCTATTGTAAAATTTAAATAATACTCCTTTCACTGTTCTAAAACTCATACTTGTTTCTTCTGAATAATAATAATAATAATTTTTTTTTTTTTACATATTCTTTCACCTTTTCTCTGTACAGGTACAGGATTTTAGGAATCCATAAAACAGAAATAGCTGTTTTCTCTTTTAAATTCAATATTCTTGTGGAATTTTGGAAATTTTAAAATAAGCCTTTCAGGATTCTATTACATGCCTCACATCTTATTCATGTCTAATATCCATCACCTATAATCAGGCCTAACATAAAATACATTAGTAGGGGAGTAAAACGTGCCACCCCAAGACATGTCTAATTTAGGCTGATTATTTTTTAAGAAACAAAATCTCAGGAAGTTTTTCTTTTTCCTTCCCCCTTAACTGTCTAAAATAATTTAGATAAAGGACCTATTCGTGGAAGAGAGCTATAACACCAGAGATATCTATAAAGAACATGGGCTTCCCTGATGGTTCAGCAGTAAAGAATCTGCCTGCCAATGTTGGAGATGCAGGAGACGTGCATTTGATCCCTGAGTTGGGAAGATCTCCTGGGGGAGGAAATGGTAATCCACTTCAGTATTCTTGCCTTGGAGAATATTATGGACAGAGGAGCCGGGGAAGGTACAGGCCATGGGGTCACAACGAGTCAGACATGACTTAGCAACTAAACAACAAGAAATCAGAGTCTGTTACATTGTCTCTGCATGGCCCAGGAAGCATTTGTTTACCAAACATTTGCTTTTCTGGGGTTTCCCAGGAGATGCTAGCACTAAAGAACCTGCCTGCTAATGCAAATAAGAGCCACTGGTTCAATCCCAGGGTTGGCAGTATCCCCTAGAGGAGGCAATAGTGACCCAATACAGTATTCTTCCCCAGAATATCCCATGAACAGAGTAACCTGGCAGGCTACAGTCCACACAGTCTCTCTACCAAATGCAACCTTAGCATTATTAACAGCTACAATTTTGTCTATTACAGCTTTATGCTAACCACTGTCATGCCTGACTCTTCTATCCCATGCCCACCAGGCTCCACTGTCCATGGAATTCTCCAGGCAAGAATACTGAAGTGGGTAGCCATTCCATTCTCCAGAGGATCTTCCTGACTCAGGGATCAAACTCAGGACTTCTACGTTAAAAGCAGATTCTTTACTGTTTGAGCCACCAGGGAAGCCCATAATAAATGCAACCAAATGAACACTGCCATAGACAAAACTGAAAGCCAAAGGATTTTACTGAAACGGAATATATTGCTGAGTATATGAGGGCATTTCAACTGGTATGAGGAGGCACAGAGTGAAACTAAGCAGGACCCTGTGGGGTTTCTGGGTATGAAAGCCTTTCTGTTCCCCATTTCTCGTTTGTGGGGATTAGACTTCAGCCTCCATGACCTTCCCTGAGTTTCAAAGAGTAGATAGGAACAGTTGCTAATCAAGGGGCAACTGGCCAAGAGATCGCTTGAGACAAGATTAGAGGAGTGTGTCCTTGTAAACACTCCCATCTTTGAACCATAAAGCACCTCATTAAATCTTCCTGGGTTGAGATACATAGTTTTTTGGGAGCAGGAAGTGCTGTGTCCCTCTTTGCCTGTAAAAGCAATAAAGTTATTTTTTTCTACCTCAACCAAAACTCTTTCAGAGATTTGAATCTGCACCAGCACACAAAGAAGGAGCTTTCAGTATCAAGTCCACTAATTTAAGAGGCCAATACACTGTATAAATTCAACTGGAAAGAAACATGTGCTCAGAGAGGATAATCGATTTTAGCAATGAAGTATATCACAATTATAGCTTAGTAGCTGGTAGTGCACCTCATTATTTTTCAAATCATCAGCTCAGTAACTTGTTATTTACAGTTTGATTAGAATAACTTCCTTGTAACAAATTAGCAAATGTTTTATTATGTATATATAACATTTTTGATAGATGGTTTTCATTAACTTTGCCCTTGAATCTTTCTACTTGGTTGCTGATTTACTTTACTCTCTTTTGAAGTTTTTAGTTCCTTCACTTAGTAAAGGACTATCTATGTGGTTTAATAAATATGTTTAATTGTAATTTCCTCTGCCCCAAATTTCAAAAGTGATTATGAAATATAATTGAGCTTAATTAGGAAAAATATTACCTTTTATTTTACCTTATATTAGGAAAAATATATACAATAATATATATTATTACTGATACTTTTGAAAAAACCATTTGCCCACCCATCTCTTATAGTATAAAATCTGCCTCATATATGACAACTAATTGAGCACCTTATAAGTCTCAGTTTTTGTGTTTTTTAATTAATTACATGTTTTTAGGAATAATTATTTTATTCAGTTTCAACTTGAGTTGAGAAATAAGAAAAAAAGAAACATTTATCTCACAGTTTAGCTTTTTGTGAAAAGCAGTATAATGGAATGACTGGGCACAAACTGAAGTTAAACTACAGTTTGAATCTATGTAAATCAGTTCTTAATACTGTGACATTCAGGAAGTTACCCAACCTTTGTGTGCTTTAGTAGTTACTTCCTTAAAATTGATCTAATAATAGAAATTACTCCATATAGTTATTAAGCTAAAATGGTATATGAAATACCTAGAAGCATCTGACACAGAGAAACTACTGTCAAGTTTCTCCTTACTTCAAATCTAGGTTAATAAAAATATATTTCAAACTTTCAATGTGAAAGATTAAAATGATTAAAAATTTGGTAATTTGAAAAACAAAACTTAAACAAACCAAAAAAAAGTGAACATGAGAAAATTTTCTCAGTCAGTTTAGTCCTTCAGTCCTGTCTGACTCTTTGCAACACCATGGACTGCAGTGTACCAGGCTTCCCTGTCCATCACCAACTCCTGGAGCCAACTCAAACTCATGTCCACTGAGTTGGTGATGACATCCAACCATCTCATCCTCTATTTTCCCCTTCTCTTCCTGCCTTCAGTCTTTCCCAGCATCAGGGTCTTTTCCAATGAGTCAGTTCTTTGCATCAGGTGGCCAAAGTTTGGAGTTTCAGCTTCAGCATCAGTCCTTCCAATCAATGTTCTGGACTGGTTTCCTTTAGGATGGACTGGTTGGTTTTCCTTGAAGTCTAAGGGACTCTCAAAAGTCTTCTCCAACACCACAGTTCAAAAGCATAAATTTTCCAGCAGTAAGCTTTTCTTATAGTCCAACTCTCACATCCATACATGACTACTGGAAAAACCATAGTTTTGACTAGAAAGACCTTTGTTGGCAAAGTAATGTCTAGGTTTCTCCAATTTGAAGAAGCCTAGAAATGTTAGACGGAGAAGGCAATGGCACCCCACTCCAGTACTCTTGCCTGCAAAATCCCATGGACGGAGGAGCCTGAAAGGGTGCAGTTCATAGTATCGCAGAGGGTCGGACATGACTGAGTGACTTCACTTTCACTTTTCACTTTCATGCATTGGAGAAGGAAATGGCAACCCACTCCAGCGTTCTTGCCTGGAGAATTCCAGGGAAGAGGGAGCCCGGTGGGTTGCCTTCTATGGAGTCACACAGAGTCGCACACGACTGAAGTAACTTAGCAGCAGCAGCAGCAGAAATATTAGAAAACTGAAAAGGAGAAGAACATGTAGGTGATTTCTATTTAAAATAGAGAAAAATAGCAAAGATAAAAATAAAATGAGAAAGGAAGACAAGACAAAGGATAACTACAAGAAGGAAGCAAATCAAGAGCTGGATTTGAAACTGGAGAAATGTAGAGTCCAAGATAGAACAAAAATAGACTGATCAAAGAGGAATAGCCAAGTATTGAAAAGGAGATAAATGATGTAAGAAGAAAGGAAGTTTACCCATTTCTATATTTAAATTGCACTTGAAAAGAAAGGAAAAGCAGCCTCATAGTCAGGTTTATTTAACAAAAGAAAAAATAATAATAATAATTGTGAGCATATTTAAGCAAGCTCAAAGATTATTATTAATGAAGGAAAGGAAAAAGAAAACATTTAAAAGACTCCCAAATGGTGCAGTGGTAAAGAATTCCCCTGCCAATGCAGGTGATGTAGAGACACAATTGCATCCCTGGGTCAGGAAGATCCTCTGGATAAGGAAATGGTAAACTACTCCAGTATTCTTGCCTGGAAAACTCCATAGACAGAGGAGCCTGACAGATTACAGTCCATGGGGTTGCAAACAGTCAGACATGACTAAGCACACATGCACATGGCACACAGACAAGAATTATAGAGGCTCTGCTCAAATGTTAAGCAAAATAGATCAAAAAATAAACATACAAAAAAGAAAGAAAAATGTTTTAAAAAAGGAGTCCATCAAAGACTAGGCTATGAAAGACATGGAAAATAAAAGCTTTCTATTTGAGTTTTAGAAGATAGTTTCATAAGAATTATTCCCTGTAGTATTTTACAATATTACAAATTAAGCTTTATTTTTCTTTTACCTAACGTTTATATTCCATGGGATGCTTTTTCTAAAAAAGTTACATATAGTGATGAAAAATGTACATTCTTTCATTTGTTTATTTCAAACAGATCAAAATATCTATTCAGATAAAATAGATTAAAAAATAGATAAAATAGATAAAAATGATAGGCAAGCTAATCAAAATGTTTAGGTGTCTTTTTGCTGATCATTCAACTTAAATTTAAAGCTATTTCTGTATGTTTTCTTCAAGATAGTAATAGAAAATAAAAAGTCTACCATTTTCTGTGTGTTTATTTATTGATTCATTCAATCATTCATTCATTCATCCATCCATGCATTCATTTCAGAAGTTCATAACCAAACACAAGAAAAGAAGCACAAGATAGAAATGGATACAGCATTTATCCTGAGCTGCTTATGATTCAGATATCTCTAAAGCTACAATTTACCTTTCTCTCACCCTTACAAAAACATTTAGAAATATATTATCAGAAACAAAACCAACATATTTTCATTTGCTTATTAAACTAAACATGCAACAAACACTATTATTAATAACTTATTTATCTGTTCCAGTTACACTCATTCCTGGAAGATAAGTCTGAGAGTAAAATCACAGTTCCTAACTTTAACTTTTAAGACTGATAGTCTGACTCCCATTGATTTATACAATCTTATTTTTCTCTTTGCTCCCCTTGCCTGTTTTCCGTTCCTCAAAAAAGGCCAAATCCTTTACACTATTTTTCCCTACGTGTAGAATATTTACCCACTTGTCTTCAATGGGTAATTTATTCATTTTCTATAGGATTCCACTCAAACATCATTTGTGGCTATTTCATTTAAAGTACCTTTTCCTGTATCTTTGTGGACTACATTTTTTAATTTCTTTTTATTGGATGATTTACAGTCTATAATCATTATCATTACTTATCTGTTTTGTCTGATCAAGCAGGTGCAATCTAATGGGTCAGAGACTTTGTCTCTTCTCCTATTTTGTGTACAGCATCTACCACACTTGTATATTATAAAGAATGGAGCTCAACAAATATTTATTGAATAGGACATAAGTACAAATTAGCTCTCTTCTCATTTTGTGAATTTGCCCGAAATGAGTCAGGAGAAATTATATTCAGAGAATGAAGAAATTTGGAAGTAACAGCACACTTCTTTTATCTTCAACATGTTTGAAATTACATGTTTTACATCTCATGCATGAACTCATTTATAATCTAAACTTTCCTATAATGAATATGTCTACAGGTCAAAATATTAAAAATTTACTACTCACCCTCCTTATATTTCTTCCTCATTTATGAGTTAGCTTGATGTAAACATGTGACATACACTGAGTTCATTGTTTTCATACATAAATATGTATATATACTCAGCCATATTGTAAACATAGCATGCTGCTACTGCTACTGCTAAGTCACTTCAGTCGTGTCCGACTCTGTGCGACCCCATACATGGCAGCCCTCCAGGCTTCCCCGTCCCTGGGATTCTCCAGGCAAGAACACTGGAGTGGGTTGCCATTTCCTTCTCCAATGCATGAAAGTGAAAAGTGAAAGTGAAGTCACTCAGTCGTGTCCGACTCTTCGCGACCCCATGGTCTATAGCCTACCAGGCTCCTCTGTCCATGGGATTTGCCAGGCAAGAGTACTGGAGTGGGGTGCCATTGCAGAACACTGGAGTGGGTTGCCATTTCCTTCTCCAATGCATGAAAGTGAAAAGTGAAAGTGAAGTCACTCAGTCGTGTCCGACTCTTCGCGACCCCATGGTCTATAGCCTACCAGGCTCCTCTGTCCATGGGATTTGCCAGGCAAGAGTACTGGAGTGGGGTGCCATTGCCTTAGTAAATACATTGTAATTAGTTTAATAAAATGGAAAGAAGATATGTGTGTATCTACCTTTTTGTTATTGATGACTTAGTAGAAATCCATAAAAGAATGAAATGAGATGCTCTGTAATATTTCAAGTCTACACCTTTAACTGGAGAAGCCCAGGGATGGGGGAGCCTCATGGGGTTCCATCTATGGGGTCACACAGAGTCGGACATGACTGAAGCGACTTAGCACACCTCTAAAGAGATTTAGAATAATTGTTGTTGCTGCTATGGGTCTTTGTTTTCTTTCAGGGAAAAAAAAAAAAAACTTTTAACATAAGTTTCAGGTGTACAATATTATAGTTCAACATTTGTATAAACTACAAAGTGGTCATCACCACAAATCTAGAGGTGACCCACCCTTTTCACTCAGCCCTCAACTACCATCCTCTCTGGTAACCACTTATCTTTCACTATATCAATAAACTTTGTTATTTTTTTTCTCAAGATTGTTTTGGCTATTTGGGATCTTTTGTGGGTTTGTATGTTAAAATATAAGAATTAGGCACAGATGTGTTTTTTTATTTTTAATTATTGTTGTTGTGTTGGTATGTTTTTGCTAGATTTCTACAAGAATCTACACTCAGCATAGTTTACTATTTTCATTTCACCAATAGGAATCTGAGACCTATTTTTCAAAAAATTTGTCTCATATGACATAATATGTCCTATAAAATAGTGCTACTCTGAAAGGCAAGACATAACTCATTGTACCTTTCTAGTTATGAGTAAGATTGCATATCACTTGTTACACACTGACCACCTATAAGTCTTATTTTCCTATGAGATTTGAATGTTAACAGTTTTGCTCCATTTTTTCCAATGTTTATTTTACTTTGGACATTCTCTCTGTATTATGGATAATAATTCTTTGTCCTTGTGCCTTTAATGGGTCAGTGGTTTTATGCTTTGTGAGGTCTTTTCTTTATTTTTAGATCTATGTCATTACAGTTTTAAGAGCACGTGAAAATGATAACTTCTCTTCCTTATGCTTTTTGATCTTTAGAATTGACTTTCTAAAATATAACTGACATGCAACTTGTATAAATTTAAAGCATAGCATTTACACATTACAATATGATTACCACCCACCATGGCATTAACTAACACTTCATCAGGTCACATAATTATTGTCTTTTTGTGTGTGTGTTGGGAATAATTAAGATCTACTGTCTTATTGTTGTCTATGCTGTGTATTAGATTTATCAAGACTTATGCATCTACTTTTTACAAATGTAACTTTAAAATATATCTCCTCAGTTCCCTCAAACCTCACCCTCTGGTGGGAAAAGAAATGTTGGCTCAGAGGTTAAAGCGTCTGCCACCAATGCAGGAGACCTGGGTTCGATCCCTGGGTTGGGAAGATCCTCTGGAGAAGGAAATGGCAATCCACTCCAGTATTCTTGCCTGGAGAATCCCATGGACTGAGAAGCCTAGTAGGTTACAGTCCACGGGGTCGCAAAGAGTCGGACACGACTGAGCGACTTCACCTCACCTCACCCTCTGGTAATCATCATTTTACTGTTTTTATGTGCTAAGCTTCTTTACATCTCACATATGAATAAATGATATAGTACAGTATTTGTCTTTCTCTGTCTGACATTTCATTTAGCATAATGTCCTCAAAATCCATGCATATTGTCACAATGATCAATTTCTTGATCTTTTCCTTATTTGTTGTTCAGTCACCACTAGCTGTATCCTGCTATTTGCAACAACATGGACTGTACCACACTAGGCTTTCTTGTCCATCACCAACTCCTGGAGATTACTCAAACTCATGTCCATTGAGTCAGTGATGACATCCAACCATCTCATCCTCTGTCGTCCCCCTCTCTTCATGCCTTCAATCTTTCCCAGCACCAGAGTCTTTTCCAGTGAGTCAGTTCTTTGCACCAGGTCACCAAAGTATTGGAGTTTCAGCTTCAGTATCAGTCTTTCCAATGAATATTCAGGACTGATTTCCTATAGGATGGACTGGTTGGATCTCCTTGCAGTCCAAGGGACTCTCAAGAGTCTTCTCCAACACCACAGTTCAAAAGCATCAATTCTTCAGCACTAAAGTTTCTTTATAGTCCAATTCTCACATCCAAACATGACTAATGGAAAAAAAACATAGCTATGATAGACAGACCTTGTTGGCAAAATAATGTCTCTGCTTTTTAATATGCTATCTAGGTTGGTCATAGCCTTTCTTCCAAGGAGCAAGCTTATTTTAATTTCATGACTGCAGGCACTATCTACAGTGATTTTGTAGTGAGTAACTGAGCTACTCACTCAGTGAGGCCCAAAGTGGGCCTCACTAAGTGAAGCCCAAATCTAGCTTATTATAAATATATAATCAGTGTCCCAATGGAAGAGAAGCCAGAGATGTGTATTCATTCCTTGCATTGGGAAGATCTCCTGCAGTAGGAAATGACAACTCTCTCCAGTATTCTTGCCTGAACAGGCAGAGGAGCCTAGTGAGCTACAGTAGTCCATAGGGTTCCAAATAATCAAACATGATGAGCAGGTCACTTCAGTTCAGTTCAGTCACTCAGTCACATCCGACTCTTTGTGACTCCAAGAACCACAGCACACAAGGCCTCCCTATCCATCACCAACTCCCAGAGTTCAGCAAACTCATGTCCATCAAGTTGATAATGCCATCCAACTATCTCATTCTCTGTCATCCTCTTCTCCTCCTGCCCTCAATCTTTCCCAGCATTAGGCTCTTTTTCAAAGCAACTGGCCAAAGTGTTGGAGTTTCAGTCTCAACATCAGTCCTTCCAATGAACACCAGCTTTTTTTATAGTCCAGCTCTCACATCCATACATGATTACTGGAAAAACCATAACCTTGACTAAATGGACCTTTGTTGGCAAAGTAATGTCTCTGCTTTTTAATATGCTGTCTAGATTGGTCATAACTTTCCTTCCAAGGAGTAAGGGTCTTTTAATTTCATGGCTGCAATCACCATCTGCCATGATTTTGGAGCCCGGAAAAATAAAGTCAGCCACTATTTCCACTGTTTATCCATCTATCTGCCATGAACTTTAGTGCAAAGTGATCACAAATTTACACTTGATTGTTATCTTTTATATAGCTTATAAACTTAAATAATGTATTGAAAATAACTTTCTTTGAAAATATGTTAAATTGAGAAATAGTTTCAGGAAATTAAAATTGAATTAAAAATCTACCAGTGAATTTACTTTAAATAATTTCTGTATATTTATTCCTAAATTTAATGGGTTCTTCTCTGGTAGCTTTGTACAGTTTGTGTATTTTTTGACTGTTTATTACACAAAAATATGTTTTGTCAGATACTTATAACAATATTGATCAGTATTTAAATATTTTTAGTTGTTATTTTTCCTAATTAATTCAGCATTTTTCACATCTTTGTTCATACTTATAGACTAGTCAGTGCAATGATGTAATGAGAACAGGATCTCTGGGTCAGATGGCCTAGGTTTGAATCCTGGATTCTCCACTTATTGATTTGTCATGTTGAGCTGATAGTCATTTCACTGCACCACAGTTTTCTTGCCTAATAGGATCTATAGTAAAAAATCTGATGAGTATTAGATTGATTAATACAGGTATAATGGTTAGCAAAGGTCTCAAATATAGTAAGAATGTAAGAGATGCTAAGAATGATTGTTTAAATGGACTCTTAATTTTCTTTTCATCATTAATTTTTAAATTTTTCTTATTGGTTTTTAGTACTGGAAATTTTCAGTTTATTCCCTTACAGTGTTGCTTGTGTCTTTTATTGTTAGCTCTGACTAATTATTGATGCTTTTTCTCATTATTACATATCCTTGAGGAAAAATATGATAAAATATGATATTTGCTTGGGAACATTTACTTTATCCAGACATTTAAATACTTTCAGCATAAAGTAATTAATCAAATACACACTTGAATATACAGATCTGTTGCTTCATATAAATAATTTCCAAACCCTCTGGTGAAAACCACCATAGTCTGTTACATTTATGAAGAAAGCAGAAGAAATCATCCCTGGTATTGTGAAATTCTTAATATGATAAAAAAAAAAAAGGGAGAAAAACTACCACCTTGCACTATGTAGGAAGGGCTTATTTAAGATTTTTCAGTATGGCAATGATGCATATGCTGATTACACTCAGGAAAACAATGAACAAAATGTATCATTGTAATGATAATGGTAGAGTGAAGATTGCTAGTGCAAGCCAGCTCTGAAAGGAAAGAATTATATAAGGAAACAAACTTGAATCAGATAATAATATGACAGGTTACAAGAACTATTTCAGAAAATCCATCATCAATCAACAGTCTTTCTGATGTACGAGCAGTCTTAAAGGGCTTCCCTGGTGACTCAGATGGCAAAGAGCCTGACTATAATGCGGGAGTCCTGGGTTTGATCCCTGGGTTGGGAAGATCCCTAGAGAAGGAAAAGGTTACCAACTCCAGTAATCTGGCCTGGAGAATTCCATGGACTGTATAATCAATCCATGAGGTCACAAAGAGTCGGACACAATGGAGCGATTTTCACAACATATCACACATCTTACTATATAAACTAGGATACACAAGGTTTTTTTTTTTCCACAAGTCTTGTCATGATAATTCATTTTATTAAAATCAAATTAAATCTGACTTTGCTTCTTATCTAATCAAAGTGCAAAAAGTTATAGAATTAATCATTATTATGGCCTTTTAATTTTCTCATGGTTTGTAATATATACCTGTGACATTAGGCAGAACAAGAAAAGTAACCATACACATACCACATATACACTCTGGTTTACTATGGTTTTTACTCTATGAGCACTTCCAAGTCACCACTGCTTTATGAAGGACTGTGACTTCCCTGGTAGCTCAGATGGTAAAGTGTCTACAATGCGGGAGACCTGGCTTTGATCCCTGGGTAGGGAAGATTCCCTAGAGAAGGAAACAGCAACCCACTCCAGTACTCTTGCCTAGGAAATCCCATGGATGGAGGAGCTTGGTGCAGGCTACTGTCCATGGAGTCGCAAAGAGTCAGGCACGACTGAACGACTTCATTTCACTTCGCTTCGCTTCATGACCTTCCAGGATATGCTGGTAACATAAAGCAATACTTACCAAGTATAATGATTCTGGACTCATGCTTCTCTTGGTGTTTCCTACTGCCAGCAGTCACCTCTCTTCATTTATGTTTTGATGCTCAAGGTCTTTCTCCTGGGGAACCAGGATACATTTTTCACTTTGATAGAGAACCTGTCACTGTGACTTCTCTGTGTATTACTAGGGAAGGAGACCAAAAAATCCCATTTTTTCTGGATACAATGGAATTATCTGCCCTTCTGAATCTTAGAGTCTCTCTCTCTCTCTCTCTCTCTCTTTTCTTTTTTCCTGCTTTACCTGTGTAAGACAGCAAAAGAGACACAGATGTATTCTTAAGATCATAGTTCTTTCAATGTGATGCAGGTCTACCTCAACTTCCATTAAACTGAAAGGGAAACAAATTGTTTTAGAAGAGTTTCTGTTTTGGGCCCTACAACTTAATCATCTTCTGAGGTACAAATGTCTAATGGGCCTGGCTAATTTCTTTAATATGGCAAGATAACCTTGTGTGTTGGGGGGGCAGGATATAGTGAAAACAAAGAAAATATTTGTATAATTACATGACTTTATATTTAATAAATAATGTGGTAAATAAATACAAAATTTTAGACTCTAGGCCAGTAGTAATATGGAGGAAAATAGTGAGCTATATGAGAAGATACAAAATCCTAGGCTCAACACAGCTGATTCAAGTTAGTTGATCAGTCGTGTTCGACTCTTTTTGACCCTATAGACTGTCAAGGCTCCTCTGTCCATGAAATTCTCCAGACAAGAATACTGCAGTGCATATCCTTTCCCTTCTCCAAGGGAATCTTCCCAACACAGAGATCAGACTCAGATCTCCCAATTTGCAGGCAGATTCTTTACCACCTGAGCTAGGGTGAGTACCAAAGGAAGTGATTGCTGTAAACATTTTACTTGAATTTACTTTAACAAAGTATTTCTAATATCAAATTTGACAAATACCATACAGCCCCCATGAAATAAGATGATTAAAATTCAAGTAAGGAAAAGTTTTTTTGATATACAAATTGGATTTATCCACTCCCAAATTAACAAGTGAATATATGATCAAAAATATCCTTTCCAGAGGCAACTCAGAAAATTGCCATAAACTGCTGGGACAAAAGCAAACGTGTGTTCTCTTGCATCTTTATGATTTTCAGTTTTCACTGCAGTTCATCTTGAATGAGGTATTGTGATTTCATTCTGTACTGAAGATTTGAGAAACTTTAAATGATGAATATCTTACTGAAATGTGTTTCATTCTTACTTTAATTTTAACACATCAAGGAAAAACAGGTTCTTTGTTGTTGCTGTTCAGTCACTAAATCATGTCCGACTCTTTCTGACCCCATTGACTACAGCACACCAAACTTCCCTGTCCTTCATGGAGTTTGCTCAAATTTATGTCCATTGAATCAGTGATATCATCCAATCATTTCATCCTCTGTCGCCCTCCTCTTCTCCTGCCTTGTCTTTCCCAGCATCAGGGTATTTTCTCTTCCCATCATGTGGACAAAGTATTGGAGCTTCAGCTTTAGCATCAGTCCTTCCAATGAATATTCAGGGTTGATTTCCTTTAGGATTGACTGGTTTGATGTCCTTGCTGTCCAAGGGACTCTCAAGACTGTTCTCCAGTACCAAAATTCTAAATCATCAATTCTTAGGCACTCCTACTGTTGACTTTTTTAAACAGATAGCTAGAGAATAATAATGTTTACCTTTTACTCATGCTCCATTCATTTATAACTAGTAATATATTTTCTTATAAAATGAAATGAATAAATATCCCCTATTTTCTGTTTATTTACCATTGTTCTATATACAGTGACACCTGAAGGATAAATTGTTCATTCATCAAAATGGACACTTGATAACACAGATACTCAACATCATATTTACCATGGCTATCATACGGTAAAATCATTAGCAAAATATAATAACATTATTCTAAAATATATTAAAAATATTAAATACATTTTATGTAACAGCAATAAATACAGTCATGAGAGAGACAATGGAGTCAGTAATATCATTAAACCAGTTTTGTTCAATGAGGAAAAGAAAAAACAACTGAACATAATGAGGAGAAAACTTGGTAATATAAAAATCAAACTGACTTCTGAGTTGAAGAGTTTAACATATGAAATGAAAACTTGATTATGATATGTAAGATGAAATAGATGAGAACACAACATAAAAACAATTATTAAAGCTAAAGGACAGACAAAAATTGCACAGAAACTTATTGAACTATTGAGCTACATCAAATTATGTAGTATTTTTAATAACTGGAATTCCAAAAGAATATAAAGTGCAGGGAAGAAAAATATTTGAAAAATTGGCAAAAAAACTTTCAAATTTAAGGTAAAATAAATAACTACATATATGGAAAACTCAAAGCACCCAAAGGAGGATTTAAGAAAGACAGAAGAACATAGAGACAGATTGAAGTAAAGAAAAATAAAAGAAATAGTATAATAATGACAATTACACCAAGGAACATCATAATCACATTTCTGGAAATCTGAGATAAAGAGAAAATCCTAAAGAGGTCTTGAGGGAGGGGAAAAGCATTGCACAAACAAAACAAAACAAAACAAAAAAATAATAATGGAAGAAACTGACAGTGAAATGACATCTCTAAATTTCTGAAAGTAAAATATGAACTCTTAAACTAGAATTTTATTACTAAATATATAAATTTATTCAGTAATAAGTCAAGATGAAGGCTACTAATGACAAAATGGAAGAAAAAGTAGATAAGAATATATATTGATAAGAAAATGTACTAAAATAAATGTTTTTAAAATGTTTTCCATATAGAGAAACTAATATCAGACAGAAATAGAGAACTTTGTAGCTAGTTCAAAAACACTGTAATTATAAATATGTGGCTAAATATAAAATACATTTTAATAGTCACTTAAGTGAAATAAGTGTTAGAGTAAAATAATTAAAATGTAATGAGAGGCTTATAATTTATGCAGGAATAAAAATTTGACAATAAGACCCTAAATATTAGATTTGAGGATACAAAAGTATAGTGCTATAATGTTCTTATGGTGCAGGTAAAGTGATAAGATATTTGAAAAGATTTCAATAAAGCAACAAATCATGTTACAAAACTCAAATATATATATATATATATAATATATATATATAAAATTACAATAAAATCACTGAAGAGTCAATGCATTTAAGTCAATTTTCTGCAAAGATACACTTAAAATATAGTGATACAGGTTTTTTTTAATAAGTGCTGTATATATCTTGTTCTGTCAGTGCCATTATAATGATATATTATAGACTGGATGGCTTATAAACAACAAAGATGTATTTCAAAAGTTCTGGAGGCCAGGAAGTCTAAGATCAAAGTGCAGACAGATTCAGTGTCTGGTGAGAGATCCTGCTTCCTGATGCACAGACAGCTGTCTTTTCCCCACAACCTCATGTGATGTAAGAGGCAAGGGAGCAGTCTCTCAGACCTTCTATAAAGTCACTAATTCCATTTATGAGGACTCCACCCTAATAATCTTCCAAAGGTCCTGCATTCTAATACTATCATATTAAGGTTAGGATTGCAGCATACAAATTGAAGGGGATGCAAACATTCAGACCACAACATTCTATTCAGTTCAGTCGCTCAGTCATGTCCCACTCTTTGAGACCCCATGAATCGAAGCACGCTGGGCCTCCCTGTCCATCACCAACTCTTGGAGTTCACGCAGATTCACATCCATCGAGTCAGTAATGCCATTCAGCCATCTCATCCTCTGTTGTCCCCTTCTCCTCCTGCCCCCAATCCCTCCCAGCATCAGAGTCTTTTCCAATGAGTCAACTCTTTGCATGAGGTAGTGAAAGTACTGGAGTTTGAGCTTTAGCATCATTCCTTCCAAAGAAATCCCAGGGCTGATCTCCTTCAGAATGGACTGGTTGGATCTCTATGCAGTCCAAGGGACTCTCAAGAGTCTTCTCCAACACCACAGTTCAAATACATCAATTCTTCGGTGCTCGGCCTTCTTCACATTCCAACTCTCACATCCATACATGACCACAGGAAAAACCATAGCCTTGACGAGACGGACCTTTGTTGGCAAAGTAATGTCTCTGCTTTTGAATATGCTATCTAGGTTGGTCATAACTTTCCTTCCAAGGAGTAAGGGTCTTTTAATTTCATGGCTGGAATCACCATCTGCAGTGATTTTGGGCCCCGAAAAATAAAATCTGACACTGTTCCCACTGTTTCCCTATCTATTTCCCATGAAGTGATGGGAATGGATTCCATGATCTTCGTTTTCTGAATGTTGAGCTTTAAGCCAGCTTTTTCACTCTCCTCTTTCACTTTCATCAAGAGGCTTTTTAGTTCCTCTTCACTTTCTGCCATAAGGGTGGTGTCATCTGCATATCTGAGATTATTGATGTTTCTCCCGACAATCTTGATTCCAGCTTGTGTTTCTTCCAGCCCAGCATTTCTCATGATGTACTCTGCATATCAGTTAAATAAGCAAGTTGACAATATACAGCCTTGATGTACTCCTTTTCCTATTTGGAACCAGTATGTTGTTCCATGTCCAGTTCTTGTTGTGCCAGGTTTAAAATTCACACGTGCACTGCTCAGCCAATCATTGTAAGCCTAGTAGCCTGAAGGTGGCCTATAGAGACAAAGATGGAAATTCTTCAGGAAAGCCCATGCCCGGGAAAGAACTGACCAATCAGCAGTTAACGAGTAACCCATGCAACCAATCTAAGTTTGCCAGCTGCCTATAATCCTATAAATACTGCTCGAACCCAGAGGTCGGGGCCTCTCCTCTTCCTCCACTGCGTTGGATGTGGTAGGGGCCCTGACTCGAGTCAGAAATAAATTTCCATTTTTGCCTTTTGCATTGTCATGGAGGTCTTGTTCTTGTCGGTCTTGAGATTTGGACTTTCTGGCACAACAGTTCTAACTGTTGCTTCCTGACCTGCATATAGGTTTCTCAAGAGGCAGGTCAGGTGGTCAGGTATTCCCATCTCTTTCATAATTTTCCACAGTTTATTGTGATCCATACAGTCAAAGGCTTTGGCATAGTCAATAAAGCAGAAATAGATGTTTTTCTGTAACTCTCTTGCTTTTTCCATGATCCAGCGGATGTTGGCAATTTGATCTCTGATTCCTTTGCCTTTTCTAAAACCAGCTTGAAAATCTGGAAGTTCATGGTTCACGTATTGCTGAAGTCTGGCTTGGAGAACTTGAGCAGTACTTTACTAACATGTGAGATGAGTGCAATTGTGCGGTAGTTTGAGCACTCTTTGGCATTGCCTTTCTTTGGGATTGGAAAGAAAACGGACCTTTTCCAGTCCTGTGGCTGCTGCTGAGTTTTCCAAATTTGCTGGCATATTGAGTGCAGCACTTTCACAGCATCATCTTTCAGGATTTGAAATAGCTCAATTGGAATTCCATCACTTCCACTAGCTTTGTGCGTAGAGATGCTTTCTAAGGACCACTTGACTTCACATTCCAGGATGTCTGGCTCTAGATGAGTGATCACACCATCATGATTATCTGGGTCGTGAAGATCTTTTTTTGTACAGTTTTTCTGTGTATTCTCACCACCTCTTCTTAATATCTTCTGCTTCTATTAGGTCCATACCATTTCTATCCTTTACTGAGCCCATCTTTGCATGAAATGTTCCCTTGGTATCTCTAATTTTCTTGAAGAGGATCTCTAGTCTTTCCCATTCTGTTCTTTTCCTTTATTTCTCTGCATTGAAATAGAGGAATTTGATTGATCACTGAAGAAGGCTTTCTTATCTCTTCTTGCTATTCTCTGGAACTCAATATTCAGATGCTTATATCTTTCCTTTTCTTCTTTGCTTTTCACCTCTCTTCTATTCACAGCTATTTGTAAGGCCTCCCCAGACAGCCATTTTGCGTTTTTGCATTTCCATATCCTTCTTGCATGTGAAATGCAATTACTTCATCCTAGAAGGAAATGGCAACCCATTCCAGTGTTCTTGCCTGAAGAATCCCAGGGACAGGGGAGCCTGGTGAGATTGCACAGAGTTGGACACAACTGAAGCGACTTAGCAGCAGCAGCAATGTGCCCAAAAGTCCTAACTGGTTCTAGTATCAACTTCAGACTCTAAATCTAAAATCTCATGTGAAAGTCACATCTGACTCTTTGCAACCCCATGTGCTATATAATCCATAGAATTTTTCCAGGTCAGGCTACCAGAGTGGGTAGACTTTCCCTTCTCCACAAACTCTTTCAACCCAGGCATCAAATTGCAGGCAGATTCTTTACCAAATGAGCCACAAGTGAGGCCCTTTAAATCTCATCTAGAACAGATACTGGTAAGACTCAGATATGATTCATCCTGAAAAATTGCTTTTCAGCTGTGAATCTATAAAGTCAGAAAACTTATGTGCTAAGAAAATATTGTGATAGCACAGGCAAAGGATAAACATTCTGATTCCAACAGGGAAAATTAAGGAAAAAAAAAAAAGAGGTAACAGATTCCAAGCTCAAACTGTAAGGCAAACTCCATGAGATGGTGGCACTTGAGAATAATCCTTTGTCTCATTAAGCATTCTCTGCCCTGCATCTCAAGAGGCAGACATTGTGCCTTTCTGTGTCAAGTGTATACTTTATGGAATTCACTGGAGCAGAGGTTCCCTTCTTTGAAACTCCATTTCACAGATTTGGGCCACCAAAGCTCTGAACGACCCTGCTCCCATGACAATCCTCTGCTTGGGCCCTGTCCCCACAGCTCTGAGGGACCTTGGTTCTGTAGAGGCAGCCTTATGCCCAAGGCATCTTGTACTCTGGGCCTGTGATGGGAGAGGCAGTCCTAGTGATATCTAAGATTACCTTGCAAGTCATTTTTCTATTGCCTTTGGAGGTAGATCCTAGGCTGATTCATACTAATTTCCTTATCAAATGGTCCCTGGTTACACCTTTACTATTTTTTCCTGAACAAGTTTTCCTATTCTTTTCACTATGGATAAGCTAAGAATTTTCCAAAATTTTCAGTTCTGCTTTCTTCTTAATTAACAATTCTGTCTTCAAAATTATTTCTTTATCCTTATATTTTACAATAAGCTGTCGAAAAAAAAAAAGACTATTCCTTCAACACTTGCTTATAAATTGTTATATCTGATTTTACAGCTGACAAGTTCTACCCGAAATATGAATGCACAAACACAACTCCAAGTCCATTTCCACTTCATAATAAGATAACATTTCCTCTGTTTTTCAATATCATTTTCTTCATTTCACACGTAAGATAATGAAATGGGCTTTATCATCCACATTTCTACCCAGGCTATGTTCAAGATTACTTAGGAATTCACTAACAAGATTGAGGCTCTCTCTTCAGTATTCCTCTTTTTTTCCTGGGATCTCACCATAAACACCCTTAATAGTTCATTCACAACCATGTAAGCTTTTTCTAGTATGGATCAATGTTTCCAAATTCTTTACATCCCCCAGTTCCAAAGCTGCTTCCACTTTTTAGATATTTGTATTTTAGAATGAACATTGTACATCTTAGTACCAATCCTGTCTTAATCTGTTTAGGCTACTATAACAAACCACAATAGATTGTGTGGCTTGTAAGCAACATAATTGTATTTATTAATCTTCCAGAGGCTGAGAAGTCCAAAATCAAGGCACCAACAAATCTGGTATCTGGTGAGTACCCAGTACCTTGTTCATAGATGGCTACCTTCTCACTGTTCTTTCATATGGTAGAAAGGATGGGAGAGTTCTATAAGGTCACTTTTATAAAGACATGAAAACCATTAATAAGGTTCCACCTTCATTCTAGTTATCTCCCAAAGTCCTCACCACCCAATACTATAACGGGGGTTGTGCAATGACTTTACCCTACACTTTTTTTTTTTTCTTTTTTAAGAAATAGTATCCCTTGTCATACATTGTCACTGTAGCCCCTGTTTCTTAGAGTATGCTCAGCTTTGGTTCTCTAAAATTTCTATATATTTTATTGATGTTTTCTATTTTTGAGCTACTTTCAAAACTTCCTTTACTTCTTTAAGCACAGTTTTCTTAGCCATAGTATTCTTTTCCACCATTTATGAAAAGCTGGGAGTAAACTTCAGAAAGAAAAAAAGAATGGAGAAAATTAAAGAATTTAAGGGAACTATAGGACATCAAAAGTGAGTGAGTGAAATCGCTCAGTCGTGTCTGACTCTTTGCGATCCTATGGACTGCAGCCTACCACTCTCCTCTGTCCATGGGATTTTTCCAGGCAAGAGTAGTGGAGTTGGTTGCCATTTCCTTCTCCGGAGGATGTCCTGACCCAGGGATCGAACCTGGGTCTCTCGCATATAGGAGATCAAAAATGGATCAGCATATACATGGGAATTCCAGAAGAAAAAGATAGAGGCACCACACAGAATATTTGCAGAAGTAATAGCTGAAATACTCTGATATTTGATAAAAAATATAAATTTAAACATCCAAGAAGACTGAAGAAATAGAAATAGAATAAACATAAGAAAATTAAACCACAAAAGACAAAGAGAATCAAGAATAGAGAGATAAAGGACTAGTCACATACAAGGATCTTCATTAAGAAATTACAAAGGAAATTGAAAGATATAAAAGCCGCTGACCTAAAAAATCAAGAGAGTCTTTATTCACAGATAACAGGATCTTACATATGAATGATTTTATACAATATGCAAAAAGAAAAAGCCACATACGTATACACTCACACACACAAAAACCTAAAACAGTGAGAACAGCAAGGTTGCAAGATACAAGATTGATATATCTAAACTAATTATATTATTAAATAGTAGCAATGAATAATTAGAAAATTAAAATATTTAAAAATAATTTTACAATGGCAAAGAACCCATAAAATACCACAATAATTTTAATTAACTTCACTTAAGTTATATTCATTGAAAATTAGAACACTTAGAAGACCTATGTAAATAGGATAAATATCACATTTATGTATTCAAACACTCAGTATTCTTCTTCAGTCCAGTTCAGTTCAGTGGCTCAGTCGTGTCTGACTCTTTGCAACCCCATGAATCACAGCACGCCAGGCCTCCCTGTCCATCACCAACTCCCGGAGTTCACTCAGACTTGCGTCCATTGAGTCAGTGATGCCATCCAGCCATCTCATCCTCTGTTGCCCTCTTCTTTTCCTGCCCCCAGCCCCTCCCAGCATCAGAGTCTTTCCAATGAGTCAACTCTTCGCATGAGGTGGCCACCCCATGAAATGCAGCATGGCAGGCCTCCCTGTCCATCACCAACTCCTGGAGTTCACCCAAACACATGTCCATCGAGTCGGTGATGCCACCAGCGATCTCATCCTCTGTCGTCCCCTTCTCCTCCTGCTCCCCATCCCTCCCAGCATCAGAGTCTTTTCCAGTGAGATAACTCTTCACATGAGGTGGCCAAAGTACTGGAGTTTCAGCTTTAACATCATTCCATCCAAAGAACACCCAGGATTGATCTCCTTTGTAATGGACTGGTTGGATCTCCTTGCAGTCTAAGGGATGCTCAACAGTCTTCTCCAACACCACAGTTCAAAAGCATCAATTCTTTGGCACTCAAGTTTCTTCACAGTCCAACTCTCACATCTGTACATGACCACTGGAAAAACCATAGCCTTGACTAGATGGACCTTTGTTGGCAAAGTAATGTCTCTGCTTTTGAATATGCTATCTAGGTTGGTCATAAATTTCCTTCCAAGGAGAAAGCAGCTTTTAACTTCATGGCTGCAATCACTATCTGCAGTGATTTTGGAGCTCAAAAAAATAAAGTCTGACACTGTTTCCATTGTTTCCCCATCTATTTCCCATGAAGTGATGAGTCCAGATGCCATGATCTTCATTTTCTGAATGTTGAGCTTTAAGCCAACTTTTTCATTCTCCTATTTCACTTTCATCAAGAGACTTTATAGTTCCTCTTCACTTTCTGCCATAAAGGTGGTGTCATCTGCATATCTGAGATTACTGATATTTCTCCTGGTAATCTTGATTCCAGCTTGTGCTTCTTCCAGCCAAGTGTTTCTCATGATGTACTCTGCATATCAGTTAAATAAGTAGGGTGACAATATACAGCCTTGATGTACTCCTTTTCCTATTTGGAACCAGTCTGTCGTTCCATGTCCAGTTTTAAGTGTTGCTTCCTGATCTGCATATAGGTTTCTCAAGAGGCAGGTCACGTGGTCTGGTATTCCCATCTCTTTCAGAATTTTCCACAGTTGATTGTGATCCACACAGTCAAAGGCTTTGGCATAGTCAATAAAGCAGAAAGAGATGTTTTTTCTGGAACTCTTTTGCTTTTTTGATGATCCAGCAGATGTTGGCAATTTGTTCCTGATTCCTCTGCCTTTTCTAAAACCAGCTTGAAAATCTGGAAGTTCATGGATCATGTATTGCTGAAGCCTGCCTTGGAGAATTTTGAGCGTTACTTTACTAGCGCGTGAGATGAGTGCAATTCTGCAGTAGTTTGTGTATTCTTTGGCATTATCTTTCTTTGGCATTGGAATGAAAATTGACCTTTTCCAGTCCTGTGGCCATTGCTGAGTATTCCAATTTTGCTGGCATATTGAGTGCAGCATTTCCACAGCATTATCTTCCAGGATTTGAAATAGCTCAATTCCTCCCAAATAAAGCTTATAATGTCATTAGGTTTTGTTTTCAAAACTGACAAGCCAATTCTAAAATCTATGTAGAAACTCATGGAGACTTAGCAGAACTAAATGAAATTTGAATAATATTCAAGTTGTATAACTTAAATGGTTTTAATTTTAGATTTCTATTATTTTCCATCAAAACAGTATGATAATGGTATAAAAATGGACTTGCAGATAAATATAATATTTTTTGTTTTCTGAATTCATGTGGAGTTAACTCCCTTCTGTCTTCTAATTTTACTTATTGTTATGAATTTTACTTCAATCGAAAACATCTTAATAACAATAGAATGTCTCTGTAAAGACAGACAAGAGAAACACAAGTCATCTTATGATAATCCTCCTCAAAGCTGAAACAGAAGAAAAACTATCATTAAAACAGAGGAAAAGAAGGAAGGATGGAAGGAAAAGAAAAAGGAAAATATCAACAGATAGAACATAAACACATAGATAAATAGGAGATAGGCCTATTGAGCTTTTCAATGATTTGGAACATCTGTTGTCAACATTGTAGCTAAAAACACACATTGTTTTCCAAAGTTCAAATATCTATTTCAGAACAAATCATTTTAAAAATTAGGAAACATTATGTTTTAAAATCTCATTAAACGAGTTTCACCAGAGATTTCACTGCTGGTTTTATAGTCACTACTTTAAAAAAATAGCTCTTTTACAATATGTGATAGTCCTTCTGTTATAGTTATCATGTATACTTTGGCAAAATGTTATTACAAATGCTGATGTAATATATTACTTTAAATTTCTCAAATGTCCAAATCTAAAAAGCAGGAAGAATATAAGGTAAAGAAACAGAATGAAGAGCACATAGAGTGGGTTTAAAGTTGCATGATTAATATCTCAGCATAAATAAAATATTCTGTAGCCTTATTTTCATAATGTAGCATTTTTGATGTAAATAGTTTGCCATAATAAATGTCAGATAACATTGGGTCTGTGTGGGATGGAGTTACACTTGGGTCTAAAATGAGATTTGTCTCTTATATGAGGGACAGTGAGAAATACCGTATGTTTGTTGCCTTCAAATCAGTAGTTCCATCTGTGGAACTAGTCAGTGTCATCTGAAGAATGTGATATGTATGGTGATCTGCAAGGAAGCTGGAATGTGATAAACACCTTCCTTTTAGTATGTGATAACTTCCAGGCCGCTGAATCCAGAAAGGAGTTCAAGTAGAATATACCATAAATCATAACATTTGAATACAAATCTTGACATACTAAATCATACAGTAATAATTATGCCAAACATTATAGTCATTACTGTTTTAGTTGTGCTGCCTATTGCAAAATGAAAATAGTTGGCTCTGTGTTCATTCTTATTAATAATTTTAAGGCACCGACACCAGAATGTCTAATCAAGACTGGGGCACATTTACACATAGGGTCTTGTGTGACTACACGTGTTTTGTGTCCAGGAAACCAGCCCTGATAGTAGTCCTACATTTCAAATACACCATTAAATGTAAGCTTTGACATCAAAACCAAGATGTGACATCAAAAGTAAAAAACATTTCAGAGGTTAGTAAAAAGAAATAATAGCTATTGCGAATCCTGTTAGTGACACAAATTGTCTCAGTTTATCACACTGTCTTTACAATTCACTGAACCAATGACAGGCAAGGTGCCAGCTAAGAGGCTGGAAGAAAATGTGAGGAGCCTTAGGAACTGCAAACATATTCATTCTCTCCTGGCTGGCACAGCAGTTTAGCAGCAGACATAACATAACACAACATAACTGCACACAACCCTTCAGGGTTTTCCAGGTGGAGCTCATACAAGCATACCTCAGAAAGTAGCCCTTGACCAAGGGCTCACCGAGTACCTCATGATGCGCATGCACAGTGCTGTAAGTGAGCTCAGCTGTTACATAATCATTATTTACAAAACGTGGGGCAAGAGCTACAGGCCATGGAGTGGGAGAGCCTGACCATGCCATCTTAGCTAATTTTCTCTTTCCCTACAATATCCCTCAGTATTCAATATAAAATTTAAATAAAAGAACAATAATTATACAGATATTAAATGGGGAATTGTACAAAACGCCTCAAATTTAATTGAATGTGAAGTTTAATGTAGTTTATGAAATTTACACATTAAACTTATGTACATAAAGTAGTAAGTTCTCCTCTTCCCTTTTGTTGCTTCCTTCGACTTATATCTGTTGCTTTGTAAATTGGATCGAGGTCACATGTATGTCTGCAGAATTGTATCCTTTTATAAACTATTAAGTGGTGAGGAGTTTCTTAATGGGACATTTCAAAATTTCATACGAATATCTGCTAAATTCCCTCAGGATTTTATGTGTATTTAGCACATACAAGGCCAAAGCTCTGACCTTCTATTAACTGTTACACTTAGTGTATTCCAGAGTTACATGAAGTGTATTAGTCACTCAGTTGTGTTCAACTCTCTGTCACCCCATGGAGGAGCCAGCCAGGATCCTGTCTATGGAATTTCCCAGGCAAGAATGCTGGGGTGGGTTACCGTTTCCTTCTCCAGGGGATCTTCCTGACTTAGGGATAAGACTTGGGTTTCCTGCATTGCAGGTGAATTATTTACTGTCTGAACCACCAGTAAAAGGAAGGAGTTAGATTGGATTTCAACCCTAACACAGTCAACTTATGTATGTTTGGACAAGCTACTTGTTACTGTTACCATTATTATTTTAGTTGCAAACAATACAGTAAACAATACACTACTACTGGTAAGTGCAAATAACATGGTATTTTATGCTTACCTCATAGACTTCTGAAAATTAACCAAATTTGTCTTTGTGAATCTATTTAATATCTGTTGAGTAAAGGTAGCTATTATTGTGAAATGTAGTATTTTGTATTATTTGTGTGATACTGATAGACCGCAAGGACTCACTCCTTTCCACTGTAAAGAGAATAATTACAAAAGTCAATGGCAGTAGACATATGGATGGCAATGGGAAAGAGACAAATCATTGGTAATTTTTTTTTTTTTCAAGAAATAGTGCAAGTTTGGGAAATTGTCACAGGGTAAATCAAGGTGCCATCTATCTTGAAGGATGCTTAGTTAGTTAGTTCAGTCACTCAGCCATGTCCAACTCTTTGTGACACCATGAATCACAGCACACCAGGCCTCCCTGTCCATCACCAAATTCCGGAGATCACCCAGCCTCATGTCTATCAAGTCAGTGATGCCATCCGGCCATCTCATCCTCTGTCGTCCCCTTTTCCTACTGCCTCCAATCTCCTCCAGCATCAGAGTCCTTTCCAATGAGTCAACTCTTCGCATGAGGTGGCCAAAGTACTGGAGTTTCAGCTTCAGCATCATTCCCTCCAAAGAAATCCCAAGGCTGATCTCTTTCAGAATGGACTGGTTGGATCTCCTTGCTGTCCAAGGGACTCTCAAGAGTCTTCATTCTTTTACAACTGGTTGACCAGTTTTCCCAGCACCACTTGTTAAAGAGATTGTCTTTAATCCAATGTATATTCTTGCCTCCTTTGTCGAATATGAGGTGTCCATAGGTGTGTGGATTTATCTCTGGGCTTTCTATTTTGTAACATTGATCTATATTTCTGTCTTTGTGCCAGTACCATACAGTCTTAATGACTGTGGCTTTGTAGTAACCCTGAACTCAGGCAGGTTGATTCCTCTAGTTCCATTCTTCTTTCTTAAGATGGCTTTTGGTTATTTGAAGTTTTTTTGTATTTCCATACAAATTGTGAAATTATTTGTTCTAGCTCTGTGAAAAATACCGCTGGTAGCTTGATAGGGATTGTGTTGAATCTATAGATTACTTTGGGTAGTATACTCATTTTCACTATATTGATTCTTCCGATCCATGAACATGGTATATTTCTCCATCTATTAGTGTNATAAATAAATATTTCTCCAAAGAAGACATACAGATGGCTAACAAACATATTAAAAGATGCTCAACATCACTCATTATCAGAGAAATGCAAATCAAAACCACAATAAGCACCATTTCATACCAGTCAGAATGGCTGTGATCCAAATGTCAACAAGCAATAAATGCTGGAGAGGATGTGGAGAAAAGGGAACCCTCTTACACTGTTGGTGGGAATGCAAATTAGTACAGCCACTATGGAGAACAGTGTGGAGATTCCTTTAAAAATTGCAAATAGAACTGCCTTATGATCCAGCGATCCCACTGCTGGGCATACACACCGAGGAAACCAGAATTGAAAGAGACACGTGTACCCCAATGTTCATCGCAGCACTGTTTATAATAGCCAGGACATGGAAGCAACCTAGATGTCCATCAGCAGATGAATGGATAAGAAAGCTGTGGTACATATACACAATGGGTTATTACTCAGCCATTAAAAAGAATACATTTGAATCAGTTCTAATGAGGTGGATGAAGCTGGAGCCGATTATACAGAGTGAAGTAACCCAGAAAGAAAAATACCAATACAGTATATTTACATATATATATGGAATTTAAAAAGATGGTAATGATAAACTTGTACAGAAGACAGCAAAAGAGACACAGATGTATAGAACAGCCTTTTGGACTCTGTAGGAGGGGAGAGGGTGGGATGATTTGGGAGTGTGGCAGTGTAACATGTATGATATTATAAGTGAAACGAATTGCCGGTCTAGGTTCGATGCAGGATGCTTGGGACTGATGCACGGGGATAATCCAGGGAGATGGTGTGGGGTGGGAGGGGATTGGTCGGGATTGGGAGTTCATGTACACTTGTGGCTGATTCATGTCAATGTATAGCAAAACAAATACAGTATTGTAAAGCAAAACAAACTAAAAAATAAAAATTAATTTAAAAAAAAGAATAAAAAAGTTTTCTCCAACACCACAGTTCAAAAGCATCAATTCTTCAGTGTGCAGCTTTCTTTACAGTCCAACTCTCACATCCATACATGACCACAGGAAAAACCATAGCCTTGACGAGATGAACCTTTGTTGGCAAAGTAATGTCTCTGCATTTGAATATTCTATCCTGGTTGGTCATAACTTTTCTTCCAGGTAGTAAGTGTCTTTTAATTTCATGGCTGCAGTCACCATCTGAAGTGATTTTGGAGCCCAGAAAAATAAAGTCTGACACTGTTTCCACTCTTTCCCCATCTATTTCCCATGAAGTGATGGGTCCAGATGCCATGATCTTCGTTTTCTGAATGTTGAGCTTTAAGCCAACTTTTTCACTCTCCACTTTCACTTTCATCAAGAGGCTTTTTAGTTCCTCTTCACTTTCTACCATAAAGGTGGTGTCATCTGCATATCTGAGGTTATTGATATTTCTCCCAGCAATCTTGATTCCATCTTGTGCTTCTTCCAGCCCAGCATTTCTCATGATGCACTCACTCTGCATATAAGTTAAATAAGCAGGGTGACAATATACAGCCTTGACATACTCCTTTTCCTCTTTGTAACCAGTCTGCTCTTCCATGTCCAGTTCTATCTACTGCTTCCTGGCCTGCATATAGGTTTCTCAAGAGGCAGGTCAGGTGGTCTAATATTCCCATCTCTTTCAGAATTTTCCACAGTTTATTGTGATCCACATAGTCAAAGGCTTTGCCATAGTCAATAAACAGAAACAGATGTTTAAATATAGCTTACTGGGTACCTGAGAATATTCCTGGCTAAAATATGCTTAGAAAAAACTAAGATTTAGACTCTATTGTAAGTTTTCTGCAAGATTAAATTTTAATGAGTTGTAAAATATACAGGTAGGCCTTAGGAGTTGCAAGAGCAAATTGTATGTAATGTGATATCTTTTTTTTTTTTTTTTTTTGTCAGAAGGGTACTCTCCCATCTTCAATATAACACCACTGCTCCTAACCAACCACATTTTCTGAAGGTAAAATTATCTGCACGGCTTTCCTGATAGCTCAGTTTGTAAAGAGTCTGCTTATAATTTGGGAGACCCTGGTTCGATTCTTGAGTTGAGAAGATCTGCTGAAGAGATAAGCTACCCATTCCAGTATTCTTGGGCTTCCCTGGTGGACCAGCTGGTAAAGAATCCACCTGCAATGTGGGAGGCCTGGGTTTGATCCCTGGCTTGGGAAGATCCCCTGGAGAAGGGAAAGGCTACCCACTCCAGTAATCTGGCCTGGAGAATTCCATGGACTGTATACATGGGGTCACAAAGAGTTGGAAACGACTGAGCTATTTTCACTTTCAAGAATATTTGCACTGTTCTGTTACCCAACATTTTTTTTTTCTTTTATTTCTACCAAGCTACATCTAGAAATAACAGTCAATATCCCTCAAAAAAAAAAAAAAGACTGCCTTTTTTAGGGAATGACGTTAGGGAAATTCATTAGTCTTATTGGCTGGTCCCTGTAATTTCCGTTGCTAGTCCTTTTAAAGCTTTCTATATTCCTCATTCCCACATTTAATTATTCTATGCATTAAGTTGTTCTCAACTAAAAGGATGTCTTCTCCTACCACTAACACAATTTTTACGTGTTGTCATCCTGTCCTTTGTTATGCCTGACATAATTTTCTACTTTTCAATGAATTTTCCCTTCTCCCCTCAGGGTAAGAATGTCTATGGGTCGCATATTATAGAAAATACAAACACATGAGCTTTATTTTCTTGGGCTCAAAATCACTGCAGTTGGTGACTGCAGCCATGAAATTTAAAAATGCTTGCCCCTTGGAAGAAAAGCTATAACGAACCTACACAGCATGTTGAAAAGCAAAGAATTAATTTGCCAACAACAATCCATCTAGATAAAGCTAAGATTTTCCCAGCAGTCATGTATGGATGTGAGAGTTAGATCATAAAGCTAAGCACTGAAGAATTAGTGTTGGAGAAGACTCTTGAGAATCCTTTGGACTGTATGGAGATCAAACCAGTCCATCCCAGAAGAAATCAGTCCTGAATATTCATTGGAAGGACTGATGCTGAAGCTGGAGATCCAAAATTTTGGCCACCTGATGTGAAGAACTGACTTCTTAGAAAAGACCCTTATGCTGGGAAAGATTGAAGGCAGGAGGAGAAAGGGATGACAGAGGATGAAATGGTTGGATGACATCACCAACTCAGTGAACATGAATTTGAGCAAGCTCCTGGAGTTTGTGATAGACAGGGAAGCCTGATGTGCTGTGGTCCATGAGGTTGCAAATAGTCAGACTGAACTAAACTGGGTTAGTCTGAATAGTTTATCAAAGTTTCAGGTTATTTTTAAACAAGAACAGGCCTCTATTTTAGTTATCTATTTCTTTTAGTTACCTATTCTATGAGGTAACAAACCTCATGAAAACTTACTGACTTAAAAAAAATAATATTTCTCTTTGACCTTTAGATTGAATGAGTTTAGGAACAAGTCTAGTTTAATATTTCACAAAAAAATTACAGTCAGACAATGCCCCAAAATGCAGACATTGGAATCAGCCTCTAGGGTGGAATATACAATATAGTTTTTCATTCATGTTACTGGTACATTGATACTTCTCCACCTTTCAACACATAGTGTTTTAATCACCAGTTTTGCTGCTAAGAGCTTGATGATATCAATATAGTCTCATTTTTTACATGGCTGCAGAGTTCTAAAGAAAAGCATTACAAAACAGCTAGGAGGATCATCTGCAGCTAAGAAAGGAGGCAATCGATTTTGCTCAGGATGTGAGGGATAAGAGAGAGCAATGGATATTTGCTTTTGAAAGTCATATAACACATATGCTTACATCACAATTATTTTAAGGCTCAAGTGATTTTTGTACAATAAGGTACTTCGTAAATTGTCACAAATACTATACAACTTTCTGAATATAATCACAATAGTCTTCATTAATCAAAATAAAACTTTACCAATGTCACCCTAAAAAATTATCAAGCCAAATATAAGATAAATATGTTCTGGGGATGTAATGAACAACATGGTAAATATAGTTAACACTGCAGTATTTTAATACAAAAGTTATTAAGAGAGTAAACTCTGAGTTCTCATCACAAGGAAAAATATTTTTTTCTATTTCTTTGATTATATATCTATACAAGATGATGGATATTCACTAAACTTAACTTGTGGTAATTGTTTCATGATATACAGAAGCCAAAACATTATGCTGCATACCTTAAACTTATACACTGAGTCAGTCAGTTCAGTCGCTCAGCTGTGTCCGACTCTTTGAGACCCCATGAATTGCAGCACACCAGGCCTCCTTGTCCATCATCATCTCCTGGAGTTCACTCAAACTCAAGTCCATCGAGTTGGTGATGCCATTCAGCCATCTCACCCTCTATCGTCCCTTTCTCCACCTGCCCCCAATCCCTCCCAGCATCAGAGTCTTTACCAATGTGTCAAGTCTTCGCCTGAGGTGGCTAAAGTACTGGAGTTTCAGCTTTAACATCAGTCCTTCCAAAGAACACCCAGGGCTGATCTACTTTAGAATGTACTGGGTGGATCTCTTTGCAGTACACGGGACTCTCAAGAGTCTTCTCCAACACCACAGTTCAAAAGCATCAATTCTTCAGTGCGCAGCTTTCTTTACAGTCTAACTCTTGCATCCATACATGACCACTGGAAAAAACATAACCTTGACTAAACAGACCTTTTGTGGCAAAGTAATGTCTCTGCTTTTCAATATGCTATTGAGATTGGTCATGACATTTCTTCAAAGGAGTAAGCGTCTTTTAATTTCATGGCGCAGTCACCATCTGAAGTGATTCTGGAGACCAAAAAATAAATAAATAAATAAATAAATGAATAAAGTTTGACACTGTATCCACTGTTTCTCCATCAATTTCCCATGAAGTGATGGGACCAGATGCCATGATCTTCATTTTCTGAATGTTGAACTTTAAGCCAACTTTTTCACTCTCCTCTTTCACTTTCATCAGGAGGCTTTTTAGTCCCTCTTCACTTTTGGCCATATAAAGGTGGTGTCATCTGCATATCTGAGGTTATTGATATTTCTCCCAGCAATCTTGATTCCATCTTGGGCTTCTTCCAGCCCAGCGTTTCTCATGATGTACTCTGCATATCAGTTTAATAAGCAAGGTGACAATATACAGCCTTGATGTACTCCTTTTCCTCTTTGTAACCAGTTTGTTCCATGTCCAGTTCTAACTATTGCTTCCTGACCTGCATATAGGTTTCTCAAGAGGCAGGTCAGGTGGTCTAATATTCCCATCTCTTTCAGAATTTTCCACAGTTTACTTTGATTCACACAGTCAAAGGCTTTGGAATAGTCAATAAAGCAGAATTAGATTTTTTTTTGGAACTCTCTTGCTTTTTTTTTTTTTTTTGATGATCCAGCTGATGTTGGCAATTAGGTCTCTGGTTCCTCTGCCTTTTCTAAAACCAGCTTGAACATCTGGAAGTTCATAGTTCATGTATTGCTGAAGCCTAGCTTGGAGAATTGTGAGAATTACTTTACTAATATGTGAGATAAGCACAATTATGCAGTAGTTTGAGCATTATTTGTCATTGCCTTTCTTTGGGATTGGAATGAAAACCGAACTTTTCCAGTCCTGTGGCCACTGCTGAGTTTTCCAAATTTGCTGGCATATTGAGTGCAGCACTTTCACAGCATCATCTTTCAGGATTTGAAATAGTTCTACTGGAATTCCATCACCTCCACCAGCTTTGCTTGTAGTGATGCTTTCTAAGGTCCACTTGACTTCACATTCCAGGATGTCTGGCTCTAGGTGAGTTATCACACCATCTGATTATCTTGGTCATAAAGATCTTTTTTGTAGAGATTTTCTGTGTATTCATACCACCTCTTCTTAATATCTTCCGCTTCTGTTAGGTCCATACTATTTCTGTCCTTTATCGAGCCCATTTTGAATGAAATGTAGCTTTGGTATCTTTAATTTTCTTGAGGGTATCTCGAGTCTTTCCTATTCTCTTCTTTTCTGCTATCGCTTTGCATTTATCACTGAGGAAGGCTTTCTTATCTCTCCTTGCTGTGCTTTGGATCTCTGCATTCACATGCTTATATCTTTCCTTTCCTCCTTTGTTTTTCACTCCTCTTCTTTTCACAGCTATTTGTAAGGCCTCCCCAGACAGCCATTTTGCTGTTTTGCATTTGTTTTTCACGGCGATGGTCTTGATCCTTGTCTCCTGTACAATGTCATGAACCTCAGTCCATAGTTCATCAGGCACTCTACTTATCAGGTCTAGTCCCTTAAATCTATTTCTCACTTCCACTGTATAATCACGAGATTTTATTTAGGTCATAACTGAATGGTCTAGTGGTTTTCCCTACTTTCTTCAATTTCAGTCTGAATTTGGCAATAAGGAGCTCATGATCTGAGCCACAGTCAGCTCCCAGTCTTGTTTTGCTGACTGTGTAGAGCTTCTCCATCTTTGGCTTCAAAGAATATAATCAATCTGATTTTGCTGTTGACCATCTGGTTATGTCCATGTGTAGAGTCTTCTCTTGTGTTATTGGAAGAGGGTGTTTGCTATGACCAGTGTGCTCTCTTAGCAAAATTCTGTTAGCCTTTGCCCTGCTTCATTCCTTATTCCAAGGCCAAATTTGCCAGTTACTCCAGGTGTTTCTTGACTTCCTACTTTTGCATTCCAGTCCCCTATAATGAAAAGAACATCTTTTTTCAGATGTTAGCTCTAAAAGGTCTTGTAGTTCTTCATAGAACCGCTCAACTTCAGCTTCTTCAGCATTACGGGTTGGGGAATAGACTTGGATTATTGTAATATTGAGTGGTTTGCATTGGAAATGACCGAGATCATTCTGTCGTTTTTGAGATTGCATTCAAGTACTGCATTTCGGACTCTTTTGTTGACCATGATGGCTACTCCATTTCTTCTAAAGGATTCCTGCCCACAGTAGTAGATATACTGGTCATCTGAGTTAAATCACCCATTCCAGTCCATTTTAGTTTGCTGATTCCTAGAATGTCAACATTCACTCTTGCCATCTCCTGTATGACCACTTCCAATTTGCCTTGATTCATGGACCTAACATTCCAAGTTCCTATGCAATATTGCTCTTTACAGCATCAGACCTTGCTTCTATCTCCAGTCACATCCACAACTGGATAATGTTTTTACTTTGGCTCCATCCCTTAATTCCTTCTGGACTTATTTCTCCACTGATCTCCAGTTGCATATTGAGCAAATGACCTGGGGAGTTCCTCTTTGAGTATCCTATGATTCTGCCTTTCTTACTATTCATGGGGTTCTCAAGGCAAGAATACTGATGTAGTTTGCCATTCCCTTCTCCAGTGGACCACATTCTGTCAGACCTGTCCACCATGACCCGCCCATCTTTGGCGGCACTATAGGGCATGACTTAGTTTCATTGAGTTTGACAAGGCTGTTGTTGTACTAGTGTGATTAGATTGGCTAGTTTTCTGTGTGATTAGATTGACTAGTTCAGTGTGTCTGCCCTCTGATTCCCTCTTGCAACACCTACCATCTTACTTGGGTTTCTCTTACCTTGGACATGGGATATCTCTTCACAGCTGCTCCAGCAAAGCACAGCTGCTGCTCCTTACTTTGGATGAGGAGTATCTCCTCACTGCTGCCCCTCCTGACCTTGAATGTGGAGTAGCTTCTCTCAGCCCTCCTGCACCTGCTCAGCCACTGCTCCTTGGACCTGGGGTAGCTCCTCCTGGACACTGCCCTTGGCCTCGGGCATGGGGTAGCTCCTCTTGGCCATCCTCCCTTGGGCATGGGGTCCTCCCAGCTTCTGCCCCTGATCTCAGACAAGGGGTAGCTTCTCTGCTGAATGCCAATTCTGTACTCAATAAAGGTAGAAGAAAAAAATAGAAAGAAACAAAGAAAAGAAGAGTAAAGACAGCTTGGAGGAAAATACCAGTACTCATATTGGTGAATCCTGGAGATGATTGGAGTCTTTTCCACCGTAGATTATTTTTTCAGAGCAATCACATGCCAGGCCAGATCAAAAGGGTGGAGAAATAGATGTCATCATTTGATGGCATGTGTATACTGAATAAGTAAAAATAAATGGTAGCATGTTGGACACAGGGCTTCCCTCATAGATCAACTGGTAAACAATCTACCTGCAATGTGGGAGACGTGGGTTGAATCCCTGGATGGAGAAGATCCTCTGGGGAAGGAAACAGCTAACTACTCCAGTATTCTGGACTGGAGAATTCCATGGATTTATAGTCCCTGGCTGCAAAGAATATAATCAATCTCACTTCAGTGTTGACCATCTGGTGATGTCCATGTGTAGCATCTTTTCTTGTGTTGTTGGAATAGGGTGTTTGCTATGACCAGTGTGCTCTCTTGGCAAAATTCTATTAGGCTTTGCCCTGCTTCATTTCTTATTCCAAGGCAAAATTTGCCAGTTACTCCAGGTGTTTCTTGACTTCCTACTTTTGCATTCCAGTCCCCTATAATGAAAAGGACAGCTTTTTCAGGTGTTAGCTCTAAAAGGTCTTGTAGGTCTTCATATAACTGTTCAACTTCAGCTTCTTCAGCATTACTGGTTAGGGCATAAGTTTGGATTACTGTGATTTTGAATGGTTTGCCTTGGTAATGAACAGAGATCATTCTGCGGTTTTTGAGATTGCATCCAAGTACTGCATTTTGGACTCTTTTGTTGACCATGATGGCTACTCGAATTCTTCTAAGGGATGCCTGCCCACAGTAGTAGATATAATAGTCATCTGACTTAAATTCACTCATTCCAGTCCATTTTAGTTCTCTGATTCCTAGAATGTTGACGTTCACTCTTGCCATCTCTTGTTTGACCATTTCCAATTTGCCTTGATTCATGGACCTAACATTCCAGGTTTTATGCAATATTGCTATTTACAGCATCAGACCTTGCTTCTATCACCAGTCACATCCACAGCTGGGTATTGTTTTGCTTTGGCTCCATCCCTTCATTCTTTCTGGAGTTATTTCTCCACTGATATCCAGGAACATTTCAGGCACCTACCGACCTGGGGAGTTCTTCTTTCAGTATCCTATCATTCTGACTTTTGATAATGTTCATGAGGTTCTCAAGACAAGAATACTGAAGTAGTTTGCCATTGCCTTCTCCAGTGGACCACATTCTGTCAGACCTCTTCACCATGACCTGAGTGTCTTGGGTGGCCCCCCAGGCATGGCTTAGTTTCATTGAGTTTGACAAGGCTGTTGTTGTACTAGTGTGATTAAATTGACTAGTTTTCTGTGTGATTAGATTGACTAGTTCAGTGTGTCTGCCCTCTGATTCCCTCTTGCAACACCTACCATCTTACTTGTGTTTTTCTTACCTTCAACATGGGGTAGCTCTTCACGGCTGCTCTGGCAATGTGCAGCTGCTGTTCTTTACATTGGATGAGGGATATCTCCTCACTGCTGCCCCTCCTAACCTTGAATGTAGAGTAACTCCTTTCAGCCCTCCTGTGCCCGCACAGCCACTGTTCCTTGGACCTGGGGTAGCTCTTTCTGGCCGCTGACCCTGACCTCAGATGTGAGGCAGCTCTTCCGTGCCACTGCCCCTGACCTCAGATGTGGGGTAGCTCCTACTGGATGCTGCCCCTAAGGCAGGGGTCTTCCCAGTTTCTGACCCTGAACTTGGCTGTGCTTCTGGCTCAGATCATTAACCCCTTATTGCCAAATTCATACTTAAATTGAAGAAGGTAGGGAAAACCACTAGACCATTCAGGTATGACCTAAATCAAATCCCGTATGATTATACAGTGGAAGTGAGAAATAGATTTAAGGGACTAGACCTGATAGGTAGAGTGCCTAATGAACTATGGATTGAGGTTCATGACATTATACTGGAGACAGGGATCAAGACCATCCTCATGGAAAAGAAATGCAAAAAGCAAAATGGCTATCTGAGGAGGCCTTACAAGCAGCTGTGAAAAGAAGAGGAGTGAAAAACAAAAGAGGAGAGGAAAGATATAAGCATCTGAATGCAGAGTTCCAAAGACTAGCAAGAAGAGATAAGAAAGCCTTCCTCAGTGATCAATGCAAAGCAATAGTGGAAAAGAACAGAATGGGAAAGACTAGAGATCTCTTCAAGAAAATTAGAGATACCAAGGGAACATTTCATGCAAAGATGGGCTTGATAAAGGACAGACATAGTATGGACCTAACAGAAGCAGAAGATATTAAGAAGAGGTGGTAAGAATACACAGAAAAACTCTACAAAAAGATCTTCATGACCAAGCTAATCATGATGGTGTGATCACTCACCTAGAGCCAGACATCCTGGAATGTGAAGTCAAGTGGGTCTTAGAAAGCATCACTACAAACAAAGATAGTGGAGGGGATGGAATTCCAGCTGAATTATTTCAAATCCTGAAAGATGATGCTGTGAAAGTGCAGCACTCAATATGCCAGCAAATTTGGAAAACTCAGCAGTGGCCGCAGGACTGGAAAAGAGCAGTTTTCATTCCAACTCCAAAGAAAGCCAAAGAATGCTCAAACTACTGCACCATTGCACTCATCTCACATGCTAGTAAAGTAATGCTCAAAATTCTCCAAGCCAGGCATCAGCAATACATGAACCATGAACTTCCAGATGTTCAAGCTGGTGTTAGAAAGGCAGAGGAACTAGAGATCATATTGCCAACATCTGCTGGATCATCAAAAAAGCAAGAGAGTTCCAGAAAAAATATCTATTTCTGCTTTATTGACTATGCAAATGCCTTTGACTGTGTGGATAAAAATAAACTGTGGAAAATTCTGAAAAAGATGGGAATACCAGACAACCTGACCTGCCTCGTGAAAAACCTGTATGTGGGTCAGGAAATATCAGTTAGCAACATGGAACAATAGACTGGTTTCAAATAGGAAAAGAAGTATGTCAAGGCTGTATATTGTCATCCTGCTTATTTACTAATATGCAGAGTACATCATGAGAAATACTGGGCTGGAAGAAGCACAAGATGGAATCAAGATTGCTGGGAGAAATATCAATAACCTCAGATATGCAGGTGACATCATCCTTATGGCAGAATGTGAAGAGGAGCTAAAACGTCTGTTGATAAAAGTGAAAGTGGAGAGTGAAAATGCTGTCTTAAAGCTCAACATTCAGAAAACGAAGATCATGGCATCTGGTCCCATCACTTCATGGCAAATACATGGGGAAACAGTGGAAACAGTTTCAGACTTTATTTTGGGGGGCTCCAAAATCACTGCAGATGGTGAGTGCAGCCATGAAATTAAAAGACACTTACTCCTTGGAAGAAAACTTATACCAACTTAGCATATTGAAAAGCAGATACGTTAGTTTGCCAACAAAGGTCCATTTAGTCAAGGTTATGTTTTTTCCAGGGGTCATGTATGGATGCGAGAGCTGGACTATGAAGAAAACTGAGTGCCGTAGAACTGATGCTTTTGAACTGTGGTGTTGGAGAAGGCTCTTGAGAGTCCCTTGGACTGTGAGGAGATCCAACCAGTCCATTCTAAAGGAGATCAGCCCTGGGTGTTTTTTGGAAGGAATGATGCTAAAGCTGAAACGCCAGTACTTTGGCCACCTCATGCGAAGAGTTGGCTCATTGGAAAATACTCTGATGCTGGGAAGGATTGGGGGCAGGAGGAGAAGAGGACGACAGAGGATGACATGGCTGGATGGCATCACCCACTCGATTGACGTGAATTTGCGTGAACTCCAGGATTTGGTGATGGACAGGGAGGCCTGGCGTGCTGCAATTCATGGAGTCGCAAATAGTCGGACACAACTGAGCAACTGAATTGAACTGAACTGATAGTCTCTGGGGTCACAAAGAGTCAAAGACTTTCACTTCAACTTCATCATATTGGACACAAGCTACCACAACTCTCATATGTATTGACTGTAACTTTTTACTCTCCCATCCATGCTTTCCTTTATTCCATAAACATACATGAAAATCCACCTGTGCCCTCAAATGCAGTTGGTATTTAATTCATTTCTTTCCATTTATTTATAACTAATATTGAGCTACAATATGAACTATTTTTTCCATGTCATCAGCTATTTCCAATTTCCATTAAAATTGTTACAGAAAATCCCAATTGATGATGGTTCAATTCATAATTTTTTTTTCAATTTTATGATGGTGTAAAAGCAATACATATTCAGAAGAAATCTTAGTTTGAATATTGGTCTTTTCTTAGACTAGTGGTAAATGCCACATGATGATGTCTCATGATCCTGGATAAAATCAATCACCTGCATCTTCCAGTCAACCATGTAACCATGAGGGTAAACAAATATTTTGCAATTTCAGTGCAATATTCAATAAAGTATGTAAGATATTCAGCAGTTTGGTATAAATAGGCTTTGTGTGAGATAATTTTGAACAACTGTAGGCTAATATAAGTGTTCTTGGAACCTCTAAACTAGTCGAGGTGAAGATATGTTTTTCAGTGGGTTAACTGCATTAAATGTATTTTCAACTTAAATTGTTTTTTTTTTTTTTTGGAGGGAGATAATCCACCTCATGGTAAGTCAAAGAAAGGTATATATTTTTCTATGTATACTTTAATAAAAAAAAAAAAAAAAACACAATTTACCTTTACCAATAAGTAATATTTGAACAAAAATTAATTTGTTTTACTACATATGCATGTGATGTTATTTTTCCCTCCTTATAATCCTTCTATTTTTCTGTTGCTGTCATTCAGTTGCTAATTCCTGTCTTTGTGACCCCATAGAGTGTAACATGCCAGAAAACCCTGTTCTTCACCATCTCCTGGAGCTTGCTCAAACTCCAATCCATTGATTCAGTGATGTCATCCAACCATCTCAACCTCTGATGCCCCCTTCTCCTTTTGCCTTCAATCTTTCCCAGCATCTGAGTCTTTTCCAATGAGTCAGCTGTTTACATCAGGTGACCAAAGAATTGGAGCTTCAGCCTTAGCATCAGTTCTTCAGTCTTAGTATCAGAGTAACTGGTTGATCTCCTTGCAGTCCAAGGGACTCTTAAACAGAACCATAGTATGAAAACATTAGTTATTTGTTGATCAGTTTTCTTTATGGCCCAGCTCTCACATCCATAAATGACTATTGGAAAAACCGTAGCCTTGACTAGACGGACCTTTGTTGGCAAAGTAACGTCTCTTCTTTTTTTATGCTGTCTAGGTAGGTCATAGCTTTTCTTCCAAGGAGCAAATGTCTTTCAATTTTATGGTTGCAGTCACCATCCACAGTGATTTTGGAGCCCAAGAAAATAAAGTATGTCACTGTTTCCATTGCTTCCCCATCTATTTGCCATGAAGTGATGGCATCAGATGCCATGATCTTAGTCTTTTGAAAGCTGAGTTTTAAACCAGATTTTTCATTTTCTTCTTTCCTTCTCCTCAAGAGGCTCTTTAGTTTCTCACCTTCTGTCATTAGAATGGTATCATCTGCATATCTGAAGCTGATACTTCTCTCAGCCTTCTTGATTCCAGTTTGTGATTCCTCCACCCTAGCATTTCACATGATGTACTCTGCATATAAGTTAAATAAGCAGAGTGACAATATACAACCTTTTCATACTCTTTTCTCAATTTTGTACCAGTCTGTTGTTCCATGTTCAGTTCTAACTGTTGCTTCTTGACCCTATATAGGTTTCTCAGGAGACAGATAAAATGTTCTGGTACTCCCATCTCTTTAAAAATGTTTGACAGTTTGTTGTTTTTCTGAATCTGATGTAAAATTATTAGCAAAATTTTCTAAATAGTCTATTTAGTGTTTTGTTGCCTAGCACAATGTTCAATATATTTCTACTAAATTAGTAATTCTAAAAAAGAATGTGTGCTGTGAAAACTTAAACATAATTTTCCAGGTTTGTTTTTTACTTTCCTATAAGCATTTATGATTAGTGTTTGAGCAAATATGTTTTTGAATTTGCAAATACAAAAATTTATACTTTAGAAGTAAATAAGATATTCAAGGGCAAGTTCTACCAGCATATCATTGCTAACAAATAACATTACATATTTGGAATCTTGAGAATTGTTTTTAGAATTAATCATATCATGATTCTAAATCGCCCTGAAAACAGATAGAGCTACATTAAAATGAAAATAAAGCTAATAATCTATTATGTCTCTACTAAAATGTTTGCTCCTATGATAGTGGGTGCCAGTATTTTCTGTCAGCTTTTCCAGAGATTATTGTTTTTTCCTCCATCATTTTTGTTCCTTTAGTATCCTGCTATATATTCCTCAAACTATTTTCTCACTCATCAGCAAAAATATTTAAATGCAAACAGTAGAAATGCTAATGTAAGCAGTGGAAAAATTTGACTGTTTTCCTCTCAAATCTCTATGATTTAATATGAAGTTTACAGTATGTGGTTATAATTCTTCCTCTCATACAAGCTTTCATAAATAATAAAAGTATATTTTCCTTTGATATGAAGAAGGAAAAGTAGGAAAAGGTTTATCTTCTTCAACAGACTTTTTTCCTCCAAGAAATTAACATAGCTGTGGATTTGCTTCAGTTGAATAACCTGCTTTTAATGCACAAAATCAGACATGGAAGGGATTAGGCACTTACATTTACTGAGGATAAAAGTTTTGAGATGTCTTAGTTTTTTGAAGGGAAATATTGAGGTATATATATATAATTGCTGTAGAAAGATGCATAAACTAAATTTTCAACTATTTTCACACAACTTAACATCATATATTTGCAATATTTATTTATAGGCTCAAAAGTAAAATATTAAAAATATTCATAAAATGTATTAGAAACCTGATTTAAAGAAGTAAAACATTGAGAAAAATTTTATTAAAATTACTTCTCTACTTTATAAAGTTATGTTGGAAACTTTTATTTTGAGTGCCAATTTATAATTTTTCAGCCACATAATTTCTAATTTTTAAAGCAGAATTTATTAAACTTATTAAATTCCTAGTACATATGTAGGATTTAATTCAGGGTATAAGATTCACAGGTAAAAGTGTATAATCTTGATATTTGAAATCTAAGAATGCTAAGATTACAGCTTGCAGGGTTCATCAATATGGTGAAATTCATTATATATATATATTCTGATTATATATCTGGTTGAGTATTCACAATGTCTTTGAATATTGGATTCTAAAACTTTATAAACATTAATGTATCAAAATATCTTAAGAGAGAGTGACAGATAAGCAGTCAGAATTTGAAGAAATCTAAAAGGAGTTCTTGTCTCAAAGCATAGTTCCTGTTAGTTTTTTTTTTTTTTTAACCAGTTTGGACTCATTATTCAGATTTGTGACCAACTGTAGCTGTAACACTGAGGTGTATGTATTTTAGAATATATTCTATATTGAATTGTAGGGTAAGAGAAGAATCTAGGTAAATATGGAACACCTGCCTAAAGCATCAATATTAATCAAAGACTAGAGCAGATGCCAGATTTAGTAAACAAATAAATACAAGCCTGAGAGCCTATTTCAATTTCAGATAAAAATAATTTTAAAGGGAAGTCTGTCCTTTGGAATATTTGGGACATACTTATACTATTTAAAAAACTGTCAATGAACTGAAATCCAAATTTAACTGTGAGTCCTGATTTTACCTGAAACAGTAATTAAAGTAATAACAGAAACATGAACTATATTAACAGATACAAATTACAAATGCAGATTACATTTAATGTAATTTAACAATAAAACAAAGTGATTTAATCATATTTCTTTTAGAGTAATATTGCATTTCTAGAACTGCCATTATTTCCTCCTTTTGGATGACATTTATTTTTATTTTTAGTGAATATAATAACACTTAACATGAGATCTACCTTCTTAACAAAATGTAAGTGCAGAATATAATATATTAACTACATTATATAATGTTGTATAGTAGATTTCTGCAATTTACTCACTTGTATAACTGAAACTTTGTACCTATTGAACAGGAACTCTTGTTTCCTTCTCCCCCAGACAACCATTTTACTTTCTACTTCTCTGAATTTGACTGCTTTAGGTACCTCAAATAAGTAGAATCATGTTCTTTTTGTGATCAGCTTATTTCATCCAGCATATGTCCTCTAGGTTCACCTATGTTGTAAAAAAGAGCATCATATCTTTTTGTTCAGGCTGAAAAATATTAAATTTTATGTATATATCACATTTTGTTAATTCATTCATCCATTAATGGACATTTAGGTCTTGGCTACTGTGAATAAATAGTTTTGCAATAAACATGGAAGTGCAAATATATCTTTGCAATCCTGATTTCAGTATTTGGAATACATGCCCAGAGAGTGGAGTTGCTGTATTGTACTGTAATTCTATTTTAAAATTTATTTTAAAACTTCTATACTGCTTTCCGTACCAGCTACACAAATTTACATGCCACTAAGAGTGCACAAGTTCCAATTTCTCCATATCCTCCTCAATATATATAAATGTAATGATATACAGAAGTATATAGCACATATATGAAATGATATATGTATTATATATATGTATTAATGATTATATATATATACACACACACACACTATGTAGATGTGTATTTATAATAGCCTTCCTAAAATATATGAAGAAATATCTCATTACAGTTTTTACTTATTTTTCCTGATGATTAGTAATGTTGAACATTTTTTTATGTTTTCACCTACCTTTTGACCATTTTGTCTTCTTTGAATAAATATATACAAGCGTGCAGTCTATTTGTTGACCAGGTCATTTTCTTTAACTTTTTAGTTTAGATTGGAGTATGTGGGTGCTTAGTCACTTAGTCATATCCTACTCTTTGTGACCCCATGGTCTGTATCCCCCTAGGCTCCTCTGTCCATGGGGATTCTCTAGGCAAGAATATTGGAGTGAGTTGCCATTCACTCTTCCAGGGGATCTTCCCAATCCAGGGATCAAACCCAGGACTCCTACACTGCAAACAGATACTTTACCATCTGAGCCATCAGAGATTGAAGTATAGCAGATTAACAATGTTATGATAGTTTCAGGTGTACAGCAAAGCAACTCAGCCATATATATGCATGCATCCATTTCCCCCCATTCTATCTCCTCCCATCCAGGCTACCACACAACATTGTAAATTCCTGTGCTACACAGTAGGCCCTTGTTGATTATCCATTTTAAATATAGTAGTGTGTACATGTCAATCCCAAACTCCCTAATTCTCCCTTCCCCACACCCTTATGCCCTGGTAACCATAAATTTGTTCTCTAAGTCTGTGAGTCTGTTTTATAAATAAGTTAATTTGTGTAATTTCTTTTTAGATTTGGTGTATAAGTGATATCATATGATATATCTCTTTGACTTACCTCACTTAGTATGACAATCTCTAGATCCATCCATGTTGCTGCAAATGGCATTGTTTTATTTTCTAATGGTTGACAAATATTCCATTGTATACATGCACCACATCTTCTTTATCTATTCCTCTCTTGATGTACATTTAGGTTGCTTTCATGTCATGGCTATTGTAAACAGTATTGTAGTGAACATTGGGGTTTATTTATCCTTTTGAAACATGTTTTTCTCTGGGTATAGGCCCAGAAGTGGGATTACAGTGTCATAAGACAGCCACTATGGAGAACAATTTGGAAGTTTTTAACTGGATTATTATTATTTGGTATTGAATTGCATGTGTTTTTTTTTTAATATGTATTTTGGATAATAACTTTTAAAAAATATATGTCTAGAAAATAATTTCTTCTTTTACTTAGATTGCATTTTCATCCCATTGATTCCTTTTGCTGTGCAGAGCTTTTTAATTTGATACAATCTCATTTTGCTTTTGTTGCTTATGCTTTTGTATCTTATTCAAAGGATTATTGCTAAGCCTGATGTCATGAAGCTTTCCCTCTGAGTTGTCTTCTAGGAGTTTTATAGTTTCAGATAGTTACATTTTATAGTTACATTTAAATATTTAATACATTTTAAATTTATTCTTGGGTATGGTGTAAGATAGGAATTCAACTTTGTTCTTTGCCATGTCGCTATTCAGTTTTCCTAACACTATTTATTGAAGAGATCATTTTTCTCTCATTATATATTCTTGGCTCACTTATTGATGAGCCAATGGTCATATATTTATGAGTATTTCTAGGCTATATCTGTCCCATTGGTCTATATGTTTGCTTTTAATGCAATGCCATATACTGTTTTAATTACTACAGCTTTGTAGTATGATATGAAATAAGAAAGCTTGATATTTCCAGCTTTGTTCTTCTTTCTCGAGATTATTTTACTGTAGCAAGACTTCCCATTCCTTTTTTTTTTTGTTCCTAGTTATCCAAGGAATTCATATCAAACTTTTTTTTTTTTTTCTAGTGTTCCTAGATAGAGGCCAACCCATTAGCAAGCTCACTGAAAGACAGGGGACTTTAGTTCTTCACTCCATTGGCATTAATATAGTTTCTTAACTGAATTCTGAACTTCTGATAAAGTATTTTAGCCTCTTGACTGGGGCTTCTGTTTGGAAATAAGAGCTGAAATTTCCTATTTTGTCGTTTTGTTGATGACACTTTCCCCAAAATTTTAGCCATCGTCTACTCATTATTCTGAGGACTCAGTTTGATGGAAGTTTTGACAAGGCTTTTTGTAAATACAAAGAACTTTGTGTGCAGAGTTAAAAATGTGGCTGCTAATTCTTTGACACCTCTCTATGAAAATATAGGATTCATGCTTTCCTTGAAACTGGACAAATCTGGCAGTGTTTGAAGTAGTCAAATACACTGAGAATGAAGGTAATGTTTCTGTCTTGGGTTCAAAACGACATTTTCTTGTGAACTCCTGAGATGGTGGCTTAGAGGTTAAAGCATCTGCCTGCAATGCGGGAGACCTGGGTTCAATCCCTCGGTCGGGAAGATTCCCCTGGAGAAGGAAATGGCAACCCACTCCAGTATTCTTGCCTGGAGAATCCCATGGACAGAGGAGCCTGGTGGGCTACAGTCCACGGGATTGCAAAGAGTCAGACATGACTGAGCGACTTCTTTTTCCTTTCCTTTTCCTGAGATGTCATGTCAGAAGTGTTACCATCCTATGGTTGAAATACTCTGAGACGCTCAAGTTTCCTAGTAGACTTCATGTAGGCATTCTAATCTACAGTTTATATCTGCCTAACCTTCTAGACATCCAGTCCAGGTGCTAGTTTTGTGTGTGAAAAAACCCTATAAATAATTTCATTCCCTTGCTATTTAGGCAACCCCAAGCAGTTTAAGTCTGTCGAGCAAAGACCCCAGACATTGTAGAGTAGATACAAAGCATCCCTGCTATGTCCTATCTGAATTTCTTACTAGTTGTTTTCACTCCACCAAGCTTTGTAGCAGTTTGTAACTTAGCAACTGATAATTGAGATGTATAAAACTAAAAAGTTTAGTGTTAACTCTTCCTAATACAATAATAGGGATTTTTAAAAAGTATTCTTATTTTTTTTTAATATTTTAAGAATTGAGAGCAGAAAGACAGCTTAGAGTAATTTAGTTTGAGTTGCTTAAAATTTAATATGCCTATGTCACCTGAAGATCTTATAAAAATGCTACTTTTGATTCAGTAGTTCAAACGCGGGGATAAAATGGGACATAGAATAAATGTTCATATAATGCCAAGGCTGTTGGTCCCTGGGCTATTTTTTGAATTGTGTACCTCTACTTCACTTCCTTCATTTTGAATTTGACAAAATTTAGATCTAGAGTGATTAAATATTTGTCTCAAATTGACAGATATATGATAACAAGCCATATTGTAGTCCTCAGGACAATCATGGTCCTGGGTTGTGGGTCATCAAGAGGGAACTATAAATAATAGAGAAAAACTTTATTATTTGGTGATATCCCATATTTTAGTCACTATGTTTTATATATATATAGATATAGGTGATATAAATACAATCTCATTTTTTCTTCACTATAATACTTCAAGGCAGATAATTTTATATTCAAACTGGAGAAGATAAATTTAATGTCTAGAGAGATAAGTGACCTTTTAGAAAAGTTAGATGAAACAGAGTTTGAATCCAAGGATTTCGTGTCTTAAAATTTGCATTTTGCTTATGGGCACTGAGGGATGAATTTCTCATTGTGGCCATGTTTTAAAAAAAGAAAGTGTCATAGAAAACAAAGGGATAAAGAAACATATAATTTCATGTTTTATATTTCTATCAGAAACTATACTATAATAATATTATTTAAGAACACTCTTAAGCTTGAATACAATATGCAGTCTTAGCTTTAATCTAGCTATGAATATTAATATTTATTTATCTCTGTGCTTATACATTCAATTAATATTTATTGAATAAAAATAAATTTTCACACTCAGTTATATCATATATATATATTATATATAATAAGAAATATATATATATAATATTCCCCCCCCCCCCCCCGAATGACTATAGACAAATACATCCAACAAAAGTCTGAAAGTAATAAGCAACTTCAACAAATCTGGGCACTTAAATTATCTTAACTTTCCTTTCCATGGTGACTATAAAAAGTTTCCAAGAGTCATTTTTAATTGCAAAAAGGATTAGGTTTTTTATGTTTAGTCTGATATTTACATAGATGCAGCTGGTAAAGATATCCTTGAATCTTCACTACAAATTTAGAGCCATATAAATCTGAAACAGGAGGGAAGGGGGCAAGGCACAATGATTTAAAGAGTAACTTGGTCACAGGACATGACAAAAACTGGTTAAAAACCACTAGGCAGAAGATGTGACTTCCTGTACACCTTGAACCTCAAAATATACTCATTGTCATATATTTGGAGGCTAAATGACACACTCACCAATGCCTTGAAAGTTCTGAGCCCAACCATCAAAGGTAAAAAAGTGGATATTGGTCCAATTCTCCAAAGTAATTAAAATAAAACTCCCACTCATTAACCTATGAAATTATTCAGCCCATGAAAAATAAGTTCTCTCTCATCTTCTGAGATGGCCCAAACTGTCTGCAGAGTGTATTTTTCTCTAAATAAGTACTTCTTATCTATGATTTTGTCTCTCACTGAATTCTTTCTGTGATGAGACAGCAAGAACCTCCAATTCACCAGAAACACAGCTATCCCAGCCTTCACCAACCATGGCCCTGATTGGTCAGTCATCAACATGAAGACAAGACCAGAAAAAGGATTTTAACTCACCGAAGCTTTAGAAGATGTTGTCAGGGAGGAACAGATTTCCTCTACAATTCTAGGTTTTCATGGCTGTTAATTAATTTAACATGAGGCAGAATAAAAAGAGAAAATCAAGCAAAATTTCAATAACAGGTATACATAAGAGAGACCCAGGAAAACTAAATGACTTGCCAAAATGGTCAAAATCTTCATCAGTTAAAGACAAAGGAAGATGTTGAGGGTAGTGGTTTAGGACTTCAAAAGCCAGAAAGACAATTCACACTGGAGAAGGAAAAGCAAGTGTTTTGTACACAAATATTTGTTGGGCATGAAAAGACACAGGCAGACATAGAGTGAACTCTGATCTCTAGGCCTCGACAAGTTTTCTTCTGCCACATATTTAACATGAGGCAGAATAAAAAGAGAAAATCAAGCAAAATTTCAATAACAGGTATACATAAGAGAGACCCAGGAAAACTAAATGACTTGCCAAAATGGTCAAAATCTTCATCAGTTAAAGACAAAGGAAGATGTTGAGGGTAGTGGTTTAGGACTTCAAAAGCCAGAAAGACAATTCACACTGGAGAAGGAAAAGCAAGTGTTTTGTACACAAATATTTGTTGGGCATGAAAAGACACAGGCAGACATAGAGTGAACTCTGATCTCTAGGCCTCGACAAGTTTTCTTCTGCCACAGCTTGCATTTATTTTTTTGTAGATATCTCTGGCTATAGCTCTATTTAGGGAAAAGCTCCTTTGTCTAAATTATTGGTGGTGGTGGTGAAGTCGCTCAGTCGTGTCCAACTCTTTGCGACCCCATGGACTGTAACCTACTAGGCTTCTCAGTCCATGGGATTCTCCAGGCAAGAATACTGGAGTGGATTGCCATTTCCTTCTCCAGAGGATCTTCCCAACCAGGGATCAAACCCGGGTCTCCCACATTGGAGGCAGACGCTTTAACCTCTGAGCCACCAGGGAATCCTGTCTAAATTATTAGGCTGCTAATATGCTGAAACTTTCCTTTTCTCCTTTGCTTTTTACCTCTCTTCTTTTCAGAGCTATTTATAAGTCCTCCCCAGACAGCCATTTTGCTTCTTTGCATTTCTTTTCCATGAGGATGGTCTTGATCCCTGTCTCCTGTACAATGTCATAAACTTCAGTCCATAGTTCATCAGTCACTCTATCTATCAGATCTAGGCCCTTAAATCTACTTCACACTTTCACTGTATAATCATAAAGGATTTGATTTAGGTCATACCTGAATAGTCTAGTGGTTTTCTGCCAGGGTCCAGCCCCCGCAGGATCCAGGGAAATCTGAAGGAAAAATGGCATCGGTGAAGAAAATGATTTAGAGAGAAATAAAGAAAGAATGTCACAGATAAGAAAATAGAAGAGAGAAAGAAAGAAAGAAAAACACGGGGGAACCAGACTTTCGTGGAACTGATCCTGGTCTGTCACTTTATTTTTCAGGGAAGCTTTTATACCTTATCTTGTACATAGAGGGAAATGAAAGATGCAAAGTCATACAGAGTCAACCCAAACATTACATCTGTTTTGTCTTTATTGAAACCAGGATTTTTTCTGCATACCTTTCCCATAAATAATGTTGTGTACATTATCTTCTGGCCTTGGAGGCCTGTGAACATTTTATGACCATCTTTTGATAAAGGCTGCTCAACCAGAAAACTTATTTTCCCTTAAAATGTTTTTTCTTTATATTTATAATCTATGCCAGCCTCCAGAAATGCTAAACAGAGTTACATTTCTCATGTAGCAAAGGTGCAGTGAGTTACAACAAAGAACGAACCAAACAGCTCAAAGGTCTGATGTGGTTAATTTCAAGACTACACTTGTTTTTCTTACATTCCAACTATGTTAATTAATGCACTCCCAGGTGCACAGTGGATAAGAGATATGGGAACTTAGCAGCAAACATTGCCCAATAATGAAATCTTACACCAGCACTACTCTAATAGTTTTTAACTCTTTGAAATGCTCTATGTTTTAGGCTTCCTGTGCCTGTCACAGTTGGGAGGCTGTGAACAATCATAAGTGTAGCTGCAAGAGTCTGGATAATCCTGCCAAGAAAGCTAGAATGCTAACAGAGGTGGTTTGATTTGAAATATTCTTCTAATGTCCAGGAGACTTAGCTAGAGCCCTAAGTTGGTTATCTCCAGAGAAAGGTGGTTGGGGATAGGCCCCTGTTAATGTCAGAGGAGTTGGTGAAAGGCACAAAATAGTAAGACAGACAGATTCTGGTTTTGGGGTAGATGCTTGAGCAGGTCTAGGGAGCCCCACGAGTCCTGAAGCCTTGCTTAACAGTTCTCTTCCACATGACCTTGTCATGGATGGAATCTCCTGTGCTGGCTCCTGGCAGTTTTCCTAACTTTCTAACTTTCATGTAAGTCTGAATTTGGTAATAAGGAGTTCATGATCTGAGCCACAGTCATCTCCTGGTCTTGTTTTTGTTGACTGTATAGAGCTTCATCATTTTTCGCTGCAAAGAATATAGTCAATCTGATATCAGTGTTGACCATCTGGTGATGTTCATGTGTAGTCTTCTCCTGTGTTGTTGGAAGAGGGTGTTTGCTATGACCAGTGCATTCTCTTAGCAAAACACTTAATTTTTGCCCTGTTGCATACTGCATTCCAAGGAAAAATTTGCCTGTTACTCCAGGTGTTTCTTGACTTCCTACTTTTGCATTCCAGTCCTCCCCTACAGTGAAAAGGACAATTTTTGGGTGTGTTAGTTCTAAAAGGTCTTGTAGGTCTTCATAGAACCATGCAACTTCAGTTTCGTCAGCATTACTGGTTGGGGGCATAGACTTGGATTACTGTGATATTGAATGGTTTGCCTTGGAAATGAACAGTTAACATTCTGTCGTTTTTGAGATTGCATCCAAGTACTGCATTTCAGACTCTTTTGTTGACTATGATGAAAAGCAAAGGAGAAAATGAAAATATAAGTATCTGAATGCAGAGTTCCAGAGAATAGCAAGAAGAGATAAAACAGCTTTCTTCAACGATCAATGCAAAGAAATAGAGGAAAAGAACAGAAAGGGAAAGACTAGAGATCTCTTCAAGAAAATTAGAGATACTAAGGGATACTTTGGATTTCATGCAAAGATGGGCTTGATAAAGGACAGAAATGGTATGGACCTAACACAAACAGAAGATATTAAGAAGAGGTGGCAAGAATACACAGAAAACTCTACAAAAAAATATTCATGACCAGGATAATCATGATGATATGATCATTAACCTAGAGCCAGACATCCTGGAATGTGAAGTCAAATGGGCCTTAGAAAGCATCACTATGAGCAAAGCTAGTAGAGGTGATGGAATTTCAGTTGAGCTATTTCAAATCCTGAAAGATGATGCTGTGAAAGTGCTGCACTCAATATGCCAACAAATTTGGAAAACTCAGCAGTGGCCACAGGACTGGAAAATGTCAGTTTTTATTCCAATCCCAAAGAAAGTCAATGCCAAAGAGTGCTCAAATTGCCACACAATTGCACTCATCTCACATGCTAGTAAGTAATGCTCAAAATTCTCCAAGCAAGGCGTCATCAATATGTGATCATGAACTTCTTGATATTCAAGCTGGTTTTAGAAAAAGCAGAGGAACCAGAGATCAAGTTGCCAACATCCACTGGATCATGGAAAAAGCAAGAGAGTTCCAGAAAAACATCTATTTCTGCTTTATTGACTATGCCAAAGTCTTTGACTGTGTGGACCACAATAAACTGTGGAAAATTCTGAAAGAGATGGGAATACCAGACCACCTGACCTGCCTCTTGAGAAATCTGTATGCTTCCTAGCAACAGTTAGAACTGGACATGGGACAACAAACTGGTTCCAAATAAGAAAAGGAGAACGTCAAGGCTGTACATTGTCACTCTGCTTATTTAATTTATATGTAGAGTACATCATGAGAAACGCTGGATTGGAAGAAACACAAGCTGGAATCAAGACTGCTGGGGAAATATCAATAACCTCAGATATGCAGATGACACCACCCTTATGGCAGAATGTGAAGAAGAGCTAAAAAGCTTCTTGATGAAAGTGAAAGTGGAAAGTGAAAAAGTTGGCTTAAAGCTCAACATTCAGAAAACGAAGATCATGGCATCTGGTCCCATCACTTCATGATAAATAGATGGGAAAAACAGAGGAAATAGTGTCAGATTTTATTTTTTGAGGCTCCAAAATCACTGCAGATGGTGATTGCAGCCATGAAATTAAAAGACGCTTACTCCTTGGAAGGAGACACTACTTTGACGACTAAGGTCCGTCTAGTCAAGACTATGGTTTTTCCTGTGGTCATGTATGGATGTGAGAGTTGGACTGTGAAGAAGGCTGAACGCTGAAGAACTGATTCGCTTGTACTGTGGTGTTGGAGAAGACTCTTGAGAGTCCCTTGGACTTCAAGGAGATCCAAGCAGTCCATTCTGAAGGAGATCAGCCCTGAGATTTCTTTGGAAGGAATGATGCTAAAGTTGAATTTCCAGTACTTTGACCACCTCATACTAAGAGTTGACTCATTGGAAAATACTCTGAAGCTCGGAGGGATTGGGGGCAGGAGGAGAAGGGGACGACAGAGGATGAGATTGCTGGATGGCATCATTGACTTGATGGACCTGAGTCTGAGCAAACTCCAGGTATTGGTGATGGACAGGGAGGCCTGGTGTGCTGTGATTCATGGGGTCACAGAGTCGGGCACAACTAAGCAACTGAACTGAACTGAATGTGCTGAATGTATTCAAAGGCTCAGTTGTGTCTGAGTCTTTCTGACTCCATGGACTGTAATCCTTCAGGCTCTTCTGTCCATGGGATTCTCCTAGCATGTGTTGCTACATCTTCCTCCAGGGCATCTTTCCAACCTGGATATTGAAAACACATCTCTTGGGAATTAGGGTGAAGGTCTCTTTCTTCTGTAACTGTTAGGGGAAGCACACTGATTGAAACCACCAACTCTTTCCAGGCACCATAGTAACCATTTGCATGGTTGTTTTCTGACAGGAGATCCTGATAAGGAATATAGAACTAATAAGCCATTACCAACCATAAGTGTTTGGGAAAGGTCAAAAGGAGATACCACGTGTATGTTCACTTCCCAGAATCCCTCTAACCAGCCTCTATCTTGGCCGAGTGATGGGGGACCACCAGGAAAGACCCTGAATTAGAATGATTGGCCACAGACCACCCAAAAACTAATCCTATCACCATAAAACCTGAGACTGTGAGCCACAGGGCAAAGCAGTCCTCCTGGGTTCCCTTACCCTACTGCTCTCCACCCGGATGCCCTTTTCCCATAGAATCTCTTGCTTTGTCAGCATGTGTGTCTCCTCAGACAATTCATTTCTGAGTGTTAGAAAAGAACCCAGTTTCGGGCCCTGGAAGGGGTCCCCTTTCCCACAACAAATGGTGATTCCGGTGGGACACTTCTTTGTTGAGACTGATTTCCTGACCACTCGGGGCACTCAGGGGCCAGCTTGCCTGCCAATGGACCAGACTCAGCAGCCACAACTGGGACCCTTTTGTCCTTGGTCTCCTCCTTTCATGGACAACTGGCCAGAGTGCCCGACTGGTAAGGAACAAGAGACTTTATTGACCTCTCTCCCCTTCCCTCTCTCTTTCCTCTTCTTAACCTTCCTATTCTTCCCCAGGAATCTGGTTGAAGGGCCTCAGCCTGAGCTGAGGATTGGAGACTGATCACCTCCTCTTGGCAGAGAATTCAAATTCTGATTCTGTTCTGGTAGGGCCGAGTTCCAGTCCTCCCTTTTCTGGAGGTCTAAGTCCCATAACACCTGGGTATCTGCAGGTGGCAGGAGACGTCTGTAAGGTCATCCCTTTCGCCTTCCTCTCCCTCCTCCCTTTTTTTCTTTCAACCTGGCTTCCTTTCCTCCGTTTGAAACGTTTGATTTAAGGGAGTGTCTGATGAAGACTACCAGGTCTATATGTGTGTTTTAACTCTGTGTTCTGTATTGTGATTTTTGATGGCCATTTTGCTTTGTCTGGCTACAATTGGTTTTGACCTGCCGCCATTTCGTTTGAACTTGATTTTCTTTCTTTGTGCCTTGAGACCAGGTCTCTGGCTCTGTTCTCAGGAACGATTATCTCAGTTCAGTTCAGTCGCGCAGTCGGGTCCGACTCTTTGCGACCCCATGAATCGCAGTACGCCAGGTCTCCCTGTCCATCACCAACTCCCGGAGTTCACTCAGACTCACGTCCACTGAGTCCATGATACCATCCAGCCATCTCATCCTCGGTCGTCCCTTTCTCCTCCTGCCCCCAATCCCTCCCAGCATCAGGGTCTTTTCAAATGAGTCAACTCTTCGCATAAGGTGGCCAAAGTACTGGAGCTTCAGTTTTAGCATCATTCCTTCCAAAGAAATCCCAGGGTTGATCTCCCTCAGAATGGACTGGTTGGATCTCCTTGCAGTCCAGGGGACTCTCAAGAGTCTTCTCCAACACCACAGTTCAAAAGCATCAATTCTTCTGCGCTCAGCCTTCTTCACAGTCCAACTGTCACATCCATACATGACCATAGGGAAAACCATAGCCTTGACTAGACGGACCTTAATCAGCAAAGTAATGTCTCTGCTTTTGAATATGCTATCTAGGTTGGTCATAACTTTTCTTCCAAGGAGTAAGCGCCTTTTAATTTCATGGCTGCAGTCACCATCTGCAGTGATTTTGGAGCCCAAAAAAAACAAAGTCTGACACTGTTTCTACCGTTTCCCCATCTATTTCCCATGAAGTGATGGGGCCAGATGCCATGATCTTCGTTTTCTGAATGTTGAGCTTTAAGCCAACTTTTCCACTCTCCTCTCTCACTTTCAACAAGAGGCTTTTTAGCTCCTCCTCACTTTCTGCCATAAGGGTGGTGTCATCTGCATATCTGAGATTATTGATATTTCTCCCAGCAATCTTGATTCCAGCTTGTGTTTCTTCCAGTCCAGCATTTCTCATGATGTACTCTGCATATAAGTTAAATAAGCAGGGTGACAATATACAGCCTTGACGTACTCCTTTTCCTATTTGGAACCAGTCTGTTGTTCCATGTCCAGTTCTAACTGTTGCTTCCTGACCTGCATACAGATTTCTCAAGAGGCAGGTCAGGTGGTCTGGTATTCCCATCTCTTTCAGAATTTTCCACAGTTTACTGTGATCCACACAGTCAAAGGCTTTGGCATAGTCAATAAAGCAGAAATAGATGTTTTTCTGGAACTCTCTTGCTTTTTCCATGATCCAGCGGATGTTGGCAATTTGATCTCTGGTTCCTCTGCCTTTTCTAAAACCAGCTTGAACATCAGGGAGTTCACGGTTCACATATTGCTGAAGTCTGGCTTGGAGAATTTTGAGCATTACTTTACTAGCATGTGAGATGAGTGCAATTGTGCGGTAGTTGGAGCATTCTTTGGCATTGCCTTTCTTTGGAATTGGGATGAAAACTGACCTTTTCCAGTCCTGTGGCCACTGCTGAGTTTTCCAAATTTGCTGGCAAATTGAGTGCAGCACTTTCACAGCATCATCTTTCAGGATTTGAAACAGCTCAACTGGAATTCCATCACCTCCACTAGCTTTGTTCATAGTGATGCTATCTAAGGCCCACTTGACTTCACATTCCAAGATGTCTGGCTCTAGATTAGTCAACACATCATCATGATTATCTGGGTCGTGAAGATCTTTTTTGTACAGTTCTTCCATGTATTCTTGCCACCTCTTCTTAATATCTTCTGCTTCTGTTAGGTCCAGACCATTTCTGTCCTTTATCAAGCCCATCTTTGCATGAAGTGTTTCCTTGGTATCTCTAATTTTCTTGAAGAGATCTCTAGTCTTTCCCATTCTGTTATTTTCTTCTATTTCTTTGCTTTCTTATCTCTTCTTGCTATTCTTTGGAACTCTGCATTCAGATGCTTATATCTTTCCTTTTCTCCTTTGCTTTTTGCTTCTCTTCTTTTCACAGCTATTTGTAAGGTCTCCCCATACAGCCATTTTGCCTTTTTGCATTTCTCTAACCCCTGAGACTGTGGAAAAATGGAAAAAGTCTTTAAAAGTTTCATTTATTCCAACTGTTTTTTATAAACTAGTAAATTTTATATTGTAATATCTAATTTATGACTAAAGTTAGAAAATGAAGCTAGATCTTGCACTGTGTCTGTCCAAATATATATTGATATGTCTTTGTCTCTGGGTAATATTTTTGAGGTTAATTTGTGAATGAGCTCTATTTATTTGGCTTAAAAAAGGTAAGCACTTACAAATTAAATAATCTAAATTAAACAATAAATTCCAGTTCCATGTGAACTGGGAAATATTCAGTACTAAATATTTGATATTAATGTTTGTTTGTTGACCTATCTAATATAGACATGTCTTAGAGTAATTAACTTAAAGGAGAATATTTTCATTGTCCCTAGGTTTAATATAAGTTAAATATTATGTCTGTTACAAGTTTGTCGACAGGAAATTACCTCGAGTGAAGAAACTTCTAAAAAATGTAAATGAGATATGAACTTTTATGTAAACTCTATTAAGAATAATTATTCTTTAGAAATATATCTCTAAAATAGTCTCTCCAGATTGGTGTAATTTAAATTTCTAAGGGTTGGGCCAAGTGTGCTGTTAGAAGTCTATTAAATAGTTTAGTCATTTCCAAATAAAATAAGGTTTTGATACATTTACTAGTAAATACTGATTTCCTTTTACAGAGAAACAAAGAGATTTGGGACTATAAGTGAATAAAGTTTAGTGCCATTCTAAAATGTTCTAAGAAAGCAAGGGTTTTAGAAATTATCACTGGTATTTATGCTCACCAATCTATAAAATATATAAAAGTTCATTCTTGGTTGCTAAAGGAAAAGAGGAAATGTGTTTTCAGTTAAAAAAAAAAAGGTATGAAAAATACTTAAAAGAGTTATGCATGATCAGGATTTTCTAAAATTGGATTCCAATTAGTTAGATAAATGCATTTTGTTAGGAATGACACAGCCATAAGAAAACTGGTTAGAGCCAATTAGGTCCAAGATGGCAGATCTGACTTTCACTAGACCTTGAGCCTTGGCATTTACGCCCATTGTGACATATGAACAAGCTAAATGATACACCCATCAATGTTGACTATATCTGACCAAATGTTCTAAACCCTTTTAATTGATATTTTTGATAAAATTTCCTAAATAATTCTTTTGAAGTTCTTTTACCTCTAGTTAGCTTTGGTGTGCTTCAGAGGGCCCCTGAAACATCCCAAAGAGAGATATTAAACTGTGTTTGTTTGGCTGGTTAAATTACATTAAAAAAGATTATCAAATGAGTAATAAATCCGCTCATGTTATAATGTATGGTAAAATTACTAATACAGATATCCTAGAAATTATATGGAGTTCTTAACATTCTGATATGTCCTGGTATTCTAATGGAAAACCTGATGACTTCACAGAAGTTAACAAAAGGACTGAATGAACCAGCGACTATGCTTATAATTTTTATGGTTTCTGTCTGAAAAATTACCGGTTTGAATCTTATGTTTTCCGGAAGTAGGAAAAACTTTCCTCTCAAAATGATTATGACAATACTTTGTTAAAATTATACATTATAAACAAAACAATTATATTTTCTCTCTGACTCTTCCAGAAATTGGAAGCTCTTAGGTTTCCAGTAAGTTTATCAAATGTATTAGGAAGGTTATCTCCCTAATAGGCATAAAAATCTCAAGGAATTTTTGAGACCTTAAAAAGGGAATAATTGACTAAGATTTGTTAGGCAAAATCTGTGATAAGACTTTTGTGTGAGTTTCCCAGCCATGTTTTATTTTAAAAGTTCAGTCTAAGACTCTATAAATATTTCAGCAAAATAAAAAGTCTATGATCAATTAAGGTTATATAAATCATCAGAACAAAATTAGTGAGAAAAGACCTACTCTGTAAACAAACTGGCCTTAATTTGGTTATATTCGAGAAAAATGAGGGTAATTTTAGGGAGAAAAAGATGTTTCAATAAATGTTAAATTCCAATTTGTTAATGAAGGTCTGCATGTAATAAGATTCATTTCTTGGATAGTTCTTTGCTGTTGGGTTATTAATGTAAAATTTAATTGTATTCTTAAAGAACACCCTAAGTTTGTTTCTGAACCTTATCTCAGTAATCTGTCTTTGGATGAAGGTCAGATGCCTCATGACATGCAACCAGGACTGGAAAAAGACATAATTTAAGGGACTCTCTCCAACCTGGATGAAAGGACTTTTTTATCAGGAGAAATTACACTACACCAGGATGAGAAGACAATGACATCAGAGGTAGACAGCTTGCCCAAGATGTGGACGTGATTAGTATGATCCTTTATAATGTTTTCTTGACTTCGTAGACCTTTGCATATAAATCAAATGTTTTTCTATCATAGGCCTGATTCTATGCTAGTTTTAGAAATCAGTCCAATTGTTGAGTTTGTGGCCGATTACCTGTGTCTAGTTCTGGGTTACCTTGGTAAATTTCTCTACTACAAGACTCTAACTGGTTAGCCCTGAAACAATTTACTTTAAATATATATAATATATATTAGTCATATTTAGGTCACTGTGATATTACTAGATGAGATTCCCCTCACCAGGCCAATTAATAATGCCTGCTCTGACTCTGACCATAAAATTGAGGTTTTTTTCTATTACTAAAGCTCAGTCAGAGCCACAAGAAAAGTTTTAGCAAAGGAGGAAAAACTCTGCCACAATTATAGGATGGATTTATATAGATAACAACAGGCTATGGTAATTTAGGTTTAAAGTCTCCTCTGTGTTGGAAACAATTAAATCATACTAAGGATAATCAGTCTACAACACTAAAAAACTGGGCTATGTGCCTTATAGATGGTGGTGCTAATATATAATTTCCCAGGAAGATAAAGATTCTACAGAGTAGACTAAGTCAGATGACCTGAGATATACTGGGCTACATCTAATGGAAGCTCTTAACAAGTCTTACTTATGACTGTACTAATACTGCTGGCTATGTTATTTGTATTTCACCTGTTTTACAAAATTCTGCTTCTTACACTGTCAAATGTATGTCTGAGGCCTCCAATAGAATAATATATAGTCCCATATGAGATTGATGATGGTAACAGTGTAACTCTAGATATGGGAAGAAGCAACAAAAGGGAATATTTTCCTGGGCCAAGAGGCTAGTAAGACAGGTGGTCCAGAGAATTTTGGATACTGTTTTATGGCCTAGTGTAGTGACAGCACGTTGAATGGCCTGTCAACAAAATCTTTGCCAAACCTGAGAATGGACATTCTCAGCACCATGGGATAAAATGGTCATGAAATGCCCCCCTCAAAATCATGGTCAATTTATTAGCAAAAAAAAGGGGTTCTGCCAACTGAAGACTCACACTTGCCATCTACATCTACAAAGATTAAATCATGGCCGCTCCAGCTGCCGAATTTCAACGCCCCTGAAAGGAGTTCAGGGTGAAAATCAGGAATGAGGCACTCTGTGCTCTGGGAAAAACTGGCAGAACGGGCCTTCAGATACTTAGATCTTTTCAGGAGAAGATTTTATGAGTCCCAATTCTTGCATCTTCTCATACCTAGAGAAACACTGACATCATTAATGGTGAAATCTGCTTTGGCTATTAAGGAAAAGTTTACAATTAAATGTCAAATAGAGTAGCTATGGTTCAGATATACTGGGAAATATCTAGGTGATGCTATGGGTGTACTTTCAGATTAGACCTTGTATTGCTAAACACTTGAGTTTTCTGAGTTGTGTCAGGCTTGGATGCCACCATTCTCTAAACAATGTCTGCTGGAAGCTAGTAACTGCAGCCTTACTTTTTATAAAACTAGGCAACTGGCTACCTGGCTACAAGTCTCCTTGAAGTGCCAGGTCCAGACTGGGTTTCAGACCTATTCTTCTAAAAAGAAATGAGATTTATTTTGTCTACTAAATTCCTGTTATCACTCCTCCTACTACTTCTAACTGGGTCTGTTACACCAAAATGGCAGATCAAAGGATTGAGATTTTAATCATAAAGGCTCAGATCTAGGACTTGGAACTCAGGAATACTTCCAATTCAGTGTCTCTTCTCCAAGCTGAGGCAGTCTTACGCTCCAGTTTGACAGGAAGTTATCACAGTCATAGTTGCCTAGTTCCCTAAATTAAAACTGAGTAGAACTCTGTAGGCCTCTGGAGTAGAGGTCTGTTCTGTGTTCTCCATTTCTTGTCTGTAGGATATAGGCTTCATTCAGCCTCCTTGACCTTCCCTGGGTCCCAAAGGATGTATTCAAACAATTGCTAATCAAGGAAGGGAGGGAATACAGAAACAGGAGAAACAATCAAATTGTGGTACAGCCTTGAGACAGGGTCTGGTTCCTACTCAAAGAAATATACATAACAATGTCTTTGAGTTATACAGAATTGGAGCCCCCACCCAGGTGGAAGATGATAACTTCAGACTGAGCACAAGATTCTTGGAACATAGTTCTATTGCTTCACACTAACCAATTAAAAAAAAAATCACAAACCCTGCAGCTCTCACCCCAAATGTTGCCTCCTGTTTCTGGAGACCAGTGATGACCATCCTGTTAGGTCTCCTGTTTGGCCCCTTTCTATTTCATCTCTGAGAGGAGCCTACAGTTTGAAACTAAATTGCTCTTAGTACAAGGGTGGAGGCTGTTTTCAGATGTGGAAAACCCCGACTTAGATCAGGTAGAGAGAGACTTCTGCTCTGCTAAGCAGGCCTATGCCCATGCACAGCAGGAAGAAGTTACAGAAGAAAGAAACCTCCGCCCCAATTCCCAAGAAGTATCTTGAGTATGAAGTCTCTCGGGGGGAGTTGTTAGGGGAAACACATTGATTGAAACCGCCCACCCTGGCCAGGCACCATAGCCGGAACTAATAAGCCACCACCAACTTGAAGAGTTCGGGAAAGGTCAAAAGGAGATACCACGTGTCCATCCACTTCCCAGAATCCCTCACCCAGCATCCATCTTGGCTGAGTGATGTGTGTGACACCAGGAAAGGCTCTGAATTAGAGTGACTGGCCAAAAGCCACCTGGAAGCTAATCCCATCATCATAAAACCCGAGACTGCAAGCCACACAGCAGAGCAGTCCTCCTGGGTTCTTGCCCTACTGCTCTCAACCCAGGTGCCATTTCCCAATAAAATCTCTTGCTTTGTCAGAACATGTGTCTCCTCGGACAATTCATTTCTGAGTGTTAGACAAGTGCCCAGTTTGGGGCCCTGGAAGGGGTCCCCTTTCCTGCAACGTAACTACTTCCTGTTGAGGTGGTTTTAGTACTGCCTAGTAGAGTAGTAGTCTTTCTTTGCTTGATCTAAATTGAAATATTCTGTTCCTGAAACCATCATTTACCCAGGTAGTAAAAACAATTAGTCTGAAACTGCTAGAATTTGTCAAGGATGAACCTTGTAAGCAGTTGAAACAGACAGGGGCCATATGGGAAGCCCAACAGGATGGTCATCACCAGACCCAGAAAAGGAAGCAAACTTTGAGGTAAGGGCTGCAAGATGTATGAACTTCTTTTGATTGATTGGTAGAGAGGTAACAGAGTGATGCTGCAGAGATATTAGTCTCAGCCTGAAGTTATCATCCTCCATCTGGGTGTCCGCCAAAGTTTTGTAGAAGAACTCAAATATATTGTTATGCATTTACTCCTTGAAGAGGAATCAGGACTCTGCCCCAAGCCTGCATCATCGTTTGATTGCTCCTTCATGCTTCTGCATTCTCTCCCTTAGCAACCACTTGAATCTTCCCTTTAGAATGGATGAAGGTCAAGGAGTTTGAATGAAGTCTACATTTCACAAAATAAGAGAAAACAAAGAAAGGGTTTATACTCCAAGGCCCCACAGAGTCTTGTTCTGTTGACGACTCTAAAGGCATATCTATCTGATTTAGATCAACTAGCAAAGATTGTATAGTCAAAGCTGTGTTTTTTCCAGTAGTCATGTACAAATGTGAGAATTGGACCATAAAGAAGACTGACTGGAGAAGACTTTTGAGAGTTCCTTGGACAGCAAACAGATCAAACCAGTCAATCCTAGAGGAAATAAACCCTGAAAATTTATTAGAATATGAAGCTGAAGCTGTCATACTTTGATCATCTGATGCAAGGAGCCAATACATAGGAAAAAGATCTTGATGCTAGGAAACATTGAAGGCAAAAGGAGAAGAGGGCAGCAGAGGATGAGATGGCTAGATAACATCACTAACTCAATGCACATGAATTTGAGCAAACTCCAGGGGATAGTGAAGGACAGGGGAGTCTGATGTGCTGTAGTCCATAGGGTAACAAATAGATGAAACTTAGTGACTGAACAACAATAACACCAACAATTAATTTAGTACTGAATGTTTCCCAGTTCACATGAACCTGAAAATACAGGCTAGTTATTTCTGTATTTTTCTGAAGTTATATAAGAACTTAGTTTTATTTAAGTCAATTAAGTAGAACTCATTGACAATTATTTTTTTATTAATTAAAAGATTAAAAAGAAAGATAAAGCACATATAAACATAAACAAACACAAAGATAAGATAGCCTCATTTTCTAAAATTAGTCATGAATCAGGGATTAACATATAAAACTCAGTAGCTTATAAATAATAGTTGGAATAGGTAAAATTTAGAAGGCTTCTTCACCACCACCCTCTTTTCATTTTTCTCTCAGTCTCAGGAGTTAGAAATGGTCTAGATAAGACATGTGATCCTGAGAGCCCTGGTCTCAAGTCACAGGAAAAGAAAATCAAGTCCTCATAGTAGAACTTTTTCCTTTAGGATAAGAATTCTTAAAAAACAAAACAAACATATATATATATATGTATATGTATATAAAGCTAGTTTTTACTAAATGTAAAATGTATATGCAAAACAAATATACATATACATATATATGTATATACAAAATCTATATACAAAACAAATATATATATATATATATATATATATATATAGCTGCTGCTGCTGCTGCTACTGCTGCTAAGTTGCTTCAGTCGTGTCCGACTCTGTGCGACCCCATAGACGGCAGCCCACCAGGCTCCCCTGTCCCTGGGATTCTCCAGGCAAGAACACTGGAGTGGGTTGCCATTTCCTTCTCCAATGCATGAAAGCGAAAAGTGAAAGTGAAGTCACTGAGTCATATCCAACTCTCAGCTACCCCATGGACTGCAGCCCACCAGGCTCCTCCATCCATGGGAGTTTCCAGGCAAGAGTACTGGAGTAGGGTGCCACTGCCTTCTCCATATATATAGCTAGTTTTTAGTAAATGTAAAATGTATATGCAAAAGAGCCAGTTTTGGAATTTTCAAGAGTTTTACCTAAACCAATTTTCTCTACAGTCTAAACAATATGGTAGCCAGCTAATGTTATAATAAAATATATCATCTTAGTTATAGGTTCATAGCTAAAATCATTCCATCAGACAGAATTCACCCAAGAGGGCTTTGCAGTGGAACAGAACCAGAATTTCCCATTTCACAAGGCAGAATAGCCATCAGAAATCGCAACACAGAACACAATATATAGAACACAGTCAGGCATGGAGATCCTGATCAGACATGCCCATAAAAACAAAACTGTGATCTCTTAGAAAACTTCCTACGGAGACACAGAACTTCAGATCTAAGTACTGACAGACTAAACAGAAATATCTTAGGTCTTCAGAGATTTCAAAGGGAGGAAAGGAGGCTAGGTTTAAAGAAAAGGGGGAAGAGAGGGAAGAAAAGGGTTGAACTTATGGATGTCTGTTGTTACCTGCAGACACCTAGGCATTGTGAGAATTTTTCCTGGGCTTCCAGTAAGGGAGGACTGGAACTTGGCCCTGCCAGAAACCAGATACCAGGCCAGAATTCAAGTTCTTCACTCACTAGAGGTGGTCAGGCTCAGATCCTCAGATTAAGTTGAGGCCCTTTAACCAGACTCCTGTATCTACTACCTAGATAGAATCAAAAAATGGAGGATAGAAGGGATTGAAAAGAGGAAAGAGAAAGGGAAGGAGAAAGAGATCGATAAGGTTTCATGTATTTTACCCAGTTGGAGTTCTCTGGCAAGTCATCCACATCAGGAGAAAAGCAGGGACAAAAGGATCCTGTTTGCAGTCACTGGGTCTGGTCTGTCAATGGGCAAGCTGGTCCCTGAGTACCTCAAGTGGTCAAGGTATCAGTTATAGAGAATAGTTTGCCATAGGAACACAACAGAACTGCTCTGTCATATGGCTTTCAGTCTCATGTTTTATGGTGATAGGGTTAGGTTCTGGTTGTCTCTAGCCCATCCCTCTGATCCAGGGCCCTTCCTGATGGCACGCACATCTTTCAGCAAAGAAGGACTCAGCAAACCAGCTGTCTCTACTCCCTAGAGAAGGAGTGTCCCATAATCTGACTCCAGATAACACTCATAGGGCCCCGATCTTGAGCTCTGGCTCTGGCCAGGAGTTGGATTGACATTCTCTGTGTGTTGTATCTTCTATCCCCACAACAGACCTAAAAGGGATTATAATTGCCCCACTTTACAGGTGAGAAAACCAAGGTCGCAAAGGAGTGGCCAGGACTGGGATCTAGATCCAGAAGATTCTGGGAGTCCATAGCATATATGGAATGACATCTTCTCTTACCTTTTGACTTTTCCCAAATTCTTCCAATTGGTGGTAGCTTATTAGTTCCATGTTCCTTAACATAACTTCCTATTGTTAGGTAACTCATGCAAAATGTTACTACTTTGCTGGGCCAGGATGAGTGGTTTCAGTCAGACTACACTATAGTGTAAGCATAACTTTTATATGCACTGGGAAACCAAAAGCATTGTGTGATTCACTTTATTCTAATGGTCATTTTATTGTGGAGGTATGGGGCAAACCTCATAATATCTCTGAGATATGTCTATAGATTCATTATTGCTAATACACACACATACATACAAATACACACACATATACATATAAACACATATATTAAAAAAAATTCCTATTATGTATTTAAAACAGATTTTTGATAATAATTTGGTGGTTTATTTTTAAATTTTATTTATTTATTTATTTATTTATTTTTGGCTGTGCTGGGTCTTCATTTCTAAGTGTTTATCATCACCCTGTTTATTTAATTTATATGCAGAGCACATCATGTGAAATGCCGGCTGGATACATTACAAGCTGGAATTAAGACTGCCTGGAGAAATATCAACAACTTCAGATATATGGAAGATACCACTTTAATGACAGAAAGCAAAAAGGAACCAAAGAGCTTCTTGATGAGGATGAAGGAGGAGAGTGAAAAAGCTGGGTTAAACCTTATATTAAAATAAACAAAAAAACTAAGATAATGTCATCTGATGTTATCACTTCATGGCAAATAGAATGGGAAAAGGTGGAAGCAGTGACAGATTTCCTCTTCTTGGGCTGTAAAATCACTGTGGATGGTAACTGTGGCCGTGAAATTAGAAGACAATTGCTTCTTGGCAGGAAAACTATACAAACCTAGACAATATGTTTAAAAGCAAAGACATCATTTTGCTGACAAATGTCCACATAGTCAAGGCTATGATCTTTCCAGTGGTCATTTATGAATGTGACAGCTGGACAGTAAAGAAAGCAGAGCTCCCAAGAATCTATGCTTTCTAACTGTGATGCTGGAAAGAAGACTCTTCAGAGTACCTTGGAAATCAAGCAGATCAAACCAGTCAATCTTAAAGGAAATCAACTCTGAATACACTTTTGAAGGACTGATGCTGAAGCTGAAACACCAATACTTTGGCCAAGGATGAAAACAGCCAACTCATCAGAAAAGACCATGATACTGGGAAGATTGAAGGCAGAGGAGAAGGCAGCAGAGGATGAGATGATTGGATAGCATCAAGGATGCAATAGACAGGAACTTGGGCAGACTCCAGGAGATGATGTGGGACAGGGAAGCCTGATGTACTGCAGTCCATGGGGTCACGAAGAGTCGGACACGACTTGGTAACTAAACAACACCAACAAGTGCGTGGCCTTCTCATTGTGGTGGCTTTTCTTGTTGAGGATCATAAGCTCTAGGGTTCCAGGGCTTCAGTAGTTGCAGCACGTGGGCTCAGTAGTTGCAGTTCCTGGGCTCTATCGCACAGGCTCAATAGTTGTGGTGCATGGGCTTAGGTCACATGTAGGGTCCTCCCAGACTAGCTGTTTAACCCTTGTTTCTTACACTATCAGGCAGATTCCTCACCACTGAGCCACCAGGAAGGACCTTAAAATGTTTATGTCATGTACTTTTACCCAAAGATCAGAAAGAAGACCATCTTGTGAGTCATCAAGAATCTTGTTTTAGATTGATATGTTGAGATAAAACCATGGACATTTCATAGGTCCTTGTGAAACAACATGTGGAGGGACATGGTGATTAGTAAGGCAAATGTGAAAAGATTATGCGTTAATAGGGGGTTTCCAGAAGTCAAGCCTAAGATGAGAGTTTGTGAGAAAGTAATTTATTAAGGAAATCCTTTCAGGGAACTAAAAAGAGTTGGAAAACCTGAATAGTGAGATGTAAGCCAACCAAGAGTGAAATATCAGTCAGAATCCTTAAGGTAGTAGCTATATGTTGAGTGTAAATTATTTCTCAGTATTCTTCTGACCTGTGCCAAGGAATTTGGGCCTTTTTAAAAACCACATCTGTTGGTCTTTGGTTGGTGGCCACCCCAAAAGAACACAAATTCTCAGGCATGTCTGAGATTTTGGGCTTGTGAGCAAAGCAAGCTTCAGAAGCTGTAGGTGCTGGCTACTGGAAACAAAAGCACTTTGAAGTCTCATTATACTCAAACACATGGCAATACAAAGGGGTGAAGGCATAAGCCATGAGTGACACAGTTTCATTGGCTGTTACATATAATAAATATAAAGCAGTAGACTACCTAGAGGTCAGAAACAAATAAACAATTTAGTATTCTAAGTTCAAAGTAAACTACAAGCAAATAGACAACCTAGGTCATGTAGATCAGAAGATTAAGAAAAAAGAGACTCAGAGAGCCCCTGACCACTCCCTATTCATCCCTGCTCATTATTTGGAGGAGAACTAGTTAACTGTTGATGCTTTAATTTTCTGTCTTTTACATTAACTACTATAGGATCTGGCTAAGATCAGTAGAATCAATGGTCACTACTGTTAATCTCTGGGTTGGCAGTAACTGCATTCCACGATGATGTTTTCCAACCCTCTTCCATGAAGCCAATTCTATGTGCTTAGTCACTTTAGTCGTGTCTGACTCTTTGAGACCCTATGGACTATAGTCCACTGGGCTCCTCTCTCCATCAGATTCTCCAGGTAAGAATACTGGAGTAAGTTGCCATGTCTTCCCCCAGGAGATCTTCCTAACAGAGATCAAATCTGTGTCTCACATGTCTCCTGTATTGCCAGACAAGTTATTCACCATAGGTAATCTCAAATTCATAACATTTGAGCCTGAACTCTGTCTCATATAATAAAGAAATTTGCTTTCCCTAGGTCTCTGATGTCACTTATTTGAAACATTAAACACCCAGTCATCAAGTGAGAAACCAAAGTACCATCCCTGAAATTGTTCCAATGATCTATCTGCTAAATGTGGTCTCCCTTTATCCAGTGTTGCTTCCTATCAACTTTCTTCATGACATCAATATAATTTTTCTTTTTCTTTTCTTTTTTTAAAGTATACATCAGATATCACCTTCTAATTAAAAATGTTCATTGGCTTCCTACTCATTCTAGATTCCTTACTCCATCTCCTAAGATCCTGATGAACTCCCACATCTCAATTTTTGGAACACTTATCTTCCACCCTTATACTGCAGCATACAAAACAATTTTCAGTTTACTGATTTCATAAGTCTCTCTGGCTCCTTTGTTCTTTGTATATGTTATACCAGCTGAAAATAACTCTTCTGTCCTTTCTCCCTGTCCTTACAAGCTAACTCCTATATACCATCCTATCATTTAAATAACTCTTCCATTGGGAACTTCTAGCCATTAAGATAGGTTTAGTCCTCTCTCATATGTATGCCATTTCTTACTCTAATCACACTATTATTTTATATTGTACTCAACTCTGTACTTTCTGGTCTTCATGATCACATTTAAAACCCTTGAGGCCAGAGGAAGTGACTGATTCATCATTGAATCTCTACCTAATATAGTGTCTGACACAGATTAATCAGTGAGTCTTCAAATGAATTTAAATTAATTGATATAAACATAAAAAGTTTTCTTTAGTTTAACGTATTTAAAAATGTTAGTGTAATATCCTTTTAAATTTTCCTTTTTTTTTTTTTTTTTTCTTTTCTTTTTATTGGACTGTCATCAATGATAGCTTCTGGAGAAATCTAGTATCAAAGAATAATCTTAAATTTAATTCTGCTATATCAGCCTCTGCCTAGAGTGAAATAAATTATATAAAAGATCATCAGAGTTCTTAATAGATGTGAACACTTCTCTAGATAGTTCACAGTTTGACAGGCATTTGTCATAATCAACAGTAGATACTTCTGTGCTCCTAATTACTTTAAAAACACATCAGATAATCGGATTGTCCACGATGTGAGGAAATGCAAGTGACAACAACAAAGTACTCACATTAAGTTTTGAGTGTTTATAAAGCTGCAAAAACTGTTGATGGATGATTTTTTTCATATGATTCCTCTGTCTCTATACACATAAATTCTCTCAAAGTCAAGCAAAGATAAATTATATATGCAGGGAAAGGAAAGGTGATCACTATTCTCCTCTTTCAGGAAAGCAATGGGCTATTAAGAAGTTTACTTCTCCCTAATTGTTCTTACTAACCGTTCCACTTCCCCAAGCACACACAACACACACAACTTCTCTACAAAATATTTTGCTGTCATGGAAGATAGAATGACCCTGCAGCTGAAGATAATAAACTATTATAAACAGTTCACATAAAAGAACAGAGATTTCTGAAATTCCTTTGCAATATAAATATATGTATATCATTCTTCCTTAGTTAAAGAAAAAGAAAAAGGCTACACATAGTACTAGGTGAGCTCACATCCTCGACAATTTCAACAGGAAATGCTGCAAACAGTTTTCTTTTATTCAGACTCCATTTCATGGAGGCCTTAGAGAATCCACACATAAAACCGTATGTCCTTGGATTAGAAAACGTAGTGCCTGATCATCATATTTTGCCAAGCCTCCTGCAACACAATGAGGTCCTAATGTCCATTACAATAGTTTAGCACAGATTCTTGGAGAAGGCAATGGCAACCCACTCCAGTACTCTGGCCTGGGAAGTCCCATGGACGGAGGAGCCTAGTAGGCTACAGTCCATGGGATCTCGAAGAGTCGGACAGGACTGAGCGAATTCACTTTCACTTTTCACTTTCATGCACTGGAGAGGGAAATGGCAACCCACTCCAGTATTCTTGCCTGGAGAATCCCAGAGACAGGAGCCTAGTAGGCTGCCATCTATGGGGTCACACAGAGTCGGACACGACTGATGTGACTTAGCAGCAGCAGCAGTACAGAGTCTAATCACTGATCTTTCTGAAAAACAGAAAAGCCCCACAGATACATTTATCATGTACACTCATATTTCACACCAGATTCTCGATGCTAGTTCCAACAGATGCCCTTATTTCAGTTAAAGAGACTCATCTCTTTCTTAGAATTTCAGATATTATCATAATCATTCTAGATTTAATCCCCACCCCCAGCAAAAAGATACCTTATGAGATTAGTTTCAGAGATCATAAGGGAATGTAGGATAGTTTATATGTCAACTCTTTTCCTCCTCTGATGCACAAAGCCCTACTACCCAACTCTGGTTCAAGCAGGGTTACATGTAGGACATGTGACTTTGCATCTACTTGTTTCCCTCTCTCTTGTAGAGACAATGTTTCCTTTACATATCTATGCTTTTCCATTTTTGCTGCCATGATGATACCCAGATGAAGGCAATCGTTATACTGTCCTCTGTCATCACACTCACTGCTTCTCAGGCATCCAGGAAATGGTAGAGGACTCCACAACATCCCTTTCCCTCACCTACCCAGACTAGGAGCTCCTCCGACACAGACATGGTATCTTCTCCTTTTCCTTTATTAGGGAGAATGGAGAGGGCATATCAAAGCAATATAGAGAAGCTTAGACATAGACTTCTATTACCAACAATAAAGACCAAGTTTTGGAGAAATAAAAACATCTGTCTATTCCAGCATGAATTAGATATGTATATGTTAAAACATGACTGTTTTTTTTTTTTTAATTATCCTGTGAGAATAAAATACTGATGTATTCAATTTGATTTAAAGTGAGCATAACATGCAATTTTATTCTCATTTTTTTTCATACTATATTTAAAGAATTCTACTTTCAAGTTTCTTTATTCATTATTTAAGTCCTTGCCACTGTTCTCACACTGTTTTCTTGATAAAGATCAAAGTTTACCTAGTGGACCCAAACTCAAGTACTGCATTTCCTGATATTCGAATTTATGCAAGAATTTGGTTTGTCTTAAAATTCAAAGTACCAGAATGCATAAAAATACACTGGCTAAAATCAGTTTGGGGTCTGTTCTAAGAGAGAGAACAGAGAGATCTGAAATCCATATAGAGAATGAAAGGAAAAAAAAAACACTCTCTAGAGCTCATATTTTATTTAACTGGTAATATTTCAGGAGAAAGAGAAATAGTACTATAAGTTACTATCAATGAAAAATAAATATTTTATTTTGACAGTGCTACATGACATATAAATGTAAAAAATCACCTTTATCCTCATTTTATTTAGGTCAAAGTTTCTGACTTTTTAAGAATAGCTTAAAATACATTTATTTCAGAAAGCATACAATCTCTGGTACTAGTTAACATTTCACAGTTTATGTGAAAATTAATTCTTATGATTATTAAATCACTTGAATTTCAAAATAAAGTAGAACAGTAGAAAGATATAGCCATCAATCACCTCTATTGAGGGTCAAAAAAAGTAAATGTCTGTATTAAAAAAAATAAGTAAAAGCAATCATAAGCACAGGAAAATTACATTTTATATTTATATGAAAGTGAAAGTCACTCAGTCATGTCCAACTCTTTGTGACCCCATGGACTATACAGCCCATGGAACTCTCCAGGCCAGAATACTGGAGTCGGTAGCATTTCTCTTCTCCAGGGGATCTTCCCAACCCAGGGATTGAACCCAGGTCTCCCTCATTGCAGGCATATTCTTTACCAGCTGAGCCACAAGGAAAGCTTATCTATTTATATAATGTTACTAAAAGTTTCCAAGTGAACTTAATTTTAACATTAAAATTATTTGAATAAAAGGCAAGAAACATTAAAAAATAATAATTTTATAACAGGAATCTGTAGTCTGATGTGACTACTCAATTTACTAATAGTCACACAATTCACAGTTAAGTTTAGATCCTAATGCAGGACCTTTGATATCTAGTTTACATTGTTTTAAGTTTTCCAGTGGAAATTCATTCTGGTCTTAAAGAATTATTTGGGACTCTTGTAAAAAAGATAGATTCTGAAATTCCCTTGAATTATTGATTCAGTATTCTAAAAGAATACATTCTGGTGTTTCACTCACATCAGTATAAAATTATCCTAAAATATAAAACTCCTATCATGTATATATTTATGCTCATATTAAGCTAAGCAGTCTCATTAAGCTAGAATGGTAATGCACTGTTGGACATTAGGATTGTCAGAGCAGAAACTGAGCCAATGACAGCAGAAAGATGAGGGGATGCTGAGGAGCACACCCCATCAAAATCCAGATGCTCTCATGCCTAGATCTAGTCCAAATTCAATTTTTCAAACAAGGACAAGGTGAATAATTCACAAAGGAAACAACTGGAAGCATAGTTTTAGTTTTTCAATACAGAAATTTCCTCGAGACTTTTTCTTACCAAATCACATCAGAACTTTTTCTCATCAAAAATGAAAACAAGATCTTATGTAAAGTGCAAACAGTAATTTAGAATAAAATAAATAAAAAATGTTAGTGTGAATTATAAATACAATAAATACTGTATACAAAGTATACTTAGATAAGGCAAATCCTTGCCAAAGAATACCATAAAACTAGTAATGTGGATGTTATGAAACAATTGCAATTCTGCATAACATAAAGGTAAAATAAAATGATGCATATTTTCATACTGTAAACTTATTGTCTTTAGGAAGGGCCTTGCTTTTCTTGGCTATTATACAATTGAAATCAGGCCTAGTGTGACTTGTTTCATTTTTATCTGGTGTGAGTGGAAGATTTATCAAGGTCAAAAGAAGAATCTATTGATCAGTGGTTCATCCAAAGAATGATTAGAGATTTGCTGATACTGTTAATCATTTGAGATGTTTTTCCTGATGCCTTTAAAACTACACTGCAATAAAAAGTGAAATCTAAAATAGCTAATGCTATAAAGCTAAGTAAAAATCAATTATCATTTGTATTTCTCTCAGGGTTTGAATTAACACTTTCTTAAATATGTTATATATATATAATTTTTTTTTTCCCTTTGGGTTGCCATTTCCTCCTCCCAGGGATCTTCCCCCACCCAGGGATTGAAACTGCATCTCTTCTGTCTCCTGCAATGGCAGGCTAGTTCTTTACCACTATTGCCACCTGGGAAGCCCATTCTGACCAGAAACATAGAAAATAGAAAGGAATTTTCTCTTGATTTTCTTTCAAGTTAAAGATCACCTTGTTTTCCAAGTGACTGCAGAAGTTAAAGAATCCATCTGCAACACAAGAGATACAGGAGACATGAGTTCGATCCCTAGATCAGGAAGATCTCCTGGAGCAGGAAATGCCAACCCATTTCTGTATTCTTCCCTGGAAAATTCCATGGACAGAGGAGCCTGGAAGGTTACAGTTCCACAAAGAGTCGCAGGTGACAACAGACTTGTTGATGTGTGCTTAGTCACTCAGTCATGTCAGATTCTTTGTGAGCCCAGGTACTGTAGCTCGATAGGCTCCTCTGCCCATGGGATTTCCAAGGCAAGAATAGTGGAGTGAGTTGCCATTTCCTTCTCCACGAATTGTGTGGTACTAAAAATTAATATTAAAATAAAGTAAAAATTTTCTGCTTAAGTTAAAAAAGATTAGGATGTAATATAATTGCCATCCGAGATACTGCTCTACAGTAAGGAAAACTATAGGCATAAATATGGAGTTATCAAATCTCATATGCTTTGTTCAGTTCATTTACAGCTTTCTATTGGAATGAGGTACAGAGGTGGTCCCACAGGCACTCCTCTGGTAGCTCATCTGGTGAAGAATTCACTCATAATGCAGGAGACCCAGGTACGATTCCTGGGTGGGGAAGATCCACTGGAGAAGGGATAGGCCACCCACTCCAGTATTCCTGGGCTTTCCTGGTGGCTCACACCATAAAGAATCCACGTGCAATTATTATGCCCAAGTCGCAAAATCTCCCAATGACCACCTGGCAGTTGATTTCCAATGCAAAAGCAAGAGAGTTTTTATTACCAAGCTCAAGCTGGGGCTCCCACCATTACTGACACAGCAGCTATAGGGAGGAGCCCCGGGTTTTGAATTACATAGCTTATATAAGGAGTATACATGGAAAAAAAGAATTTCTAGGTAGAGGGACGTCAGATTGGTCACTTTCTTTTGAAGGGTTGTGTGTTGATTCTTGATTGGTCCCTATTACTAGGTAGACCACAAGTTCCTGAGCATTAAGTCAGGAGATTTTGGTCTGGGGTCCAACTGGCTTGTGGGTGGTGGGGTAAAGTCAGGGGATTTCCAAAGGCTCTTTGCCCAGAACCTTACAAAATGGAGTTTTTCTTTTAACAAAATGGAGTAGCTTAGGTTCTTCATTCCTCCCTTCTATAGGATCCAGGACCCAATCATGGGTCTGGGGTCAGCTCTATATTGTCTCCCACTAAGGGGACCATTGGCAGGACTGTATACTGGGATCTGAGTACCATGAGTTGCACCGCGTTGATGTGGCTTTTAATGAAGGCCACCAATTTGTTTAGTAAGCATGGCCCAAAGGTGAGTAGTAGTAACAAGATAATCAGGGGCCCCACCAAGAAAAATAGGAGAGTTGCAAACCAGGGGGATGAATTGAACCAGGATTTAAATCAGGTTTGAGACATTTCTCTTTCTCTTTTTCTCTGACTCAGCCCTTCTCTTATCTTGGCCAGGGACTCCCTGACTACCCCCGAGTGATTCACATAAAACCAACATTCTTCTCCTAATGCAGCACACAGGGGCCCCTGTTGGAGAAAAACAAAATCCAATCCCATTTTATTCTGCAGTAATACTTCCACTAGAGAACTCAGTGACTCTTGGAGGTGGCTGATTGAGCTTTCTAGTCTTTCAATATCAAGATCAGTGGCTGCTCTTAGGCTAGAATAGTGTTGATTCTGCACTATTAAAGAGGATATTTCAGTTCCTGCCCCAGCCACCCCTAACCACAGTAGGACTGTGACGATTAGGGTAGGGCTGAGACTGGCTCTCTCTTGGACCAGTGTGAAGCTTCTAGTTTCGGGAGGATTTCATCATTGGATTGATAGAACAGTTGGAGAACTAAAAGTACCAATATGCAGAAATCTCTGGAGTGATTTAGCACCTGTCCATGAATACAAGGGGCTAAGCCCGTGGAGCAGGCCCACCAATTTTCTTGGGGAGACACCAGGTACGAGGTTGTCTCTATAGAATCTGTAGAATGCAGAGGTGTTGGTAGGTTTGGGGGACATTTCCTATGCAAAGGCCCCACCCAGTTACTCGTTGGAGGGTTAATCTGGTGTCTCCTTTCTGCTGCCATCTGCAAGCTCTGGTCTGGGCGAGTGGAATTTAGGACCCAATAGAAGTTGATTATCATATTAAATAACGGGTCCTGATCGTCCTTAATGTTAGGTCCTGTAAGGCTAACTTGAGGGGAGTTGCTTATATTAGTAATGTAGGGCCCAGGAGGCGTTTGAGTAGGCTATCGAGTGGGGGTGTTGGCGAGCCGAATTGGGGCGTGGGTAGGCTCTTGTGGCACTAGGACTGAATTGGGCCCTATGCCCTGATAAGGGCCAATATGTATGGGTCCTACTTTCAACCTGACGGTAAACAGCAACCCATTGTCATATCCTGGCTGATATAGCCAGAGGCCCCAGGATTGCCGGCTTCCCAATCGGGGAACTTTTTTCCTTCAGTTGAGAATTTGAGCCTTATCAGATTGCAAAGAAAGCTCATACAAGCCCCAGTTATGAGAGACTGTCTTCCATGTCCCCCAGTTGACCCAGTGGGCCCTGGAATGTGACCCAAGGTAATCAAGTCACCACCAATAGGGGGCTCCCAATTGACCATCCCTGTTGACTCGCATCCCCAAGCAGCGCAATAAAACTTGTCAGCCCCCTCGCAGTTATTGATAGTTGCCCAGTCCTGTCTCCCTCCGGGGCACACATAGAAGGGCATTTCCCGTAAGCTTGCCCATTGGATATAGTGGCTACACCCAGGCCCTGAGTTAGTGGGGGGCTGAGTATTACACCTATTAATGTCAGCCCCACATTCGGGCTTGCCGGGCATCTTTACCTCCCATTCAACGATGTCCCAAGATCCCGCGGCCAGAAGACAGAGGTCGAATTCCAAGTCTGGCCACCAGTTGTTTTTGGGATGAATGGCTGAGGTGAAGTTAATTACTTCTCCCATAGTTGTGCTTAGAATCATCCAAGTCAGGTTCATTGGTTGATGAGGGTTAGCATAGCACTAAGCCGTAGAGAAAACAGTATAAACAGAACTTTTATCGCCTTTGTAGCTTGAGTTTGACTGGATTTGTTTTGTCCAGCTTGGTCTTCCATTGGGGAAGGAATTCTTCCCTTAGGGCAAACAGGTGCACAGGTCGTACGTGAGTGAGTGAATCCAAGTAGATATGCCGGCAACCTTGAGAGCAGTGGGTGTTGTCAAGACAACTAGGAAGGGTCCTTTCCACCTGGGCTCCAGGGTCTCTTGACGATGGCGGCTCACATACACCCAGTCTCCTGGCCAGTAGTGGTGGGGTTCAGGTGGTGGGCCTTATTCATATAATGCCTTGAGCCTCTTCCACGTGTCCCTGTGGGAGTATTGTAAGAACCGGAGACAAAAGAGTAATCTTTGATCATCTATCTCTTTTAGCAACTCTATTTTTAGGTTAGGAATTATTGAGGGAGGTATCCCATACATAATTTCGAAGGGGGTAAGTCCCAGTTGGTAGGGGGAGTTTTTCACCTGGTATAGGGCAAAGGGGAAGAGAGCCACCCAGTCTCTGCCAGTCTCAGCAACTAGTTTTGTTAATGTCTCTTTGAGTGTTCTATTCATCCTTTCTACTTGTCCTGAGCTCTGGGTCTTATAAACACAATGTAACTTCCACCTAGCCCCCAAAGCCCGGGCTACCCCCTGGCTTACCTGAGATACAAAGGCTGGCCCATTGTCTGACCTCACCTGTGCAGGAAACCCAAACTGTAGCAAGATGTCTTCAATCAGCTTTTTAGCCACCACCTGTGCTGTTTCTCTCTTGGTGGGGAAAGCTTCTACCCACCCTGAGAAGGTATCTATGAATACCAGTAGATATTTGTATCCATATTTAGCCGGTTTTACCTCAGTGAAGTCCACCTCCCAGTATGCTCCTGGCCGACTGCTGCATTTTCTAGACCTGTGGTTGGCTGGATGATGGGCAACGTTAGTGAGCTTGCAGGCCTTGCAGGTTGGCATGATATTTTCTATCATCGATCTGACGTCTCTCATGGTATCTTGGCATGTCTAATCAGGTCCTGCATCTTGTGGGTTCCCAGATGAGTGGCGTGATGCATCCTCAGTAACACTCGCTTTCCTAGTTCCTCCTGGAGGATCAGAGAGCTGTCCGCTGCCCGCCACAACCTGGCCAGTTGTTGAGTCATAGGCAAACTTTTTATCCAGTCTAAGTCTTTTGGTGAGTAGTTGGGCAAAGCTGGCAGAACAGGGCTCTGGTGGTCGAGCAATTGAAAGGTGGCTTCTATCATGGTGCCCTGGGCTGCATCTCGGGCTGCTCTGTCTGCCAAATTGTTTCCCTTTGAGGTCAGGGTGTCTGACTTTTGGTGTCCCGGGCAGTGTATTATGATTAGTTTTTTAGGCAGCCATAATGCCGCAAGGAGGACTTTTATTTATTCTTTATTTTTGATTGTTTTACCCTCGGCCGTGAGGAGGCCTCTCTCTCTGTAGATGGCTCCGTGTATATGGGCAGTAGCAAAGGCATATCTGCTGCTGCTGCTGCTGCTGCTAAGTTGCTTCAGTCGTGTCCGACTCTGGGCAACCCCATAGACGGCAGCCCACCAGGCTCCCCCGTCCCTGGGATTCTACAGACCAGAACACTGGAGTGGGTTGCCATTTCAGCTATCGGTAATGATGTTAAGTTTTTTTGGCCTTCCCCAACTGGAGGGCTTTTGTTAGGGCCATTAGTTCAGCCCTGTGAGCTGAAGTGCTGGTAGGTAGTGCTTCCACCCACAGGATTTGGGTTTCCTTGGTTACGGCTGCCCCTGTGTACCTGAGCCCATCTGGGTGGAAACTGCTTCCATCCTTATACCAGGTAACTTCAGCATCCGCTAGAGGGCAATCTTGCAAGTCCTCTTGTGTTCCATGTACCTGGGCTAGTATGTCACTGCAGTCATGGATTGGGGCTTCCAGATCCGGGTTAGGAAGCAGTGTAGCATGATTGAGAACAGTAGGCTGCAGAAAGGTGATTCTCGAGGGGTTTAGCAGTAATCCCTGGTAGTGAGTCAGCTGAGTGTTGCTGACCACCTATCTGGGGGTTGTTTTAGTATGCCCTCAATGGCATGGGGGGCGGTGATACACAATTCTTGCCCCAGTGTCAGTTTATCTGTATTGTTGACCATTAGGGCCACTGCTGCAATCATGCAGAGGCATGGGGGCCACCCTGATGCCACGGGGTCTAGGCATTTAGACAAATAAGCCACCAGCCACTTTCAAGGTCCCAGATGCTGCATCAGTACCCCTTTTGCCACTCCTTGTTTTTCATCTACATACAGGAGAAAGGGTTTTGTAATGTCAGGCAACACTAGGACGAGGACTGACAGCAGGGCCGTTTTAATAGTCTTGAAAGTGGTCTCCATCTGCTCCATCCAACTGAAAGGGGTGGTACTTTTTGTGGCTTCATATAAGGGTTTAGCCAGTTCCACATAATTTGGGATCCAAAGATGGCAGAAACCAGCGGACCCCAAAAATTCTCTTACCCTTCGAGGTGAATCTAGGGTAGGGATTTTAAGTACCATCTCCTTTCGTGCCTCTGACAGTCATCTTTGTCCTTCCTTTAATACATACCCTAAGTAAGTGACCTCTGGTTGGCATATCTGAGCCCTTTTGGCTGAGGCTCAGTGCCCTAATTTTCCAAGGGTCCGCAATAGTTCTCGGATGGCTCATAAGGCAAGTCTGTTGGTCCTTTGAGGCAATTAAGGGGTCATCTACATATTGTAACAAGGTTAGTTGGGGGTGTTGTTGTCTGAACTCACCCAGATCCTCATGGAGGGCCTCATTGAAGATGGTGGGAGAATTCTTAAATACCTGTGGTAGCCGGGTTCAGGTCAGCTGGCCATTTATTCCTTCTTCCGGGTCAGACCATTCAATAGCAAAAAGGTCCTGGCTCTTGGACACCAGGGGAAGGCTGAAGAAAGTGTCTTTTAAATCTAAGACTATATACCAGTGATGGTCCGGTGGGAGAGAGCTCAGGAGGTTGTATGGGTTCAGCACAGTAGGGTGAACATCGAAAACTTGGTGGTTGACTTCTCATAAATCCTGCACTGCCGATAGTCACCAGAATTTGGTTTTTTGACAGGGAGCTGGGGGGTGTTCCAGGTCGACTGGCAGGGTCTCAAGATTTTCTGGGCTAGGAGCCTACGGATATGAGGGGTGATCCCCTGTCAGGCCTCCAGGGTCATGGGGTATTGTTGGACCCAGACGGGTCGGCCCCTGGTTTGAGATCTATATATACAGGAGGGCGGTGTCCAGCAAAACCAGTTGCCCCTGTCTCGGCCCACACCTCGGGGAATTAATCTAGCCATTTTTTAATGTCTACCGGGGGCGGTATAGGTTTCTGGTGCAACCTGTATTCATCTTTTAATTGAATGGTCAGTACTTGGATTGGTCTGCCCACCTGGCCGTGTATGTTAGTTTCCCCCAAGAGGAAATGAATCTGGGCCCCCATTTTGGTCAACAGGTCTCTTCCCAACAGCGGAAAGGGGCATTCTGGGATGACCATGAAAGAGTGGGATACCCAGCCCGCACCCAAGTCCACTGATCTTTGGGTAGTCCATTGGCATTGTTTCATTCCAGTAGCCTCCCTGTACCCAAGAGGTCTTTCCAGACAGTTTTCCCTGGGGCTCTAGCAAAACTGAATATTGAGCCCCTGTATCGACAAGGAAGTCAATTGGGGTCCCCTACACTCTAAGGGTTACCCTGAGTTCGGGGAGGGGCACCAAACCCTGTCCTCCCTAATTGCTCAGTTCTTCGATGGCCAGGATGGGGGCCTTTCGTGATCCCTCCTTTTCCTTAGGGCATTCCTTGTCCCAATGCCCTTCCTCTTTACAATATGCACATTGGTTCTTTCCTAATGCTGGTTGCATATGGGGATGGCTCTTACCTTCAGCCGCCAGGCGGCACAACTGGCACTCCCTCTCTCCCAAGTCAGGAACTGTTGCAGCCAGCAGGATGCATGCCATGTTACAGGTTTGGCAATCTGCCACTTTGGCTTGTTTTTCCTTGGGGGTTTCTTGGTTGTTGTAGACTCTTTCTGCTACTGTTATTAAATCCTGGATACTCTTTCCACCAGGTGTTCTAGTTTTTGTAACTTCTTCCTAATGTTGGGGGCCACCTGGTTGACAAAATGCATTATCAAAACAGCCTGAGTGCCTTCTGCTTCTGGATCCATGGGGGTGTATTGTCTAAAGGTCTCCATCAGTCTCTCCAGTAAGGCTGCTGGACTCTCGGTGGGGCCCTGCTGAACATCTCACACTCTAGCTAGGTTAGTAGGTTTCTGTGCAGCTGCCTTAAGCTCCCCCCAAGAGAGTCTGGCAGTAGACCCAGAGCCTCTCCTTACCTTGTGCCATATTGTAATCCCAGTCAGGTCGCGATAGATGAAAAGAGGTGTTAATTTCATCTATATTAGTTGTGAGTTCTCCATTTGCCCCTGGGACCCTTTTATGGTCCTCATTCTGTATTCTTTCTCTCTCTTCTGTGGTGAAGATAATCTGGAGCAGCTGTTGGCAGTTGTCCCAGGTGGGCCGATGAGTAAAAAGCAGTTTCTAGAAGATTGGTTAAATATCTATGGTTGTCTGAGAACTTAGCATTTTGGGATCTCCAGTTATAGAGGTCACTAGTAGAAAAGGGCCATTATTGATGAGATTGGTTTCCTTCCTCATCGGGGGGGCCAGCCCCTCGTAAGGGGAGGGCAACAGTTGAGTCTGCCGGCCCCTCTGGGGAGCTAGCTCGCCGCAGGTGAGTATTTTGTGTGCCCCCCCCCCATCCTGTGTTTCGTCACTGGGAGAAGGGCTGGTGGCAGTTCGGGGGGTTGGTAAGGGGGAGGAAAGATAAGTTATTCTTCTGTTCCCCTCTGCGAAATAGGGTATAGTGGTGCTGTTGGTTCAGACTCCTTGGGATTCTTCAGGTTCTTTCCTACACGTGTCACCAACACCTGAGCGGTAGAAAATCCCTGTTGAGGCAAAAAGGGTTTTACCCAAGGAGGGGGGTGCGCAATATGATATTTTCCCGTATTATGATATAGGGAACTTGGTCAGGGTGTCTGATCCATGGTCAGAAGATGATATAACGGACTCGGTGTACAGTTTCCAGTCAAAAGTGCCTTCTAAAGGCCAGCCTATATGGAAAGTCGGCCATTCTGCACTGCAAAAAGTGATTAATTGATTCCTTTTAATTTCTACACTGAGGTCATGAGCATGCATCTTGACCTCCTTAAAATGATCAGTAACCAAGAATAGAGGTGTGGGGCTAGAATGGCGTTGCCCCATCGTCCCTGGATCAGTCAGATGTCAGATGTTAGTAAATTAACACAGACGATACGAACAGCCACACAGACAGACAGGGAGAGAGGAGAAATACACCTCCGGGAGTCCAGAGGCAAAACCGAAAGACGACGGCCTCCGGCTGTTCAGCGGGAGCGACCCGCTATTGTTTACAGAGAACAGCGGCACTCCATCCCCTCCGAGAGGGTTTGGGACGTCTCCCAACAACCCCCACTGGTGACCCGTCAGCAGGTCCACCTGAGTCATATACCAGTCTCAGAAAATAGGCCCTGTCAGAAATGAAAAGAAAGACAGAAAAAAGCTTACCGGCTGCAGATGACTCTCTGGATCGGTCTTCCCATGGAGCAGGTGGTCTGAGATCCTGGGATGAACTCCCAAATGTTATGCCCAAGTAGCGAAATCTCCCAATGACCACCCAGGAGCCAATATCCAATGCAAAAGCAAGAGAGTTTTTTATTACCAAGCTCGAGTTGGGGATTCCACTGTTACCAATGCAGCGGCTACAGGGAGGAGCCCCGGGTTTTGGATTACATAGTTTATATAGGGAGTATACAGGGGAAAAAAGGATTTCTAGGTAGGGGGACATCTGATTGGTCACTTTCTTTCGAAGGGTTGTGTTTTGGTTCTTGATTGGTCCCTATTGTCTAGGTAGACCACAAGTTCCTGAGCGTTAAGTCAGGAGATTTTTGTCTGGGGTCTAATTGGCTCTTGGGTGGTGGGGTGAGGTCAGGGGATTTTCAAAGGCTCTTTTCCCAGAACCGTACAAAATGGAGTTTTTCTTTTAACAAAATGGAGTAGCTTAGGTTCTTCACAATGTGGGAGACCTGAGTAAATCCCTGGGTTGGGAAGATCCTCTGGAGGAGGGCATGGCAATCCACTCCAGTATTCTTGCCTGAAGAATCCCATGGAAAAAAGAGCCTGGTGGGCTACAGTCTATGGGGTCACAAAGAGTCAGACCTGACTGAGTGATTAAGCACAGCACAGCACATGAGAATGTGCTGCTGTGCAACTACATAGCATGTAGTAAATCTAGGTTCTTGAACCAAATCTGGTTTTTAGTATTAGACTGGCTTCTGTAAACCCAATACAATCTGTATACATTTGTATCTTATTCTGTTAAATAAGAGATGGGTAACTGGAAGACTGCAGCATTGCAAAGAACTATACATATATGAATTACTGAACTTGAAATTTACAAATCCATATATTGGAAAATTCATTGCAGAAATGGCCCCCAATTATCCACTTCTTTGCAATGGGACTCCTTATTTAAAGGATAAAATCTGTGCCTCAGTCCTTGAATGCACATTGATAGGATCCAAGCTTTTTTCAGACACTCTGCATACTTATTCAAATGGATCCCAAAGAAAAGAGGGAAGGAAATCTGTTCCTGTTGAGAGATCATGGGAAGCAGAAATGAATCGTGACCACTGAGGGTGTTCCAGACTAGCCAGCCCTCAGGTGATTTGCCAAATCATTACAGATATGAGTGAACCCAGACATGGTGAGCTAATCCCTATCCAGATCAACAGTAAAATCCAGATGACTAAACTATGAACAAGAACAATGGCTTGTTGCTTTAACTGGCTGTGTTTTTTAGTAATTTGATACCCACTATTATTGTATTAATAGATAATGAATATCTAAAATAAATATATTATTATTCCTCTCTCATTTTTATAAATTAGAAAGCTAGAACTGATAAAAGTCAACTTATTTGCTCAAGATTAATAAGTAAAAATGTTGTGATTCCAGCCCATACACATTCTACTATAGAAGAGTATATTTACATTTCTATGAGCTCACAATCATGTCTCTCACTCAAATTATTATAAGCCACAAATATTGCCCCAAACTATGAAAATATATAAATTATCACAATTTTACAATCTTAAACATGTCCATCAAAGATGCTTACTATGCAAAGAGCTTTTAAAAGCTGAGGAACATTGTTTGATACATTCTTTCAGTTCCAAAGGCTGTAACTACATGTTCTTTTAGCTTTTTCTCCTTAAAGTGTGTATCTATTTGCATTATGGGAACAATATAAAGATATATAAAGCATGTGTGAGATGGGCTGCAGAGTAACATGAATACAAATTAATTTATCTGTGCTCTGAATGAGAAAGATTTATGACTTCTTCAATACTTAACTTCTGTCAAGAACTCATCATATGTCTTTGCATTAAGTATCTGAATTTATGATATTAAAATTTAGAATAAAGAAAATATTATGGCAGAAAAATATATTGATAAATGATGTCAACAAGAATCAGTTCTATAGTCAAGGTGAGTTCAGTTAAGTCGCTCAGTCATGTCTGACTTTTGCAACCTCATGGACCACAGAACGCCAGGCCCCCTGTCCATCATGAACTCCCGGAGTTTACCCCTACTCATGTCCACTGAATCGGTGATGCCATCCAACCATCTCATCTTCTGTCATCCAATTCTCATCCTGCCTTCAGTCTTTCCTAGCATCAGGGCCTTTTCAAATGAGTCAGCTCTTTGCGACAGGTGTCCAAAATATTGTAGTTTCAGCTTCAGCATCAGTCCTTCCAATGAGCACTCAGGACTGATCTCCTTTAGGATGTACTGGGTGGATCTCCCTACAGTCCAAAGGATTCTCAAGAGTCTTCTCCAACACCACAGTTCAAAAGCATCAATTATTTGGTGCTCAGCATATAGTCCAACTCTTACATCCATACATGACCATTGGAAAACCATAGCCTTGACTAGATGGACCTTTGTTGGCAAAGCAATTTCTCTGTTTTTTAATATGCTGTCTAGGTTGGTCATAATTTTCCTTCCAAGGAGTAAGGTCTTTTAATTTCATGGCTGCAGTCACCATCTGGAGTGATTTTGCAGCCTCCAAAATGAAGTAAGCTACTATTTTCACAAGGACCAAATATACATCAGTTCAATTCAGTTGCTCAGTTGTGTATGACTCTTTGCAACCCCATGAATTGCAGCATGCCAGGCCTCCCTGTCCATCATCATCTCCTGGAGTTCACTCAAACTCACGTCCATTGATTCAGTGATGCCATCCAGTCATCTCATCCTCTGTCCCCTTTTTCTCCTGCCCCCAATTCTTCTCAGCATCAGAGTCTTTTCTAATGAGTCAACACTTTGCATGGGGTGGCCAAAATACTGGAGTTTCAGCTTTAGCATCATTCCTTCCAAAGAACAACCAGGGCTGACTTCCTTTAGAATGGACTAGTTGGATCTCTTTGCAGTCCAAGGGACTCTCCAAAACCACAGTTCAAAAGCATCAATTCTTCAGTGCTCAGCTTTGTTCACAGTCCAACTCTTACATTCATACATGACCACTGGAAAAACCATAGCTTTGACTAAATGGACTTTTGTTGGCAAAGTAATGTCTCTGCTTTTCAATATGCTATATATGCTATTTAGGTTGGTCATAACTTTTCTTGCAAGGAGTAACCATCTTTTAATTTCATGGCTGTAGTCACCTCCTGGAGTGATTTTGGAGCCCAACACTGTTTCCACTGTTTCCTCATCTATTTCTCATGAAGTGATGGGACCAGATGCCATGATCTTCGTTTTCTGAATGTTGAGCTTTAAGCCAACTTTTTCACTCTCCTCTTTCACTTCCATCAAGAGGCTCTTTAGTTCCTCTTCACATTCTGCCATAAGGGTGGTGTCATCTGCATATCTGAGGTTATTCATATTTCTCCGTGCAAACTTGATTGCAGTTTTTGCTTCTTCCAGCCCAGCATTTCTCATGATGTACTATGCATATAAGGTAAATAAGCAGGGTGACAATATACAGCCTTTATGTACTCTTTTCCTATTTGGAAACAGTCTGTTGTTACATGTCCTGTTCTAACTGTTGCTTCCTGATCTGCATATATGGTTCTCAAGAGGCAGGTCAGGTGTCTGGTATTACCATTTCTTTCAGAATTTTCCACAGTTTATTTTGATTCACACAAAGTCTTTGGCATAGTCAATAAAGCAGAGCTAGATATTTTTCTGGAACTCTCTTGCTTTTTCCGTGAACTAGTGAATGTTGGCAATTTGATTTCTGGTTCCTCTGCCTTTTCTAAAACCAGCTTGAACATCTGGAAGTTCATGGTTCACGTATTGCTGAAGCTTGGCTTGGAGAATTCTGGCATTACTTTACTAGTGTCTGAGATGAGTGCAATTGTCTGGTACTTCGAACATTATTTGGCATTGCCTTTCTTTGGGATTGGAATGAAAACGGACCTTTTCCAGTCCTGTGGCCACTGCTCAGTTTTCCAAATTTGCTGGCATATTGAGAGCAGCGCTTTCACAGCATTATCTTTCAGGATTTTAAATAGGTCAACTGTGATTCCATCACCTCCACTAGCTTTGTTCACAGTGATGCTTTCTAAGGCCCACTTGACTTCACATTCCAGGATGTCTGGCTCTAGATGAGTGATCACAGAATTGTGATTATGTTGGTCATGAAGATCTTTTTTGTACAGTTGTTCTGTGTATTCTTACCACCTCTTTTTAATATCTTCCACTTCTGTTAGGTCCACACCATTTCTGTCCTTTATTGAGCCCATCTTTGCATGAAATGTTCCCTTGGTATATCTAATTTTCTTGAAGAGATCTCGAGTCTTTCCGATTCTGTTTTCCTCTATTTCTTTGCATTGATCCCTGAAGATTTTCTTGTCTCTTCTAGCTATTCTCTGGAACTCTGCATTCAGATGCTTATATCTTTCCTTTTCTCCTTTGCTTTTCGCTTCTCTTCTTTTCACAGCTATTTGTAAGTCCTCCTCAGACAGCCATTTTGCTTTCTTGCATTTCTTTTCCATGGATATGGTCTCGATCCCTGTCTCCTGTACAATGTTACAAACCTCAGTCCATAGGTCACCAGACACTCTATTAGATTTAGTCCCTTAAATCTATTATTCACTTCCACTGTATAATCTAAGGGATTTGATTTAGGTCCTAGCTGAATGGTCTAGTGGTTTTCCATACCTTCTTAAATTTAAGTCTGCATTTGGCAATGAGGAGCTCATGATCTGAGCCACAGTCAGCTCCCAGTCTTGTTTTGCTGACTATATAGAGCTTCTCCATCTTTGGTTGCAAAGAATATAATCAATCTGATTTTGGTGTTGACCATCTGGTGATGTCCATGTGTAGAGTCTTCTCTTGTGTTGTTGGAAGAGGGTGTTTGCTATGACCAGTGTGTTCTCTTGGCAAAATTCCATTAGCCTTCACCCTGCTTCATTCCATATTCTAGAGCCATATTTGCCTATTACTCCCGTTGTTTCTTGACTTCCTACTTTTGCATTCCAGTCCCCTAAAATGAAAAGAACATCTTTTTGGGGTGTTAGTTATAAAAGGTCTTTTAGGTCTTCATAGAATCGTTCAACTTCAGCTTCTTCAGCGTTACTGGTTAGGACATAAGCTTGGATTACTGTGATATTGAATGGTTTGCCTTGGAAATGAATAGAGATCATTCTGTCATTTTTGAGATTGCATCCAAGTACTGCATTTCAGACTCTTTTCTTGACCATGATAGCTACTCCAGTTGTTCTAAGGTATTCCTGCCTGCTGTAGTAGATATAATCGTCATCTGAGATAAATTCACTCATTCCAGTCCATTTGAGTTCTCTTATTCCTAGAATGTTGATGTTCACTCTTGCCATCTCTTTTTTGACCACTTCCAATTTGCCTTGATTCATGGACCTAATATTCCAGGTCCCTATGCAATATTGCTTGGAGAAGGAAATGGCAACCCACTCCAGTGTTCTTGCCTGGAGAATCCCAGGGACGGGGGAGCCTGGTGGGCTGCCATCTCTGGGGTCGCACAGAGTCGGACACGACTGAAGCGACTTAGCAGCAGCAGCAGCAGCATGCAATATTGCTCTTTACAGCATCAGACCTTGCTTCTATCACCAGTCACATCCACAACTGGGTATTGTTTTGCTTTGCCTCCATCCCTTCTTCTTTCTGGAGTTATTTCTCTACTCTTCTCCAGTAGCATATTGGGCATCAACGACCTGGGGAGTTCCTCCAGTATCCTATCATTTTGCCTTTTCATACTGTTCATGGGGTTCTGAAGGCAAGAATACTGAAGTGGTTTGCCACTTCTTTCTCCAATGGGCCACATTCTGTCAAATCTCTTCATCATGACCCGCCTGTCTTGGGTGACCCCACAGGGCATGGCTTAGTTTCATTGAGTTAGACAAGGCTGTGGTCTTAGTGTGATTAGATTGACTAGTTTTCAGTGAGTATGATTTCATTATGTCTGCCCTCTGATGCCCTCTTGCAACACCTACTGTCTTACTTGGGTTTCTCTTACCTTGGATGTGGGGTATGTACAGAGCAGAATGTTATTACATTAAGGCACTTCCACACAAACAAGAAACTTAGGCATTAAAATTACATAAATTATAACATGTTTAAGTATGGGACTCCAGAATTTATTACCTATTCCTCAGAGTTTGCCTTGTTTTTTTTTTTTATTTTATTTATTTTTATTTTTTTTTTTTGACATGAATTGAGTCCATTCTTTCTAGAATTTAACTAGATAAAGTGTGGGAATCTGACATTTATTATACTCTGAGACCAGAAAGGCCCATTCAGTTCAGTTCAGGTCAGTCGCTCAGTCATGTCCGACTCTCTGTAACCCCATGAATCACAGCATACCAGGCCTCCCTGTCCACCATCATCTCCCAGAATTCACTCAGACTCATGTCCATCGAGTCAGTGATGCTATCCAGCCATCTGATCCTCTGTCGTCCCCTTCCCCTCCTGTCCCCAACCCCTCCCAGCATCAGAGTCTTTACCAATGAGTCAACCCTTTGCATGAGGTGGCCAAAGTACTGGAGTTTCAGCTTTAACATCATTCCTTCCAAAGAAATCCCAGGGCTGACTTCCTTTAGAATGGACTAGTTGGATTTCTTTGCAGTCCAAGGGACTCTCAAGAGTCTTCTCCAACACCACAGTTCAAAAGCATCAATTCTTGGCGCTCAGGTTTCTTCACAGTCCAACTCTCACATCCATACAGGACCACTGGAAAAACCATAGGCTAGAGGGAATCTTTTTTTTTTTTTTTCTGGAAGGAAAAATAAAATTGATTATGACAAATATCAATTAAACTGAAACAAATTTTATTAATACATTTCCATTTATTCAACAAGTATTTGTTAAACAAATAATGTGTGTCACATATTGCTTGCTCCCTAAGTCACTTCAGTACTTCAGTCGTTTCTGACTCTTTGTGACCCTATAGACTGTAGCCCATAAGGCTCCTATGTTCATAGGATTCTCCAGGCAAGAATACTGGAGTGAGTTGCCATACCCTTTACCAGGGGATTTTGCCAACCCAGGGATTGAAACATATGTGGCATATATGGTGGTCTATGTTGAGCTTTAAGCCAACTTTTTCACTCTCTTCTTTCACTTTCATCAAAAAGCTTTTTAGTTCCTCTTTGCTTTCTGCCATAAGGGTGGTGTCATCTGCATATCTGAGGTTATTGATATTTCTCCTGGCAATCTTGATTCCAGCTTGTGTTTCTTCCAGTCCAGATTTTCTCATGATGTACTCTGCATATAAGTTAAATAAGCAGGGTGACAATATACAGCCTTGACGTACTCCTTTTCCTATTTGAAACCAGTCTGTTGTTCCATGTCCAGTTCTAACTGTTGCTTCCTGACCTTCATAGAGATATCTCAAGAGGCAGGTCAGGTCGTGTGGTATTCCCATCTCTTTCAGAATTTTCCAGTTTATTGTGATCCACACAGTAAAAGTATTTGGCATAGTCAATAAAGCAGAAATAGATGTTTTTCTGGAACTCTCTTGCTTTTTCCATGATGCAGTGGATGTTGGCAATTTGATCTCTGGTTCGTCTGCCTTTTCTAAAACCAGCTTTAACATCTGGAAGTTCACGGTTCACGTATTGCTGAAGCCTGGCTTGCATAATTTTGAGCATTACTTTACTAGCATGTAAGATGAATGCAATTGTGAGGTAGTTTGAGCATTCTTGGCATTGCCTTTCTTAGGGATTGGAATGAAAACGGACCTTTTCCAGTCCTGTGGCCAGTGCTGAGTTTTCCAAATTTGCTGGCATATTGAGTGTAGCACTTTGACAGCATCATCTTTCAGGATTTGAAACAGCTTTACTGGAATTCCATCCCCTCCACTAGCTTTGTTCATAGTGATGCTTTCTAAGGCCCACTTGACTTCACATTCCAGGATGTCTGGCTCTAGATGAGTGATCACATCAGGGAGGCCTGGCATGCTGAGATTCAGCGGGTCACAAAGAGTCAGACACGACTGAGCAACTGAACTGAACTGAAAGTTAGTAAAAATTGGCATTTAAATAATTTAAACTTTAGGGAAGAGATGATATTTATAATTAATATGAGATTTCCCTAAACCATTTTTAAAACGTATATTTTCTTGTTTCAATTATTTAGATAATTTCAGATGGAAGTATTTAGTTTTATTTTGTGACATACCACAATTGAGGGAACTTGGGATTTGTCTCTTATCCTCACTATGATTTGTTTCATTATCATAACTAGATTAATAATAACTATGTATGCATATACTGAATAGCAAGATTTGGCCAGAAGAGAATTGAAGGATATAAATAAGAAGTTGTAAAATAATGCACAATGTTCAATATATACTTAGATCATTTGAATTCTGACCTCATATAGTCCATGGGGTCTCAAAGAATTGAACATGACTGACTTTCACTTTTCTTTCACTTTCTGAATATATGTTATAAAATATTTGACTTTGTTCAGAATGATGTCAAATAAATTAAAACTTGAAAATATGTTTTCTTTATTAAAGTAATTATTTAATCCTAAAAGGATGCTTCCTATTAAGGAATTCCCCAGTGGGTTACTTTTTATAGAACTTATTTGCCCCCAGTGTCTTGCTGTTGTTGTTCAGTTACTAAGTCATATCTGACTCTTTTTGACCCCATAGACTGTAGTACACCATGCTCCTTTGTCCTCTGTCATCTCCCAGAATTTGTACAAATTCATGTCCATGAGTTGGTGATGCTATCTAACCATCTCATCCTCTGTGATCCCCTTCTCCTTTACCTTCAATCTTTCCCAGCATCAGGCTCTTTTACAATGAATCAGCTCTTCACATCAGGTGGCCAAAGTATTGGAGCTTCAGCTTCACCTTCAGTCTTTCCAATGAATATTCAGAACTGATATCCTTTTGAATTGTCTGGTTTGATCTCCTTGCTGACCAAGGGACTCTCAAGAGTCTTCCTCAGCACCACAATTCAAATGTGGGAAAATAATGGCAAAATTGAAATTTCCTCCTTCCTAGAGTAAATCAATAGATGGAAGACATCCATGGCTTTCTAGAAAGTTGATCCTCATAAATTGTGTAAGTGAGCAGAGTGTTTACCTACTGTTAATATATAGTGAATTTTTTTTTTCATAACACTTGGTGGGGTAAAAAATAACTCCTCTAGTTATCATTTCTCCTCTCATATTTGTGACAGCCTATCATCAGTGACATAACATTAGTGTTTAGTGCGTCCATCATGGGAAAATGTGTTATTCATTTACATTATGAATGAACTTTTAAAACAAAAATGTCATAAATTGGCTGTAAGAACTAAAGAAGATATATATCTAATTATACAAGGAAGCACCAACTGATATATAATGTCATCTTTCATATTTTTCACACATGATTTATTATCGCATGTGCAATTTTGTTTTAAAACAGGTACTTTTTAACGTAAGGGACAATATAGACACATATACACATCAATGAACATTTACACACACAAGCTATTTAATATTAAAACAATGTCTTCCATAGTGATGTTTTGATAATGATAACGAAGAGCATCTGAAAGGTGCTAGATAATAAAGAGCATCTGAAAGGTGCTTTTGACAACGTGCCTGAATATTGTCTTTCTGGTTTGATAGTGACAAGTTTGAGTGGTTAATTTCCAAATTGTGATAGGAGTATTTCTGAGATGTAATAGAATCCTGATGATAAGTATGATCTATGCTGTAAGGATACAGAATGCAAGCAAGTCTTCTGAATAAGTTATTTAATTTCTAATCTTTCCTTCCCCAAACTTTTCATTTTAATAAGAATGTATTATTTTTTATCAGATGTAATCTTATAGAATGTATACATATATTTATCAGATAGCCAAAGTATATATAATGTATTTATATATTTTAATAACAATGTTAACTGCTATGTACTCACTATTAGTTTAAGAATTAAAACCAAAACAAGAAAGTTAGAAAATAATGCCTGAGAGTCTTAATGAACGTGCCAGATAATGTTTTAAGATAGCATAAAAAAAAAAAACAGAGGACTTCCCTTGTGGCTCAGTTGGTGAAGAATCCACCTGCAATGTGGAAGATCTGTGTTCTATCTCTGGGTTGGGAATATCCACTGGAGAAGGAAAAGGCTACCCACTCCAGTATTCTGTCCTGGAGAATTCTATGGACACAGTCCCTGGGGTCACAAAGAGTCAGACACAACTGGGCGACTTCTACTTTCAAAGAAAACAGAAGCTGAGGTACCCTGAATAAACAGGTAGTTTGAATGAACTTCATTAAGTTTGATACATATCATAATTTTCCAACTTCATAAGTTTCCAAACTTTGGGCTACTCTTCTTAACTCTTTTAATGATTTCTTTGTAGATTATATTTAAAAAATGATCACACAGCTAAATAATGGTAGAAGTGATGATCTTTGCTTTTTTCCATCTCAATTTATGTTAGTTGAGGAACAACATCACAAAGTACCAAGTATAGTGGAAAGTGTATATAAACCAGATTACTCCTAGAATCCAAAGGGCATTGAATCAAGCTTTGATGTAGAGTTTATACCTTTTGCCTGGCAGTCAGTGCCCTTTATCATATTTCTTTATCATCCTTATCCTAAAGTTTCAATCTAAATGTCATCTCCATCATAAAGCTGGTTTTTAACCTCTTAGAAGCTATTAGTTCCTGGACATGAGGAATTAAGTCAGATTCATCACTGCATTTCTTTCTCCCTTACCCAATGATGAATTGTTCATTTGCTGCAGGGTTTTTATATAGTGCTCCTAGCAGCCTAGGTTTTCAACTTCTAGAACATATATAGCGTATTAGCACTCTGTTTCAATGTGGAATTCATGTATATTTTCTTGCTCTTTTAGCTCATAATTGATAATTGTCTGCATATTTGTTTGCTGCCTGTCTTGTCCATTACTCTGCCATTTCCATGATATTAATGACCATGTTACTTTGATAACCATTGTATATCCCTCACCTGACACAACATCTTGCTTATTAAGGCATGATAAATATCATGTTTACTAAATGAGTAAACAAGTTCATGATGATATCTTGCAAAGACAGAAGGAGAGAGACAATCTCTCAATGATCAAAATACTTAAAAAAATAATGAGATGCATGTTTGTATGTATCCAGTTTCTATCATATCTAATTATTCTCCAAGCAGATAACTAAGTCCTTTTCAAATCTTTTGTTAGGGAATTTATTTTTTCAAGGGTAAAAGTCAAAGTAGCTTGACATTAAGGAATCATAGAACTCTTCCAAATTTTTAGAAAAGCTAAGTCCAGAGATATGCATCTTAGCTATCTAGGACCTGTATACAAAGCACACATTGCTTCTTGTTTTTCTCCATCTTGAATTCCCCTCAGGTTGGTGGTAGAAAGGTGGCTGTAATGACTGATGACTTGACCCTTGTAAAACTGGAAAGGCAGACCACACTCTTTGTTTATTAGAATGGCAAGCAACATTCCCTTTCCATAGTAGCCTCAGATTCAAGGGCCTTGAGAGAGGTATCTTGAACCAAAAGCATATCAACATCTTCTCCTGACTTTCCACCTTTATTTATTTATTTATTTTTTAGTTGATCATGCTCATACTGACAAACAAGAACCCTGTGAGTTTCCCAGGTTAGGCAGGGAAAGATATATCATCCAACATAAACAATACCATCAAAAATAGTACCATCTGTAGCTGAAACACAGAGCATTATGTATTTACAGGTATTTCCTAAACACAGTAAGTTACCATTTCAATTAATTTTTAAGTTCTTTTATCTTAGAAGCTCATTGATTTCAATGAGAAGTTTTGCTTTGAAATATTTATTTTGAAATTTATTTTCATTAACATGTATTATGAAATGTATTCTTGTAATAAAGCTTAAATTTAAAACTGTGATCTTCCTTTGGACCTTGGTTTATGTTTTAGCTATTTTATTGAAACTAATGGAAATTACAAAAATATTTTGTTTGCTTGGGTATATGAATCTCTCTTCATACATGTGTATAGGAAGGCCTTACATAAACTGCAACCTGAAAAAATCACTATTAAAATAAAAATTCCAGTATAAAAATTATTCACATTATGTTCAATTTTCTTGTCTTTAGACAATTTATTTGACTGTTTGAAATCCTCATATGTTTATTCAATTCCATACAACAATATTTTCTTATATTTAAAACTTCTGTTAAGTCATGAACAACTTCTATACTGGATAGGCTCATTTTGCCCTTCAGAATCCCCTCTTCTATCTGTGACCCCAAGGTTTTTACTCTACATGCTTTTTCATGAACCATCTGGGAAATTTTCCAAGAGTATTGAATCACAGCCAGAAAGCTGAGGAAATGTTGAAGAGAGCTGGAGAAAGACTGCTGGGAGGGTCAGAAGAATGTCAGAGAAGGTCAGGGAACATCAAATCTAGAACGACTCTAAACACATGCCCTGAGGGCAATATCATGCCATAGCCAAACTTCAAAAATATCAAGGTTGGAAAAGCTACTTTGTATCACTTTTTTAATCCCTCTTCCTTAGCTTTTTTTTTTTTTTAACATTTACTATTTAGTAGATAATTAGCACAGTGATAGAAATATATTAGCAATAATCTACAGTTCAGATAACAATGACCACTTAATAAGAAGCATAAAGCTATAAATTATTGAGACTTATCTGTTATAACCTTTACACTGATCACTGCACATACATAAGGTATTGCCTTATGATCACCATAAAAATTTTGTGGTATTATTATCCCATTTTGTTGATGCAGATTCTGAGATTCAAAGAACTTATGTTTAATAAGTTTACTCAGCCCTAAGTGAAGTTCAGAACCAGATGTACCTAACCTCAGAGTTCATTTAAATGTGTTAAGGCAATGGTTTTTGCAATTGTCTAAATGCTGTCAGTGTATACAATTACTAAATTAACTGTAAGTATAATTTTATTTCTCTTTACTTCTATAATCCAAACTTAGGTAAAAAAAAAAAAAGATTTAACTTATTCTGACTTATAGAAAGGTTAAATATACATAATATTTTTAATCCAAAACATATCATCTTATAAAAAGTCTCTGTTTAGTCTCTTCACCAAAATCGCATGTATATTTCAAATTTGCCAGAATAAAACAGCATTATCTCTAAAAATAATCTTAAATTATGCTGTTCAAAATTTTAAATTTGGAATATTTTTCTTATAATTATTATAAACATATTCAGCTGGTATCTTCAATTGCTAACAAAGAAGACTCATGATATTTGTATGATAGAACAAATAGCCCATGCTACTATAGATTCATGAATTTTAGAGTTCATAGAAATTGACATGAAGAAAAACAGCAATGGAATTTATGGATTTTAGAAAATGTTCTAGTCTTACCTTTCATAATCTACCTATGTTGCTGAAATAGCATGTGATCACATTTATACTAATTTCATTGGATTAATGAAGCATAATTTTAAATTTATAAACTATTATTTCCTATATGCAGATGACACCACCCTTATGGCAGAAAATGAAGAAGAACTAAAGAGCCTTTTGATGAAAGTGAAAGAAGAGAGTGAAAAAAATTGGCTTAAAGCTTAACATTCAGAAAACTAAGATCATGGCATCTGGTCCCACCACTTCATGGCAAATATATGTGGAAACAGTGGCTAACTTTATTTTTCTGGGCTCCAAAATCACTGCAGATGGTGTCTGCAGCCATGGAATTAAATGATACTTACTCCTTAGTGGGAAAGTTATTACCAACCTAGACAGCATATTAAAAAGCAGAGACATTATTTTGTCAACAAAGGTCCATCTAGCTAAAGCTATGGTTTTTCCAGTGGTCATGTATGTTGTGATAGTTGGACTATAAAGAAAGCTTAGCACCAAAGAATTGATGTTTTTAAACTGTGGTGTTGGAGAAGACTCTTGAGAGTCCCTTGGACTGCAAGGAGGTCCAACCAGTCCATCCTAAAGGAGATCAGTCCTGTGTGTTCATTGGAAGGACTAATGTTGATGCTGAAACTCCAATACTTTGGCCACTTGATGCAAAGAGGTGACTCATTTGAAAAGACCCTGATGCTGGGAAAGATTGAGGGCAGGAGGAGAAGAGGATGAAAGAGGATGAGATGGTTAGATGCCATCACCGACTTGATGGACATAGATTTGGGTGGACTCCAGGAGTTGGTGATGAACAGGAAGGCCTGGCACGCTGCGGTTCATGGGGTCACAAAGAGTTGGTTACAAAGAGTCACTTAAGACTGAGCGACTGAACTGAACTGAACTGAAATGATGAATGTATCATTTCTTAAAGTTGCATGTTTTGAAATAGTAGTGAAAAAACATAAAATAAAAAAAAAAAATTGCCCATCAATATATTTAATTCCTCTAAATGATATTTGATTTCAGTTCAAAGGTACTAAATATGTACTATATTCCATATACTGTGGCATTTCCAGGGGAAACGGGCAAATAATATATGATACTTGCCCCTGAAAAGCTTTTGTCCTAAATGAAAGAAATGTGCGAAACAAATTGTTTTAATGTAATTAATGACATGAACATATAGAGTCTACAAGAAACACAACTACATGCTAAGGGTGTGGAACTTAATTTTACACATTTGTATAACTCACTAGCTACTGCCTCTCAGAATAAGCTGAGAACATGTATCTATTGCTGTTTTTCATATTCTAGCCACAAGTGGCTGTATTGATACTGTTATTTATGTTCCATAATATTTTATTTCATGAGAACAGACTGAGTGAATTATTTAATCTGTCCCCTGCAGTAATAGACAATAAAATAGATTTTTGTACTTCTGGAGAGGAATATATTATATCTACGACTAAAATCTCAGAACCTATGACAGTATTAGATAAGTCAGTGATCAGGAGATACTTTCTGAATGGATAAAGAAAGGAGTAAATAAAAACTGTTGCAATAATAAGCTGAAACTAAAATTCATTGAAAAGTGCTTAGATCTTGAAATATTGTTAACGATCAGATCTTCTTCTTATTCAATTGAATCATTAAAAAATTGCTTAATATTGATATAGGTAAAATTATATTAATTTATAAAAAGCTCAAATTATACTGGGAAAAATCACTAAGCATGTGTAAGCATAATAAGTGACATATGACTCACTTTAAAATTCTACAGAACTATTAAAGATTTTACTTGCATTATATGTTTAAACATATTTTAAATATCTCAGAGGACTGCCAGAAAACAGTGTACTCTGTTTACATTTAAGCAAATGTTTTGACAATCCCCAGAACTAAAGATACAATTTGAGAAGGGCATGAGTCATTTCTAGAAGTGGAAGAGAATGATAAAACCAGATTGTCTTCCCTGTTTTCTTCTTGACATCTCAACCAGTAAAATATTACAGATCATTGGTAATGGCTTGAATTTAAATTATAAGACTCATTTGCTCCAGGCATGCAGACTTTTATTTGTTTCTCCAATTCTAACTATACTTTCCCTTACATCTAAACACTTGTATGCTATTCTGTGAGAAAACTCTCCCTTGATCCTTTTGCTAATTGAACTGTACTCTTCCTCTAGATGTCAAGACAAATATAGCCAACTAAGGAAAAACTCCCTGATCTCTATCAGCTCTCCATGATTTAAGCACTCATAACAACATAAAATATTCATAGCATATATCACAGTTTCTGAATATATATTTACCCACTTACATGTGCAATCATTATCTCTCTTCCACAAGCTGTAAGTAATGTGTGAACAGAGATGATGCTGTAGGCAGTATAATGATCCCCAAAGATGTCCACATTAGTATCTTATGTTACATGGCATAGATGAATTGAATTTGATATTAGAATTATGATGCAAATAGCAGATCTTGAAACTGGGAGACCTTCCCAAATTTTAGCGAGGGTGTTGTATAATCACATATATCCTTACAGACAAAAGGACAATTCCATTGAGCCTCAATGTCAAAATAATGAAGTGTGAGAAAGACTATATCAATAATTAGTGGTTTGAAGATAGGATGTGTCCATAAGTCCAGGAATATGGGTAGTCTTTAGAAGATGGACAACTCAATAAAGTGAGTTCTCCTCTAGTGTTTCAGAGCATGCAGCTCCCTCAACAACTTGATTTAAGCCTAATGATGTCAGACTTCTTTAGAATTATGAAATAATAAAGTTTGGAGTGCTAAGTCACTAAATGTGTTATATTTTATTAACTGCAGTTATAGAAAACAAATAGGAGATGCTAGTTCCCAAACCTAGTACATGCCTGGTATATGAGGTTTTATACTATTTGTTTAATAAACAGATAGATAATGAGCCTTAGAGATGTACTGTATCCATTGTATGATATTATGGTCCTAATATTGTCTTCTCTTTCATTTATAAACAAATCATTTTGAGCTAAGAAATCAACAAAACCCACAAAACTCTACAGTTAGCGTTTTGGAATTTGAAAAGTATGGATCACAGTCTACTAAACCTGCATGCATGGTAGATGTAGAATGAGAATTTACATCTCCTACTTTCTCCAGGTTTGTTTGTTTGAACCTTTATTCTGGCTCTGGGAGTAGAAGCAGTGAGATAACATGGAGGAGCTCCATCTGGCCAAGTGCTAGAACATTATTCAGAAATCAAATATGATACAATGTTTGCTTCAAGTTAAATGACTCCCACTATTTTGTGATGATGCATTACAGTTTCTTATTTCAATTATGCTTTCTCATTTACAACAATCTTGTAGGCTACCTATTACCAGCCTTATTTTCATATTATATGTTCAGGCTCAAAACATCTAGTGAGGGTTTGCCTTGGTAATAGCATATGAAAGAAAAAGGTTAAAGATGATGGGAGCAGTCTGCCTCTGTGGGGAGGAATAGTTTATCCCTAACATCTCTAAAAAAATAGCATGAACATGATAAAATAAAAAGCAGATGAAAATTTTGTTATTTCCACTCTTCTTCATTTCTTTGTAGACATTGCTTTATCTCAATTTCTCCCTCCAGAGCATTTAAATGTGGGATTTAAAGCAGGCTCACTGAATCTAACAAATACTTTTCTTCATTCATGTCATGTTTTATGTCTAAAATGAAGCTGTCTGTGTTCAAGTTCTTTTCAAATTTGAATGTCATTTGCCCTTTTTCTGCCTGAATTTCTTCATCTATAAAGCAACATTACCTGTCTCAAAGGTTGTTGTTAGATTTAAATAGCTTAATATATGAAAAAAATTTGCTTAGAATAACATGTCATGAGGATGGTCCTAAGATGGCAGACTAATAGGATGGGGAGACCACTTTCTCCCCCACAAATTCATTGAAAGATCATTTAAACGCAGAGCAAATTCCTCAAAACAACTTCTGAACACTGGGGGAGGACACCAGGCACCCAGAAAGGCCGCCAATTGTCTTTGAAAGGAGGTAGGACAAAATGTAAAAGATAAAAAGAGAGGCAAAAATGTTAGGGACAGAGACCTGTCCTGGGGAGGGAGTCATGAAAGAAGTTTCCAAACATCAGGAAACCCTCTCACCAGCAAGTCTGTGGGAAGTATTGGAATCTCAGAGGGCAACATATCTGGGAGAGGGAAAAATAAAAAATAAATAAATAAAAGCAGATTACCCACCTACCCACAACTCCCAGCGGAGAAGTAGCCCTTGATGCTCACATCAGCCACAGGTGAGCGGGGGCTAAACAGGGAGGTGCAGGCTGCATTGCTTAGAGTAAGGACTGGGCCTGAATGCCCTGAGGACAATATGAGGGAGCTAACATGAGATAGCAAGCCAAACTGTGGGATATCCAGAGAAAGGGAAAAAAAAGAGAGAGAGTGAACTTTCCTACAAAAAGCTCTATCCTAAGGCACTACTGAGCCTGCTCACAGAACAAAGAACTGAGCAAATACCAGAGGAGAGCTAGCTTGCTGTGGGCTAGCCCATTTCCCACTGGAGGCGAGAGGCAAGCTGGCAACAGCCAGAGCCAGAAGGCGAGGGGCAATCTCGACCCCAAAGATGGCATCCTCTATCAAACTGCGAGCAAGCTCCGAGTTGCTAACCAAGTCTTCCTGGGGTCCTGGATGGTTGACATCCACCAGGAGGGTCACAGACAGAGATCAACTCCTCAGAGGAGACACACGGCACACCTGACATGGTGTCCTACTGCGTACCCAGGAAACCTGAGCGACTGGGACCAGGGAAGTGATAAGATACACCCCCCACCTGGGAAGAGTGCACTTGCAAACACTTGGTTGCTTGAGCTGCTTGGACCTGGGAAGGGCACAAAACGGAGGCCCAACCAAGTTTGTGCCTTTGTGGAGCACCCAACAACATGAACCTGAGTGGCTTAGACCCGGGAAGTGCATGCAACCCAGGGCCTGCTTTAGACAGTTCTCGTGCAGAGCAACCTGGAGCCTGAGCAGTGTAGATCAAGAAAGCACACATGTTATGAGCAGGGTCAAACCCAGTGTGGCCCAGACATTGTGAGCACTCCCCATACATGACAGTGATATTTGTTTACAGTGTTCCTACCTCCCCACAGCACAACTGAAAAAGTGAGCCTAAATAAATGATCACTTTCTCTCCGTGTGTCAGGGCAGAAGTTAAATAAAGAAGAGATTTGCAAACAGAGGAACTCAAAATAAACAGAGAAGAGGGAACTTCTTTGCAAGTGACAGGTACAACAGATTAAAATCCTGTAGTTAGCACTGACTAAATTGGAAGGGGCCTATAGACCTTGATAAAAAGTATAAGCTGGAACAAAGAACTATCTGAAACTGAACTGACCCCACACTGCCCTCAACAGCTCTAAAGAAATTCCTAGATATATTTTTACTATTATCATTTTTAATTTTTTTTAAATTTTTTAAAAATTTTAAGTTCTTTATTATTCCTCTAATTTTCATTTTTACAACCTACTCAGCTCAGTTCAGTTCAGCTCATAAGTCCAGTCATGTCCGACTCTTTGTGACCCCATGAATTCAGCACGCCAGGCCTCCGTGTCCATCACCAACTCCAGGAGTTCACTCAAACTCATGTCCATCAAGTCAGTGATGCCATCCAGCCATCTCATCCTCTGTCATCCCCTTTTTTGCTATATAATCTTATTTTAAAGCAAATTTCATATATATATATATTTATATTTTTTTGTGATTTTGTTTTCTTTTTCTAATATTATATTTTTGAGATTCTAACCTATACTCTAGATTTTTAATCTTTGCTTTTTGGTATTTGTTATCAATTTTGTACCTTTAAGAATCCAATCTTCAGTACCCAGTTTTACTTAGGAGTGTGATTACTGGCTTGATTGCCCTCTCCCCCTTTTGACTCTCCCTTTCCACCCCCAGGTCACCTCTATCTCTACCTCCCCCTTTTCTTCTCTATCCTACTCTGTGAATCTCTTTGGGTATTCTGGGCTATGGAGAACACTTAGTGAACTGATTACTGGCTAGATCTGTCTCTTTCATTTTGACTCCTCCTTTTCTCCACCTGGTCACCTCCATCTCCTTCCTCTCCCTTCTCTAGTAACTTTGTGAACTTCTCTGGAAGCTGCAGGCTATGGAGAGCACATAGGGAAATTATTACTGGCTAGACTGCTCTCTCCTTTTGATTCCCCTGTACTCCTCCTGGTCACCTCTATCTACATCCTTCCTCTTCTCTTCTCCATGTAATTCTGTGAACCTCTCTGGGTGTCCCTCACTGTAGAGAATCTTTTCACCATTAACCTAGATGTTTTGTTATTGGTGAAGTATGGATACAGAAGTCTTGAGGCAAAGGTTAGAATAAGACTGAAAACAAAAGGCAGGAGTCTTAACCCCAAAACTTGAGAACATCAGAAAACTTCTGATTCCAGGGAACATTAATGGATAAGAGTTTATCAAAAACTCCATCAGTTCAGTTCAGTTGCTCAGTCAAGTCCGACTTTTTGTGACCGCATGAATCACAGCATGCCAGGCCTCCCTGTCCATCATCACACTTGGAGTTCACTCAAACTCACATCCACGAGTTGGTGATGTCATCCAGCCATTTCATCCTCTGTCGTCACCTTTTCCTCCTGCCCCCAATCCCTCCCAGCATCACAGTTTTTTCCAATGAGTCAACACTTTGAATGAGGTGGCCAAAGTACTGGAGTTTCAGCTTTAGCATCATTCCTTCCAAAGAAATCCCAGGGCTGATCTCCTTTAGGATGGACTGGTTGGATCTCCTTCCAGTCCAAAGGACTCTCAGGACCCTTCTCCAAAACCAAAGGTCAAAAGAATCAATTCTTTGGCACTCAGTTTTCTTCATAGTCCAACTCTCGCAACATACATGACCACTGGAAAAACCATAGCCTTGACTAAATGGACCTTTGTTGGCAAAGTAATGTCTCTGCTTTTGAATATGCTATCTAGGTTGGTCATAACTTTTCTTCCAAGGAGTAAGTGTCTTTTAATTTCATGGCTGCAATCACCATCTGCAGTGATTTTGGAGCCCCCCAAAATAAAGTGTGACATTGTTTCTGCTGTTTCCCATCTATTTCCCATGTGATGGGACCAAATGCCATGATCTTCGTTTTCTGAATGTTGAGCTTTAAGCCAACTTTTTCACTCTCCTCTCTCACTTTCCCCAAGAGGCTCTTTAGTTCTTCTTCACTTTCTGCCATAAGGGTGGTGTTATCTGCATATCTGAGGTTATTGATATTTCTCCCAGCAATCTTGATTCCAGCTTGTGCTTCTTCCAGCCCAGCATTTCTCATGATGTACTCTGCATATAAGTTCAATAAGCAGGGTGACACTATACAGACTTGATGTACTCCTTTTTCTATTTGGAACCAGTCTGTTGTTCCATGTCCGATTCTAACTGTTGCTTCCTGACCCGCATATAGGTTTCTCAAGAGGCAGGTCAGGTTGTCTGGTATTCCCATCTATTTCAGAATTTTCCACAGTTTATTGTGGTACACACAGTCAAAGACTTTGGCATAGTCAATAAAGCAGAAATAGATGTTTTCCTGGAACTCTGTTGCTTTTTCGATGATCCAGTGTATGTGGCAATTTGATCTCTGATTCCTTTGCCTTTGCTATACCTATACTGAAACCAAGCTCCACCGAAGAAACAACAAGTTTCAGAGCAAGACATATCAAGCTAATTCTCCAACAAAGCAGGAACATAACTCTAATCCTTAAAATATAGGTGGCCAGAGTCACACCAAACCCATAGACATCTCAAAACTCACTACTGTACACTTCGTTGCACTCCAGAGAGAAGAGATCCAGCTCTACCCAACAGAACACCAACACAAGCTTCCCTAACCAGGAAACCTTGACAAGCCACTTGTCCAACCTCACCCACAAGGAAGGACCTCCACAATAAAGAGGAACCACAAACTTCTAGCATATAGAAATACCACTCCAAACACAGCAATCTAAACAAGATGAAAAGAGAGAGAAATATTCAGAAGGTAAACAACATGATAAACACCCACCAAACCAAACAGAAGAAGAGGAGATAGGGAGTCTACCTGAAAAATAATTCAGAATAATGATAGTAAAAATGATCCAAAATCTTGAAACAAAATGGAGTTACAGTTAATTAGTCTGGAGACAAGGATTGAGAAGATGCAAGGAATATTTAATAAGGACCTAGAAGAATTAAAAAAGAGTAAATATATAATGAATAATGCAACAGCTGAAATCAAAAACATTCTGGAGGGAATCAACAGTAGAATAATGGAGGCAGAAGATAAGACAAGTGAGGTGGAAGGCAGATGGTGGAAACAAATGAAGCAGAAAGGAAAAAAGAAAACAAAAAGAATGAAAAGAAATGAGGACCACCACAGAGACCTTTGAGACAATGTCAAACACCCCAACATTCGAATCATAGGAGTCCCAGAGGAAGAAGACAAAAAAAAAAAAAAAAAGGCCATGAGAAAATACTTGAGGAGACAATAGTTGAAAAAGTCCCTAAAATGGGGAAAGAAATAGCCACCCAACTTCAAGAAACCCAGAGAGTCCCAAACAGGATATATCAAAAGTGAAACACCCCAAGACACATATTAATCAAATTAACAAAGATCAAATACAAAGAGCAAATATTAAAAGCAGCAAGGGGAAAAAAACGAATAACACACAAGGGGATTCTCAAAGGGATAACAGCTTACCTTTCAGGCCAGGAGGGGATGGCAAGCCATACTTAAAGTGATGAAAGAGAAAAACCTACATGTTGAAAAAGTCCCTAAAATGGGAAAGAAATAGCCACCCAACTTCAAGAAACCCAGAGAGTCCCAAACAGGATATATCAAAAGTGAAACACCCCAAGACACATATTAATCAAATTAACAAAGATCAAATACAAAGAGCAAATATTAAAAGCAGCAAGGGGAAAAAAACGAATAACACACAAGGGGATTCTCAAAGGGATAACAGCTTACCTTTCAGGCCAGGAGGGGATGGCAAGCCATACTTAAAGTGATGAAAGAGAAAAACCTACAACCCAGATTACTGTACCCAGCAAGGATCTCATTGAAATATGAAGGAGAAATCAGAAGTTTTACAGACACTCAAATCTGAAAGAGTTCACCACCACCAAACCAGCTCTTCAACAAATGCTAAAGGATCTTCTCTAGACAGGAAACAGAGAAAAGAGGTATAAACTCAAACCCAAAACAACAAAGTAAATGACAATGGGATCATACTTATCAGTAATTGACTTAAATGCAAATGGGTTGAATGCCCCAACCAAAGGATGAAGACTGGCTGAGTGGATACAAAAATAAAACCCCTATATACGCTGTCTACAGGAGACCTACCTCAAAACAAAGGACACATACAGACTGAAAGTGAAGGCCTGGAAAAAGATACTCCATGCAAATGGAGACCAAAAGAAAGCAGGAGTAGCAATACTCATATCAGATAAAATAGACTTTGAAATAAAGGCCAGGAAAAGAGACAAAGAAGGACACTACATAATCAAAAATCAATTCAAGAAGATATAACATTTATAAATATATATACACCCAACATAGGAGCAGTGCAATATGTAAGGCAAATGCTAACAAGTATGAAATGGGAAATTAACAGTAACACAATTTAAATGGGAGAATTTAATACCCCACTCACACGAATTGATAGATCAACAGAAAATTACCAAGGAAACACAAACTTTAAATGTTACAATGGATCAGTTAGACCTCTATTACTATTTATAGGGAATTTTACCCCCAAACAATGAATTTTATTGTTTTCTCAAGTGCACACAGAACCTTCTTGGGATAGATCACATCCTGGACTATAAATCTACCTTAGTAAATTAAAAAAAAATTAAAGTTATTCCAAGCATCTTTTCTAATCACAATGTGGTAAGATTAGATGTCAGCTATGGGGGGGGGGTATAACTATTAACATGCAAACATATGGAGGTTATACAACACATTTCTGAAGAACCAACAAATCAGAGAAGAAATTAAAAAAAGAAATTAAAATATGCATAGAAATGAATGAAAATGAACAGACAAACCAAAACCTACGTGATTCAGTGAAAGCAGTACTAAGGGGAAGGTTCATAGCAATACAAGCTTACTTCAAGAAATGAGAGAAATCTAATAAATAAACTAACTCTACACCTAAAATAACTAGAAAAAGAAGAAATGAAGAACCCTAGGGTTCAGTTCAGTCACTCAGTCGTGTCCGACTCTTTGTGACCCCATGAATTGCAGCACGCCAGGCCACCCTGTCCATCAACAACTCCCAGAGTTCACTCAGACTCACATCCATCGAGTCCATGATGCCATCCAGGCATCGCATCCTTTGTCGTACCCTTCTCCTCCTGCCCCCAATCACTCCCAGCATCAGAGTATTTTCCAATGAGTTAACTCTTCTCATGAGGTGGCCAAAGTACTGGAGTTTCAGCTTTAGCATCATTCCTACCAAAGAAATCCCAGGGCTGATCTCTTTCAGAATAGACTGGTTGGATCTCTTTGCAGTCCAAGGGACTCTCAAGAGTCTTCTCCAACACCACACTTCAAAAGCATCAATTCTTCAGCGCTCAGTCTTCTTCACAGTCCAACTCTCACATCCATACATGACCACAGGAAAAACCATAGCCTTGACTAGATGGACCTTAGTTAGCAATGTAATGTTTCTGCTTTTGAATATACTGTCTAAATTGGTCATAACTTTTCTTCCAAGGAGTAAGTGTCTTTTAATTTCATGGCTGCAATCACCATCTGCAGTGATTTTGGAGCTCCAAAAAATAAAGTCTGACACTGTCTCCACTGTTTTCCCATCTATTCCCATGAAGTGATGGAAGGAAATAAATCATTAAAAATGGGGTAGAAATATATGCCAAAGAAAGAAAGGAAACCACAAAGCTAAAGCTGGTTCTTTGAGAAGATAAACAAAATAGACAAACAATTAGCCAGAAGACTCATAAAAAAAAAAAAAAAAGAAAGAAAGAAAGAAAGAAAAGAGAAAATGGGAGAAGAATCAAATCAACAAAATTAGAAAGGAAATGGAGAAATCACAACAGACAACACAGAAATACAAAGGATCATAAGAGACTACTATCAGCAACTATATGCCAATAAAATAGACGACTTGGAAGAAATGGACAAATTCTTAGAAAAGCGTAACTTTCCAAAACTGAACCAGGAATAGAAATTCTTAATAGACTCATCACAAGCACAGAAATCAAAACTGTAATCAGAAATTTTCCAACAAGCAAATTCCCAACACCAGAGGGCATCACATTTGAATTCTACCAAAAATTTAGAGAGAGCTAACACCTATCCTATTCAAACTTTTCCAGAAAATTGCAGAGGAAGGTCAACTTCCAAACTCATTCTATGAGGCCACCATCACCCTAATACCAAAATCAGACAAAGATGCCACAGAAAAAGAAAACTATAGACCAATAACACTGACGAACATAGATGCAAAAATCCTTAACAAAATTCTAGCAAGCAGAATCCAACAACATACTAAAAAGATAATTCATCATGAACAAGTGAGCTTTTTCCAAGGGATACAAAGATTCTTCAATATTTGCAAATCAATCAATGTGATACACCTCATTAACAAATTGAAAGACAAAAATCTTATGATTATCTCAATAGATGCAGAGAAAGCCTCTGACAAAATTCAACATCCATTTATGATATATATTTAAAAAATCCCTCCAGAAAGAAGGAATGGAAGGAAAATACCTCAAATTAATAAAAGCCATATATGATAAACCCACAGCAAACATGTCTTCAATGGTGAAAAGTTGAAAGCATTTACCCTAAAACCAGGAACAAGACAGGGGGTGTACATGTCACCATTAGTATTCAGCATAGTTTTGGAAGTTTTAACCACAGCAATCAGAGAAGAAAGAGAAATAAAAATAATCTGGATTGGAAGAGAAGAAGAAAAACTTTTACTGTTTGCAGATGACATGATCCTCTACATCAAAAACCCTGAAGACTCCACCAGAAAATAAATAAAGCTAATCAATGAATATAGTAAAGTTGCAGTACACAGAAATCCTTTGCATTCCTATAAACTAACAATGAGAAAACAGAAAAAGAAATTAAGGAAACAATTCCATTCACCATTTCAAGCTGCTGCTCCTGCTACTGCTGCAGCTGAGTTGCTTCAGTCGTGTCCAACTCTGTGTGACTCCATAGATGGCAACCCACCATGTTCCCCTATCCCTGGAATTCTCCAGGTAAGAACACTGGAGTGGGTTGCCATTTCCTTCTCAAATGCATGAAAGTGAAAAGTGAAAGAGAAGTCACTCAGTCTGACTCTTAGCGACCCCATGGACTGTGGTCCACCAGGCTCCTCAGTGTGTGGTATTTTCCAGGCAAGAGTACTAGAGTCAGTTGCCATTGCCTTCTCCACACCATTTCAAGGAAAATAATTAAATACTTAGGAATAAATCTACCTAAAGAAACAAAAGACCTGTATATAGAAAACTATAAAACACTGATGAAAGAAATCAAAGATGACAAAAATAGATGGAGAAATATACCATGTTCATGGATCAGAAGAATCAATATAGTAAAAATGAGTATACTACCCAAAGCAATCTATAGATTCAATGCAATTCCTATTAAGCTAACAATAGTATTTTTCAGAGAATTAGAACAAATAACTTCACAATTTGTATTGAAATACAAAATAAACATTGAATAGTCAAAGCAATCTTGAGAAAGAAGAATAGAACTAGAGGAATCATCCTTCCTGACTTCAGATTATACAACAAAGCTACAGTCATCAAGACAGTATGGACTGGCACAAAGACAGAAATATAGATAAAAGAAACAAAATAGAAAGCACAGAGATAAATCTAACACCTATGGACGCTTTATCTTTGACAACAGAGGAAAAAATATACAGTAGAGAAAAGATAATCTCGTTAAAAATTGGTTCTGGGAAAACTGGTCAACCATTTGTATAAGAATGAAACTAGAACACTTTCTAACACTATACACAAAAACAAACTCAAAATGGATTAAAGATCAAAATGTAAGACCAATAACTATAAAAGTCCTAGAGGAAGACATAGGCAAAACACTCTCTGACAAAAATCACAGCAGGATCCTGTATGGTCCACTTCCCAGAGTAATCGAAATAAAAGCAAAAATAAACAAATGAGACCTAATTTAAAAATTTGCATAATGAAAGAAACTATAAGCAAGGTGCAAAGACAGCCTTTAGAATGGGAGAAAGTAATTGCAAACAAAGCAACTGACAAAGAATTCATCTCAAAAATATAGAAGCAGCTCATGAAGTTCAATTCTAGAAAAATAAATGATCCAATGAAAAAATGGGCCAAAGAACTAAACGGACATTTATCCAAAGAAGACATAAAGATGGCTAACAAACACATGAAAAGATGCCCGACATCACTCATTATCAGAGAAATGCAAATCAAAACCACAATGAGGTGCCATCTCATGCTGGTCAGAATGGCTGCTATCAAAAAGTCTACAAACAATAAATGCTGGAGTGGGTGCAGAGAAAAGGGGAAACCTCTTACACTGTTGATGGGAATGTAAACTAGTACAGCCACTATGGAGAATAGTGTGGAGATTCCTTAACAAACTGGAAATAGAACTGCCATACAACCCAAAAATCCCACTGCTGGGCATACACACCAAGAAAACCAGAATTGAAAGAGACACGTGTACTCCAATGTTCATCACAGCGCTGTTTATAACAGCCAGAACATGGAAGCCACCTAGATGTCCACAGGCAGACGAATGGATAAGAAAGCTGTGGTACATATACACAATGGAATATTACTCAGCCAAAAAAAGAATGCATTTGAATCCATTCTAATGAGGTGGATAAAATTGGAGCCTATTATACGAGCAAAGTAAGTCAGAAAGAAAAACACCAAAACATGCGTATACTTGTGGTCATGTATGGATGTGAGAGTTGGACTGTGAAGAAGGCTGAGTTCCAAAGAATTGATGTTTTTGAACTGTGGTGTTGGAGAAGACTCTTGAGAGTCCCTTGGACTGCCAGAAGATCCAACCAGTCCTTTCTGAAGGAGATCAGCCCTGGGATTTCTTTGGAAGGAATGATGCTAAAGCTGAAGCTCCAGTACTTTGGCCACCTCATGTGAAGAGTTGACTCACTGGAAAAGGCTCTGATGCTGGGAGGGATTGGGGGCAGGAGGAGAAGGATATGATAGAGGATGAAATGGCTGGATGGCATCACGGACTCAATGGACATGAGTCTGAGTGAACTCCGGGAGGTGGTGATGGACAGGGAGGCCTGGCGTGCTGAGATTCATGGGGTCACAAAGAGTCGGACATGACTGAGCGACTGAACTGAACTGAATGCATGTATAGGGAATTCAAAAAGATGGTAATTATGACCCTATATGTGAGACAGCAAAAGAGACACAGAGATAAAGAATAGTATGTTGGACTCTGTGGGAGAGGGTGAGGGTGGGATGATTTGAGAGAATAGCATTGAAACATGTATATTATCATATGTGAAATAGATTGTCAGTCCAGTTTCTATGCTTGAGACAGTGTGCTCAGGGCTGGTGCACTGGGATGACCCTGAGGGATGGGATGGGGAGGGAGGTGGGATGGGGGTTCAGGATGAGGAACAAATGTACACCTCTGGTGGTTTCATGTAAATGCATTGCAGAAACCAGTACAGTATTGTGAAGTATTTAGCCTCCAATTAAAATAAATTAATTAATTAAAAAAAGAATAAATTGTCATAGAGAAGCCCTCAATATATCTTAGTTCTAATTACAAGGTATATTTATTATTATAAGAAATTGTCACTGGAAAATCTTCTCAGTGTGAGTGTGGGAGAAGTATTTTGTTAAATTGATTGAGGTGATTGAGGAAACAATCCTATGAAGCATGGTAATATAGTTGACATAACATGCTTTCTAAAATTGATGAGGTGGATCAGCTGGAAGGTTTTAGTTTGAAAACTAGTGTGTTCATGTTTCAGGATGAAGCTGAATCTTTGGACCAATATAACTACATCCTAACAGAAGCAGAAGATATTAAGAGGTGGAAAAAATACACAAAAGAACTGTACAAAAAAGATCTTCATGACCCAGATAATCACAATGGTGTGATCACTCACACTCACCTAGAGCCAGACATCCTGGAATGTGAAGTCAGGTGGGCCTTAGGAAGCATCACTATGAACAAAACTAGTGGCAGTGATGGAATTCCAGTTGAGCTATTTCAAATACCGAAAAATGATGCTATGAAGGTACTGCACTCAATAGGTCAGCAAATTTGGAAAACTGAGCAGTGGCCACAGGACTAGAAAAGGTCCCTTTTCATTCCAATCCCAAAGAAAGGCAATGCTAAAGAATGCTCAAACTACCCCACAATTGCACTCATTTCACACGCTAGTAAAGTAATGCTCAAAATTATCCAAGCCAGGCTTCAGCAGTATGTGAACCTTGAACTTCCAGATATTCAAGCTGGTTTTAGAAAAGGCAGAGGAACCAGAGATCAAATTGCCAACATCTGCTGGATCATTGAAAAAGCAAGAGAGTTCCAGAAAAACATCTATTTCTGCTTTATTGACTATGCCAAAGCCTTTGACTGTGTGGATCACAATAAACTGGGGAAAATTCTGAAGGAAATGGGAATACCAGACCACCTGACCTGCCTCTTGAGAAACCTATATGTAGGTCAGGAAAGAATAGTTAGAACTGGACATGAAACAACAGATTGGTTCCAAATTGAAAGAGGAGTACATCGATGCTGTATATTGTCACCCTGCTTATTTAAATTATATGCAGAGTACATCATGCAAAACGCTGGGCTAGAGGAAACACAAGCTGGAATTAAGATTGCCTGGAGAAATATCAATAACCTCAGATATGTGGATGACATCACCCTTATGGCAGAAAGAGAAGAACGAAGAGCCTCTTGACGAACATGAAAGAGGAAAGTGAAAAAGTTGTCTTACAGCTCAACATTCAGAAAATGAAGATCATGGCATTCAGTTCCATCACTTCATGGGAAATAGATGGGAAAGAGTTGAAACAGTCGCTTACTTTATTTTGGGGGGCTCCAGATGGTGACTGCAGCCATGAAATTAAAAGATGCTTACTCTTTGGAAGGAAATTTATGACCAACCTAGATAGTATATTAAAAAGCAGAGACATTACTTTGTTAACAAAGGTCCGTCTTGTCAAGGCTATAGTTTTTCCAGTAGTCATGTATGGATGTGAGAATTGGACTATAAAGAAAGCTGAGCACCGAAGAATTGACACTTTTGAACTGCGGTCTTGAAGAAGATTCTTGAGAGTCCCTTTGACAGCAAGGAGTTCCAACCATTTCAACCTAAATGAGATCAGCCCTGGGTATTCATTGGAAGGACTGATGTTGAAGCTGAAATTCCAATACTTTGGCCACCTGATGCAAAGGGCTGACTCATTGGAAAAGACACTGGTGCTGGGAAAGTTTGAAGATAGGAGGAAAGGAGATAACAAAGGATGAGATGGTTGGATTGCATCACCAACTCAATGGACATGGGTTTGGGTAGACTCCAGCCATTGCTGTTGGACAGGGACACCTGGCATTCTGTGGTTCTTGGGGTCGCAAAAAGTGAGACACAATTCAGCAACATAACTGAACTGAACTGACCTACTTCAGACATGGTTTGTTGAATCAGACCACCTGGTTGCCAATACAAATTCTGCCACTCACTATGTCTGTAACTCTGGGCAATTTACCTTTTGTTTATTATCTATATGATAGAGATAAAGATAATACCAGCCTCACAGATATCTGAGTGCTAAACAAGTTCATATTTGAAATGTACTTAAAATAGTGATTGTCTCATTATTGCAAGAAAGGGGACCCCTCCATTGCCTGAGAATGGGCTCTTGTCTACCACTCAGAAATGAATATTTTTTTTTGCCAGAGATATGCTTGCGACAAAGAAAAGACTTTATTACCAATGGCACCCAGGCAGAAAGCAGCCAGGTAAGGGAACTCAGAAGGGCTCTGTCACATGGCTCACAGTCTGAGGTTTCACGGCAGTAAGATTAGTTTCCAGGTTGTTTCTGCCCAATAATTCTGACTCAAGGTCCTTCCTCAGCCAAGAGGGCATCCAACAAGAAGTATTCTGGGAGGTTGGTAGGACACGTGGTCTGGTCTCTGCTGTCTTATTTTGACCTTTTCTGAATTAATCTAGTTGGTCATGGCTTTTTAGTTCTGTGTTCCTTACCAGGACCTTCTGTTACAAAATAACTCATTCAAATGGTTACTGTGGTGCCTGGTAGAATGGGTGGTTTCAATCAATGTTTTCCATAATAAAATAAGTAGCTCATATTTATTAGATATTTTTATCATTATATTCCAAAGTAGTCTTTCACAGAATCTCCATTATTTTAAACTAAAAGCATTATTTTCTCTCACAGTAGATTTGTAGTGATTTGAAAAACTAAAATAACAACAAAGTAAGCAGCATATGTTCTACAGAGTCAAGGTCGTGTACTGTAAGCAGATTGGAGACATATTTACTTCATATATTCATTACCTAGTTAAGCTACAGAAGGGAATTTTAAAGATTTTGTTGTAGAAATTGTAAAGTTCAAACTTTGACTATGAAATGTTCATGAAGGTTTCTTGTTTCATTTTCTGGTATATGAAGATAACTTTCATAAAGCTAAATGGTACACTTTTATTTGTTTCGTGTCACACATTCTAAATGGCCTTTAAAAGTCAGTAGCTGTTACTCAAGAATAATGAGGTATATTATACTCTCAATGCACATGCAAATCTCCAATTAACACTAATGGGATATATGGAGGTGAAACCAAAGTAAAATCTTCTTCAGTATTTCAAAATAAAGAATCTTTACTTCTGATACTTATCTTTTTACCATCTAAGAAGTGCAGTCAAGCAAAAATAAACAAATTAGTACTAAGCATCAATTTGACACTTCCATTCATGTGACAATCTGAAATACTCTCTTTAAACAGTAATGTGTTATAAAGGAGAGATGTGGCTTTATATATCAGTTAAGAACTTATGCATCCTTCCTTTTCTGCCATTAATATTAAAATTATAAAGAATAAGCATGAGCAGTCCTGGTAATGCTTGAGAAATACAGAAAGGATGAATTTTTCAGGTATGTGTGGCAAAGCATTTTTAAAAACAGCATTTCAGAGGATTATCTCTTTTATGCACACATACATATGGAATCCTATTATCTCTTTAATGCACACTCATATATCCTCATTTAGTGAAAATTTCTGTCTTATATTTATATAACTTTAGTCTTAATCATGTAGTCAAATCTTCCTAGATGGCATCTTTTAAGTAGAAAAGTGAAAAACCATTAAGATACTACTGAATTGAGATAGCATGTTAAAGAATATATTCTTAAGGTATTTGTGTAACTATCTATTCAAGATGTGAGAACACAATTGAAATTGTTATATCACCATTTCTAATAGTCTAAATGTAGAATGATATACCTTTATATCATAGATTTTGGTAGAATTTCAGTCTTTAAGATAATGATTTAAAGATATTAGACTACATAGTTAAAGTGTAAATCCCCATATAAAGAGAACAAAGAAGTCCAGTTTAATAGAAGTCAGTCAAAAAAGAATACAAGATATGATAATATACAGGCTATATGTTGATAGAGCCAAAGTCTGTTACTTTTTTATTTAACCTTGTTCCCAAATGTCTGAATAAACACATCTTTCAGGAATCTTATATAAAGTGACTATAGCAAGTAAATAACTCATAGCAATATAGAAAACTATGTTTTCCTAAATAGTAAAATAGAATTCTTCCTTCTAAGAATCTTAAGTGAAAATGTAAAATAGCCCTCAAACTGAGATACTTATCAAAAATCAACTCATTTAGGATGCAATCATCTCTAAACAAAGGGCTATTGGTCTTTTCTAACCAGAGAGAATTTGACATTTTAAGAAGTTTAACTAATAAAACAAGAGGTATCTTTTTATTTTAAAAGACCACTGAATAGTCTAAGGAAAAATTATTGACTTAGTTATTAGATCTGGAAGAATGCCCAGATCACAGTAGGTACTTGATAAATATTTTTGAATTAACAAATTAATTAACATTTCAGAAGTTCTATTTGAAACCTCAAAAATGCATTTAAGTCTCTCCTGTACCGTGATTTTCAGTGCTAGAAACTGAGGATGAAATATGCTAGTTGCTTTTATGAAGCTCAAAGTGTACCTGGGTACAGAAAAAGAAACTTATTATGATTTAATGTAGTATTAATGCAAATGACACAAATGGATTAATGCATTCCATGATATTTGGAGGAGGCAATGACACTCCAGTCCAGTACTCTTGCCTGGAAAATCCTATGGATGGAGGAAGGGTGGCTAAGAGTTGGACACGACTGAACGACTTCACTTTCACTTTTCACTTTCGTGAATTGGAGAAGGAAATGGCAACCCATTCCAGTGTTCTTGCTTGGAGAAATCCCAGGGATGGGGGAGCCTGGTGGGCTGCCGTCTATGGGGTTGCACAGAGTTGGACACGACTGAAGCGACTTAGCAGCAGCAGCATGATATAAGATGCATTCGTAAAGCTTATTTTTGGATAAAATGTTTATTTATTTTAAAAAGTAGTAGTTTATATAAGTGTTTTGTTGATTCATTTCTATATATTTTAACCTATCAGATTATGTCAATAAATGTACCTTTAGATATTCTATAAACACAAAGAATACTTAAAAATTGTTAATCATACTTTTGGATTCTGTTTGATTAGTGAAAAGTGTAAAAAAAAGTTATACAAATAAAATATTTTTACAAATAAAATATTTATCTTCTCAATCAATGATTACTTTATGAAATTAGCAATTTGCATTTATTTCATTGATGATACTGTCAATTTTATAAAGTGGAATGTTGGTTAGACATAGTCTAGGAAGATATAGGAGTGGTTTTCCCTTTTTTGTGTGATCATATTCATGACAACTGGAATTTAATTTGCATATGATTGGAATTAGATTATTTCATGTTGATTTAAAACTGTATGGATTTTTAGCTCTTTGTTCTCAAACATGACCATACAACTAATCTCAGCTGACAGCCTTTTATCAATGGAGTGGTGCTCCATCCTAAGTGGTATTCCATCAGGGTTCACTGAAACCAATTTTAGTTTTTTAATTTTTTTTTTGAGAAGTATTAACTCTTCTCAAGACTTTATATTTTATGATGTTTATTTTTTCTTAGCTATTCTTCCAAGAGCAAGAAGAAAATTGACCTCATATTTTTACTTGAATAGAGCTCATCTTATCCATAATTAAAATATAGATCCATTGTATATTTTTATGAATATAACATACGCATCAGATATTAATTATCTTATATTCCCATACATTGAAATATTTTGTTAATTAACCTCAAAATTACTTCACTGTTGTTTGTCCATTTTTTTCAATTATGTTTTTAAAAAGTCTAAAACAAAAAGAAAAAGGTATGGAAAAATGAAGGAATCACCTAAAAAGACACTGAAATGAAAAATTGATCATCTCACAATTTTTCATAGAGTTTTGGCAAAATATTACATCACCTTTTAGGAATGTATTTCAATTTTTCTTTAGATTCACTATGTAGAAAATTCAGCATTTTAAAATTTATCCTTTTATTGGCAAAAGCTGAAAGGAAATATTTTACATTTATATAAATCAGAAGATGAATGCAAAATTATTCATAGAAATTCTGTTAACGTTCATCATAATGGTGAAATTGATTATGTTATTCTGCAAATCATATAATGAATGATTTAGGGCAAAATGAAATATATTTTCTTTCAGTTAGTCACTCAACAGGAAGAATTTTATCATGCAATGGACAATTATACTTTGCCAAAATACTATCTGGCAATATTCATTCATTTATATTTCTCTTGGCATATTGAGGGTTAAATGACAACCACATAATCACAGAAAGTCACAGATGAAATGCACGGTATTGGATATTTCACAGATGCTGTCTAAAAAAATAATAAGAAAGTTTTATATTTTAACAGACATTTAAACTCATAAATATCCACACAATCATAAGGTCCTAAGGGCTCCCAGTAGTTTTTGAGAAACTTCTCAGCAGGTTTTATATATAAATGATTATTTCCAAAATTAGGCCACTCTTTTTTTTTTTTTTAATGGCAAAATACTGACACTGTTCTAAGAAAGGAATACAAATTTATTATACTGTTTGTTCTTAAAATTAAAATAATTTAATAAAATTTGTCTTATGGTAAAATCAGATTTTTTTAATCCACTAATTTATGTCAGTATCAATAAAGGAGTACACTAACAGAGGATTTCAACTGTGAGCAAAACCAAGCAAAAAGAGAGATGGGATAAAGAAAAATGTATAGCTAGTACAATGATAAACTGGGAGGAAATCTGTCCTAGAGGGGTTTGCTGCTGCTGCTGCTGCTAAGTCGCTTAAGTCGTGTCCTACTCTGTGCTACCCCATAGACGGCCTCCTACCAGGCTCCTCTCCCTGGGATTCTCCAGGCAAGAACACTGGAGTGGGTTGCCATTTCCTTCTCCAATGCATGAAAATGAAAAGTGAAAATGAATTTGCTCAGTCCTGTCTGACTCTTAACGACCTCATGGACTGCAGCCTACCAGGCTCCTCTGTGCATGAGATTTTCCAGGCAAGAGTAGTGGAGTGGAGTGTCATTGCCTTCTCCGAGAGAGGTTTAGGAGTGATTATTGGTTGCAGGTTTTTTTTTTTTTTTTTTGAATAAATATTGTATTTTTTTTTAATCTTCAGGTGAAAAAATAAAATTTATCTTCACTGGGTTTTCAGAAAAAAAAAGTATCTGTTAAAATGGTTGATAATTCCAGATATAGTAAATGATAACTCACATTTTTTTTTCCAGGTAAGATAAATATATTTTATGTGCAAGGGAAATACTATCTCCAAAGTTTAGACTAAATGGCTAGTTGGGCATTATCCATCTTTATATCTGAGAAGTTTATCTTAAAAATTCAAAGCCACAGTCATCAAGACAGTATGGTACTGGAACAAGACAGAAATATAGATCAATGCAACAAAATAGAAAGCCCAGAGATAAATCCACACACCTATGGACACCTTATCTTCGACAAAGGAGGCAAGAATATACAATGGATTAAAGACAATCTTTTTAACAAGTGGTGCTGGGAAAACTGGTCAACCACTTGTAAAAGAATGAAACTAGATCACTTTCTAACACCACACACAAAAATAAACTCAAAATGGATTAAAGATCTAAATGTCAGACCAGAAACTGTAAAACTCCTAGAGGAGAACATAGGCAAAACACTCTCTGACATAAATCACAGCAGGATACTCTATGATCCACCTCCCAGAATACTGGAAATAAAAGCAAAAATAAACAAATGGGACCTAATTAAAATTAAAAGCTTCTGCACAACAAAGGAAACTATAAGCAAGGTGAAAAGACAGCCTCCTGAATGGGAGAAAATAATAGCAAATGAAGCAACTGACAAACAATTAATCTCAAAAATATACAAGTAACTTATGCAGCTCAATTCCAGAAAAATAAATGACCCAATCAAAAAATGGACCAAAGAACTAAATAAACATTTCTCCAAAGAAGACATACAGATGGCTAACAAACACATGAAGATATGCTCAACATCACTCATTATCAGAGAAAAGCAAATCAAGACCACGATGAGGTACCATTTCACACCAGTCAGAATGGCTGTGATCCAAAAGTCTACAAGCAATAAATGCTGGAGAGGGTGTGGAGAAAAGGGAATCCTCTTACACTGTTGGTGGGAATGCAAACTAGTACAGCCACTATGGAAAACAGTGTGGAGATTCCTTAAAAAATTGTAAATAGAACTGCCTTATGACCCAACAATCCCACTGCTGGGCGTACACACCGAGGAAACCAGAATTGAAAGAGACACATGTACCCCAATGTTCATCACAGCACTGTTTATAATAGCCAGGATGTGGAAACAACCTAGATGTCCATCAGCAGATGAATGGATAAGAAAGCTGTGGTACATGTACACAATGGAGTATTACTCAGAAATAAAAAGAATACATTTGAATCACTTCTAATGAGGTGGATGAAACTGGAGCCGATTGTATAGAGTACAATACAGTATACTAACACATATATATGGAATTTAGAAAGATGGTAATGATAACCCTGTATGTGAGACAGCAAAAGAGATACAGATGTATAAAACAGACTTTTGGACTCTGAAAGAGAGGGAAAGGGTGGGATGATTTGGGAGAATGGCATTGAAACATGTATACTATCATGTAAGAAACGAATTGGCAGTCTATGTTCACAAATTAACTTCTCAACCAGATTTGGATAGAAACACTATATGTATACACTATATATCACCTCCCCTGGTGGCTCAGATAGTAAAGAATACGCCTACCAATGTGGGTGACCAGCGCCTTATCCCTGAGTCAAGAAGATCCTCTGGAGAAGGAAATGGCTATCCACTCCAGTATTCTTTCTTGGAGAATCCCATGGACAGAAGAGCCTGGCAACTACAGTCCACAGGGTCTCAAAGAGTCAAAAATGACTGAAGCAACTTTGGCATACATACAAAAGGGAAGTGAAAGTGTTAGTCACTCAGTCATGTCCAACTCTTTGTGACATCATGAACTGTAGACGCCAGGCTCCTCTGTCTACGGAATCCTTGGGGCAAGAATACTGGAGTGTGTTGCCACACCCTTTTCCAGAGGATCTTCCTAACCTCGGCTCTGAACCTGTGGCTCCTACATTGCAGGTAGTTTCTTTATTGTTGAAAGTCACCAGGGAAGCCCTATAGGGTTGAGATAAAAGGAAAGGGTTTGAAAAGAGTAAGGGTAGTCTTTATGAGTTTTCTAACACCTGACAAGAGGCAGTTTGGACCAGGAATTGAGGTCCTTGTATGGTCATTTCCAGTTGTTATCATATAATTCTCAACTCTTATGGTGCTGGTGGGTATGTCATTTAACGTGCTAATTATTACAATGAGTGTGTAAAGAGGCTCAAGGTCCACTGAAAGTCATGTCTTCTACCATCTTGGGACTGAAAAGTGAAAGTGTTAGTGCTCAGTTTTGTCTCTTTCTTGTGACCCCCATCGACTGTAGCCTGCCAGGCATCTCTGCCAATGGAATATTCTACAGGCAAGACTACTGGAGTGGGTTGCCATTCTCTTCTTCAGAGGATCTTCCTGACCTAGGATCAAACCTGCATTTCATGTCTCTTGCATTGGCTGTTAGGTCCTTTGCCAATAGTGCCACTTGGGAAGCCCTATCTTGGGCCAAGTAGGTTCTAAACAGTTTTTGTATCTTTCTCTTTGCAACTTCTTCCTGAAACTTAGATAAAGCGCAATTGGTTTCCAATGGAGAGAGGGACAGGAATTTGATTCTGCAGTGACACTCTTGGTAATAGTAGAACTTCTTTCAAATTTGGAGTAAATTCTCTCAAAACTTCAGTTCAGTCGCTCAGTCGTGTCCGACTCTTTGCGACCCCATGAATCACAGCACGCCAGGCCTCCCTGTCCATCACCAACTCGCAGAGTTCACTCAGACCCACGTCCATCGAGTCAGTGATGCTATCCACCCATCTCATCCTCTGTTGTCCCTTTCTCCTCCTGCCCCCCAATCCCTCTCAGCATCAGAGTCTTTTCCAATGAGTCAACTCTTCCCACTAGGTGGCCAAAGTACTGGAGTTTCAGCTTTAGCATCATTCCTTCCAAAGAAATCCTAGGGCTGATCTCCTTCAGAATGGACTGATTGGATTTTCGTGCAATCCAAGGGACTCTCAAGAGTCTTCTCCAACACCACAGTTCAAAAGCATCAATTCTTCTGCGCTCAGCCTTCTTCACAGTCCAACTCTCACATCCATACATGACCACTGGAAATACCATAGCCTTGACTAGACAGACCTTAGTCAGCAAAGTACTGTCTCTGCTTTTGAATATGATATCTAGGTTGGTCATAACTTTTCTTCCAAGGAGTAAGGGTCTTTTAATTTCACGGCTGCAGTTACCATCTGCAGTGACTTTGGAGCTCAAAATAATAAAGTCTGACACTGTTTCCACTGTTTCCCCATGTATTTCCCATGAATGATGGGACTGGATTTCATGATCTTTGTTTTCTGAATGTTGATCTTTATGCCAACTTTTTCACTCTCCTCTTTCACTTTCATCAAGAGGCTTTTTAGTTCCTCTTCACTTTCTGCCATAAGGTTGGTGTCATCTGCATATCTGAGGTTATTGATATTTCTCCTGGCAATCTTGATTCCAGCTTGTGTTTCTTCCAGTCCAGCGTTTCTCATGATGTACTCTGCATATAAGTTAAATAAGCAGGGTGACAATATACAACCTTGACATACTCCTTTTCCTATTTGGAACCAGTCTTTTGTTCCATGTCCAGTTCTAACTGTTGCTTCCTGACCTGCATACAGATTTCTCAAGAGGCAGGTGAGGTTGTCTGGTATTCCCATCTCTTTCAGAATTTTCCATAGTTTATTGTGATCCACACAGTCAAAGGCTTTGGCATAGTCAATAAAGCAGAAATAAATGTTTTTCTGGGACTCTCTTGCTTTTTCAATGATCCAGCAGATGTTGGCAATTTGATCTCTGATTCCTCTGCCTTTTCTAAAACCAGCTTGAACATCAGGAAGTTCACATATTAACTAAGTTTATGTAATATTCTAAATACTTTGTGATCATTTCCACAATCTTCATAGCATCTTAACTAGGAGTACATTCCATCTCAATAAACCACTTTTTTTACTCACCAAGAAGAAGCAACTCCTCAACCATGAAATTTTATCAGGTGATTGAAGCAATTTGGTCCAAACTTCAAGTTTCAGTTCTAAATCTAATTGTCTTTTATTGGTTACTTCCTCCTCTGAAGTCATCCCTGAGGGTTGGAATAAATTCCTTCCAAGCTTCTGTTAATATTTTGACCTCTTCCCATGAATCACAAATGCTCTTTATGGCATGTAGAGTACTAAATCCTTTCTAGAAGCTTTCTAATTTCCTTTGCCCATATCCATCAGAGGAATATGGCAGATATAGCTTTTCAAAATATATTTCTCAAATAATAAGACGACATCCAATATTACTCCTTTATTTATAACCATAGAATGGTTGTGTTAGTAGGCATGAAAATATTAATCTCATTGTCCATCTCCAACAAAGCTCTTTGGTGACCAGATACATTGTCATTGAGCAGTAATATTTTGAAATGAATCTTTTTTTTTTTTCTTTTCCCTCAGCCGTATTTCTTAACAATAGACTTCAAATACTTAGTAAACCATGTGTTAAACAGGTGCTGTCATCTAGGCTTTCGTGTTCCATTTATAGATCACAGCATAGTGTATTTAGCATCATTCTTAAAGGCCTTAGTACTTTTGAAATGGTACAGGAACATTGATTTCAACTTAAAGTCACCAGCATTGTTGATTCCTAACATAAGTCAAACTGTCCTTTGAATTTTTGAAGGCAGACACTGACATCTCATCTCTGGCTATGAAAATTTTAGATGGCATCTTCAAATAGAAAGCTATACCATCTACATTGAAAATTGCTTGTTTAGTGTAGCCACCTTCATTAATTATCTTAGTGAGATACTCTGTACACCTTGCTACAATTTCTAACTCAGAACTTGCTGCTTTACCTTGCACTCATTTTTATGAAGATGGATTCTTTCCTTAAACCTCACACATCAACTTCTGCTGGTTTAAAACTTTTCTTTAGCAACTTCCTCACCTCTCTCAGCCATCATAGAATTGAAGGTAGTTTGAGCCTGGAGAATCCCAGGGATGGGGAAGCCTTGGTGGGCTGCCGTCTATGGGGTCGCACAGAGTCGAACACGACTGAAGTGACTTAGCAGCAGCAGAGCCTGGCTCTGGATTAGGCTTTACCTTAAGGGAATGCTGTGGATTATTCACTTTTCTATCCAAACCACTAAAACATCCTCCATATCAGCAAAAAGGACATTTTGCTTTATCATTCATGTGTTCCCTGGTGTAGCACTTTCAATTTCTCTCAAGAATGTTTCCTTTGCATTTACAACTTGGCTGACTTTGTTGCAAGAGGTCTCACTTTTGAAATACTTTCCTCACTAAACATATACACTTATAACTTTGACTTTGTGTGGCCCTATGATTTCTCCTTTCATTTGAATACTTCAAAGCCATTGCTTAAGGTAATTAGTTGACCAAGTTTCAATGTTTCTGTCTTTGAAAATAAGGAGTTTGAGGAAAGGGAGAGATGGGGGATGTCCAGTTGGTGGAGCAGTTAGAACACAAACATTTATCAATTAAGACTATCTTCTTATATGTGTTCAGTACTTGGCACCTGGGAACAGTCATAATAGTAATATAACAAATCACTGACCACAGATCACCATGAGACATACAATAATAACTAAAACATTTGAAATATTGTGAGAATTGCCAAAATGTGACAAAATGACTCCATTGTGAATCATTTGTTATTGTGCTGGATTCTTTGTAGATTTTTTTTTTTACTCTGGAAACATCTATTATTCAGATCTGGGAATCATGTTCTTGTTAGTATACAGATAATACCATCATTCCATTTTCCCCTTCCCTTTTCCTGAAATCTAAATGGTGTTAGTCAAGTGTAGCAATAGAATTTTCTTAGCATTTCCATTTAAATCTCTTTTTTTTTTTCTGAGTGATAATTTCAAGTTTACAGTTTACATTTGCTCCTTATTTATTCACTTATTTTAAAATTCTAATGTCTTTCTTTTTTATCTAAATTCTTCTAGAAAAGTTTTACATTTCTTCTGGATGAAATATTTTTTTTGAGTGATTTTAAACTTCTTATGGATTCTTGTAGTGTTCTCTTTTTCTTCACATTCCTTTCTTTGATTATTCCTTTTCATCTGGCTTAAATTTTAGGAACTTTCTTGAAATATCAGGTGGTTATTGTGTCTTGTCATAGTTATGTGCAAGGTGCTAAGAAATTAATGGAAGAATGCTCTGCATGTAGGCAGAACTGTTGTGGATAAGTGAGTTTTATTTTGTGTTGATCAGATAAATGTATAGTTATTTCATTGGGCGATCATGGAAAGTCAGTATTTATTGGTCTTTTCTCTTCCATTTAGTCTCTTCTTTATGTGGGAATTCCTTAATCAACAGCCTGCATATATATAATAATATATATATTATATATATATATAATCTGTTTTTCTCTGTTCTGGAAGACAATGTGAAAAATAAGAAAATGAGAATCTTACACAAAGATATTCACTTAATATCACCCTGTTTGTATTTGGTGTCCATGAAAAAAGAAGCTCTCTTGATCAACCCTGTCAGAAAGATAGGCTTCAACAAATTATAGAAGTTATATGAATTCTTACTGCTTAAATTATTATATGGGTTGCCATTTCCTTCTCCAGGGGATCTTCCTGACCCAGGGATCGAACCCGGGTCTCCCGCATTGGAGGCAGACGCTTTAACCTCTGAGCCACCAGGGAAGTCATTCCCCAAGTTAGTGACTTAAAACAATAATTATCATTTATTGTCTCTTTTGGTTTTGGTAGATCTAAAATTCATAAACAGCTTCTCTGGGCAGTTCTGGCTAAAGGTCTCTCAATGAGGTTGAATCTCATAGCTGCCAGACTTCAGTCATCTGCAGGCATCACAGGAGCTTGGGGATCTACCTTCCAAGGTAGTTAACTGACATAGTTAACAAGTTGGAACTGGTCATTAGTGGAAATCCTCCATCGCTCTCTAAAAATGGCATGCCTCCAGGCCTACTGGAGTGTCCTCAGAGCATGGACTTTTCCTATAAAATTATACAAATTATGTGTGTATATGTGTGTGTGTGTGTGTGTGTGTGTGTATGAAAGTCACTCAGTCTTGTCTGACTCTTTGTGACCCCATGGACTGTACAGTCCATGGAATTCTCCAGGCTAGAATACTGCTATGGATGGGCCTTTTTCTTCTCCAGGGGATCTTCCCAACCGAGGAATTGAACGCAAGTCTTCCACATTGCAGGCAGATTCTTTACCAGCTGAGCAACAAGGGAAGCCCAAGACTACTGGAGCAGATAGCCTATCCCTTCTCCAGCAGATCTTCCCAACCTAGGAATTGAACCAGGGCCTCCTGCTTTGAAGGTGGATTCTTTACCAACAGAGCTATCAGGGAAGCCTTATATACATACAAAATCAGAGTCCTCTTAGATAATACTATATTGCTAGCATCATTGTTCAAGTGGCTCCAGGTTTAGCTATTTGGAGCTCTTTTGGATGGCACCTTTGTCCTTTTGATATCCTTTGTCTTTTTTTTTTTTTCTCTCTCTTTTTTGTTGACCATTTCCTTATTTTCTGACATTTCAAATTTCTCATATTGATATTTATACATACCCTGTCCCAGTCCTAAAATCAGCCATTCTCAAGAAGACTTGGTTCTTTCTATTGATGAATTCTATTAAAAACTAGGAATGGGGGTTGTGTGTGTTAACTGTTGTTGGTGAATTATCGCTACTGGACCCTTGTGGCAGACAGAACTAGAATGTATATGCATGTATTTTAACCCATGCACACACACACATCTATCATGATTAATTTATCAATCTATCTAGAATTACATCAACCATGGTTTATAGAGATGCCCCCCAAGTAATCTCGCACCATATGGCTCATTCTAGCTTTTTCCAGGGTATTCATTTCATAATATAGAATCTGAGTATAGACCTTAGATTCAAGGCATCTCTTTAAGTACCAGAATTCAATAAAACAGTTTGACTGAAGAAGTTCAAAAATCCATCCTCAGGGAAAAGGTCATTTTGCATATTATTTGTTTGCTTAATGTTTTCTTCATATATTTTCTCCTATGTATGAATTTCTCTAGTTCAGCTGTCTTTTTAGAGATTTTGGGGGAAAAGGATAACAATGGATGATTTAGTTTAGCTGAATTTCAGTATTCTCAATTTCAAGTGGAGTCATTAAAATTAACATGTCTAGTTAAATTCTAGTGTTTTAACATCAGTGGTACTAAACTGATTAAGATTATTAATATTTTATGAAATGATATCCCAAATGTCAGCGTATAACAGAGTTGCTTAGCATTAGTGTCTCCTGTAGAATTTACCTTTGCCATAATGAACAATTTTAAAAGTCAAATCTCTAAACACAAACTTTTGTAAGTAGTTTTTATATTAACCAGCTATATATGTTCCATCATAACAATGATTAAGCATAAAGCTTGTTTTATAGTAAGTAGAAGGAGCAGCTGCTTTAATTACCATGCAGTCTCAGTGGAAAATTACAGTGGCCCTCACTGGAAAAGAAATGAGTAAAGAAGCATCATTACCATCCTTTTAATTGCACCCTAATAATCTTAATCTGAAATCAGAGAAAAAAAGTTAACAACTTGCATTAAGATTTAAAATTGTGTTAAAATATAAATAGACATAAGGTATGCCTTTGAATTTTAGTTCATGTATACTCTTAAAAGCACATAGTCACTGAATATTACATATGGTGTATTTTCCCTTTAGAGTATCTAGTACAACAATATTAAATAACCTCACCTGCTAAAGGAGAAAACAAATTCTAGAGACATTAAGAGTAGGGTAGGAAAGAGTCCAGCTTAAAGTCTCAGACTAACCTAGCATACACAAATAACCCACTGTATAAAATTGGAAAAATAAATCTCCCTAAATCTCATTTCCTTTATTGGTAAATTTAGTATGATTACATGTATTTCATGAGATTATTGTTAGAATTAAATGAAAACATGTATAAAATTCCCTGGTCAGTGACAGGTTTGGTTGTTTTTCACTTCCTTAGGTACACGAGGAACGGATACTGGATAAACGTTAATCTATCATTTCTCAGTGTTAATAAAATCTTTGCTACTGCTTCTATGTCACTTCAGTTATGTCAGACTCTGTGCGACCCCATAGACGGCAGCCCACCAGGCTCTGCCGTTCCTGGGATTCTCCAGGCAAGAACAGTGGAGTGGGTTGCCACTTCCTTCTCCAATGCATGGAAGTGAAAAGTGAAAGTGAAGTCGCTCAGTCATGTCCTACTCTTTGCGACCCCATGAACTGCAGCATCTGTTCATGAGATTTTCCAGGCAAGAGTACTGGAGTGGGTTGCCATTGGCTTCTCTGAATAAAAGCTTTAGGTAACTACAAAATTCTCAAAGTAATGATTCAAATAGCCCCATGGTTTAAGCCCACACTACTATGAATCCTCCAAGTAGTGTGTTAATTTATAAGTGAAGTAGAAATTGGTGAATGTATACAGAAATCCATTAAGCAATATTATTCTTCCACTCTCCTGTTTTTTTTTTTTAGCTCACTTTTATTTTATTTTATTTTTTTAAATTAATTTTTATTTTTTAGTTTGTTTTGCTTTACAATACTGTATTTGTTTTGCTATACATCAACATGAATAAGCCACGAGTGTACATGAACTCCCAATCCCGACCCCCACCTCCCCCCTCCCGCCCCACATCATCTCTCTGGATTATCCCCGTGCATCAGTCCCAAGCATCCTGCATCCCGCATCGAACCTAGACTGGCGATTCGTTTCACTTATGATATCATACATGTTACACTGCCACTCTCCCAAATCATCCCACCCTCTCCCTCTCCCACACAGTCCAAAATGCTGTTCTATACATCTATGTCTTTTTTGCTGTTCTAATGAGGTGGATGAAGCTGGAGCCGATTATACAGAGTGAAATAACCCAGAAAGAAAAACACCATTACAGTATACTTACACATATATATGGAATTTAGAAAGATGGTAATGATAAACCTGTACACTCTGCTGTTTAATTGTTGATTTACTTGTGAGTGGCACAGAAAAAGAAAATATAAGGCTCAAGTTTAATGGCTCCAGTGCTATCAAGGAAAGGTGTTGTGGAGACCTATACTGAGATGATAGGTGTAAAGCCTTGTACCAAGGCTGCAGATGTGGAGTCCTATACCAAGGTCATCTTTGAAACTGACTAAACCCCATAGCAACTATTGCAATGAAACTCTCTGACCCAAACTATCTCCATGGCACCATATTAGATAAAAATACCTATAATACTAACCAATCACCTAATGCCACAGTTCCAGCAGGAAATTTTTGTCTTAAAGCTATAAAAATTGGTTGCTGCTTCTGCTAAGTTGCTTCAGTCATGTCCAACTCTGCACAAACCTGAGGACGGCAAGGCAGCCCACCAGGCTCTGCCGTCCCTGGGATTCTCCAGGCAAGAACACTGGAATAGGTTGCCATTCCTTCTCCAGTGCATGAAAGTGAAAAGTGAAAGTGAATTCGCTCAGTCGTGTCCGATTCTTAGCGACCCCATGGACTGCAGCCCACCAGGCTCCTTTGTCCATGGGATTTTTCAGGCGAGAGTACTGGAGTGGGGTGCCATTGCCCTCTTCGATACTAGCCCATAAAAGCAGTTGGCTCTCCGTTGAGCCAGCCTACTGTTCTAACAGTGTCTTCTGCTCTGATGGATTCTATTCCTCTCTCATTCTGCATCATGTCTGGAAATTATTTTCCAATCTGAGCACAGATCCCAACAGTTGTTACTCACAAACCTTTAATAGTAGCCCTGGAACTTCATGTACCGTTTTTCATTTTCAAATTTTATCAGGTTGCTTGGTCCTGAAGAAGACAGGGACCAAAAAGGAGGAAAATTATATACTTATATATAATATATATACATATTATCTATGAATAAATCTATATACATGCTATATATAGTGAAAAAGAGATAGACTGAGAGACAGACAGAGCAATTAATAGAACTCCATGGTACTGGAGATGACTCTTGAGAGTCCCTTGGACAGCTAGAAGATCAAACCAGTCAATCCCAAAGGATATCAACCCTGAGTATTCATTGGAAGAACTAATGCTGAAGCTGAGGCTCCACTACTCTGGCCACCTGATGCAAAGAGCTGACTCCTTACGGAAGATCCTGATGCTGGAAAACATTGAGGGCAGGAGGAGAAGGAGGCAATAGAGGATGAGACGATGGGATGGTGTCACTGACTCAATGGACATGAGTTTGAGCAAATCCAGCAGATAGTGAAGGAGAGGGAAGCCTGGCATGCTTCAGTTCATAGGGTCACAGAGTCAGATATGACTTAGCAAATGAACAACAGTCATTCTCCACCCTTCAAATGACTGAGTGTAAAATTCCATTCTATAAACTTGCAAGTATTTTACCTCTAAGCATATTTTCAGAAGCATATATTCAAAGTTAGAGTTACCTATCAAGGGATTGTTTGCAATCTCTTTATCTCCATTAGATTTTCCCCAGTACATGGCCATTATTTTCATTTTTAGAAATGAAGATTTCCTGGAAAAGTTTAAACAATAGAATTTAACCAGATCTTCTCAAATTTATACATGTAGATATCACTATAATCACATAGATATACATTTTAATTTGTTCCTACAAAGGTTTTATCCATAGATATCTTAAGATTAAAATGACATTTCCACCCAAATCTTAAAGATATGTCTTAGTTATCTTTGAAATATTTGTTTTAGAAATTACATAATTGTGTGTGTGTTTGAAAATACCAATGCATGTAAGCAAATTTATTTATGGAAGACACATTATGATCTTAAGCTCCAAATATCTGCAAGTGAACATATTTAAAAGACCACAGTTGCAAGAATTTAATCATAGTAGGTTACTTACAGCTGTAAATGATTATAAAGCTAGCCCCTCTTATAGCAGCTCCTGTCTAGTCAAGGCTATGGTTTTTCCAGTGGTCATGTATGGACGTGAGAGTTGGACTATGAAGAAAGCTGAGCACTGAAGAATTGATGCTTTTGAACTGTGCTGTTGCAGAAGACTCTTGAGAGTCCCTTGGACTGCAAGGATATCGAACCAGTCCATTCTAAACAAGATCAGCCCTGGGTGTTCTTTGGAAGGAATGATGCTAAAGCTGAAACTCCAGTACTTTGGCCACCTCATGCAAAGAGTTAACTCATTGGAAAAGACTCTGATGCTGGGAGGGATTGGGGGCAGGAGGAGAAGTGGATGACAGAAGATGAAATAGCTGGATGGCATCACCGACTCGGACGTGAGTTTGAGTGAACTCCGGGAGTTGGTGATGGACAGGGAGGCCTGGCGTGCTGTGATTCATGGGGTCACAAAAAGTCGGACATGACTGAGTGACTGAACTGAACTGAACTGACTGAAAGCAATAAGAGCATATAAGCAGAAGAATCCTGTGATGATGATATAACAGGATGAACCCATTTAGATAATGCTTACATTTTAAATAATATCTTTGTACGAGTTTGAGTAAGCTCCGAAGTTGGTGACTGATAGCAAAGCCTGGCATGCTACAGCCCATGGTATCATAGTGGGACACAACTGAGCAACTGAACTGAACTGATGAAGCATTGTATTTGATTATATGAAATTATGTGCCTTGGAAATACTGTTTCATCTTTTTCTCTGATTGGCTGTTTCTACACTTGTTTTCAACTCTTGCCTTAATTAACCTCTACATTATCTTACTGTTTGTTAGTCACATCATTGACCAAATTGCTGTAGGTGGGATGTATTATTTCCTCTCAGAATACTGATCAGCACATAATTTTCCTGAGATAATTGGAAGTAAATCTCACACTGTTTCAATATACCTGATCTTTTAAACTTACTGGTAAGCTTCCCGTTACTGTATAGAGCAATGCCCTCTGTTCATTTGTGGGCAAGTGTATAACCACTAAACTATAATTATCATATCATTCTGTTTCTAAAGAGATATACCTCAGCAATGGTTGTATAGCATTCTCGTCCTTAATCACAGGAGTTTTGCAGGTGGCACTAAGTGGTAGAGAATCCACCTTCCATTGTAGAAGATAATAGAAACTTGGGTTCTTTCTTACTCCCCTGAAGTAGGAAATGGCAACCCATTCTAGTACTCTTGCTGGGAAATTCCATGGACAAAGTAGCTTAGTGGGTTACAGTCCATGGGACCACAGAAAGTCAGATGTGAATAAGGACAGCACAACACCATAATCACATCCTTACAGCTTTATATACATGCACGTGCATGTGCGCTCACACACACACAAACATACACACACCTCTTACATGATTTTGCAACTTGAGAGAGAAGTGTAATTCTTCAATTCTGCTTTTGACCTTAAAATTGGAAATTAAAGTAACATTTCCCTTTTCTGTTGCTGCTGCTGCTAAGTCACTTCAGTCATGTCCGACTCTGTGTGACCCCATAGACGGCAGCCCACAGGCTCCCCTGTCCCTGGGATTCTTCAGGCAAGAACACTGGAGTGGGTTGCCATTTCCTTCTCCAATGTGTGAAAGTAAAAGTGAAAGTGATGTCGCTGAGTCGTGTCCAACCCTCAGCAACCCCATGGACTGCAGCCCACCAGACTCCTCCGTCCATGGGATTTTCCAGGCAGGAGTACTGGAGTGGGGTGCCATTGCCTTCTCCGTTTCAGCAAACTACTAAAATGCTTGTCTCAGTAATATATGGATGTGTAACAAAGTACTCCAAAGCTTAAAAACTCAATTTTATTCATTTGCTTATAATTTTGTGGGTCAGCACTTTCAATTGGATTTAGTTGGTGTTTATTCTGCTAGTCACTCTTAGCCACCCTATGTGGATTTGATGTCCTGGGGCTTAACTGGAAATGTGTGAGTTAATATGGCCTCATTTACTCCCTCATCTGGGTTGCATCTGACATTGACTAGGCCATGGAATCCAGCAGGCTGGGACAGGCTTCTCACATGTTGGGGGAAGAGTTCTATGAGAGGGAGTACCCCTATGTAAGTATGTTTCAAGCTTCAGATTCTAATTATCTCTACTAAGGTGTCATTGGCCAAAGCAAACAGAAAGACTAGTTGCCAGTATGGAAAGATACTACATGAGGATGTGGTAAAAGACAACTTTATTAGAGGACATTAATATATCAGTGTCCTATAAGCATGATTATATCAGAGTCCTATAGGCTTCCACATAGTCATATGGTAACAAGGCAAAAAACTTCAAGGGAAAAGATCAGCAGATTATTTTTAAGTCACTATGTTGCACTCATTGATTTAGTGACTTCAATCAGGTCTAAAATCATCCCTTCAGTGTTTTCCTGACAAAAGGTATTATGAAAACACTGAGGAGCTGAATTAGGTTATGTTTTTCTCTGGATTGATGCATATTTATCAAAGTTATAGAATTCATTAATAAAATCAGGATGTCTATTTGGAATTTTATAGAAAGAACCATACATTTGATCTAGCCTAATATTAGGTACAGAGAAGGCAATGGCACCCCACTCCAGTACTCTTGCCTGGAGAATCCCATGGACAGAGGAGCCTGGTGGGCTGAAGCGCCAAGAGTCGGCATGACTGACTGACTTCACTCTCACTTTTCAGTTTCATGCATTGGAAAAGGAAGTGGCAACCCACTCCAGTGTTTTTCTTGGAGAATCCCAGGGACAGGGGAGCCTGGTTGGCTGCCGTCTATGAGGTTGCACAGAGTCTGACATGGCTGATGTGACTTAGCAGCAATAGTAGGTAAGGGGCTTCCTAAATGGGTCAGTGGGAAAGAATCCAGGAGCCATCGGTTCTGTTCTTGGGTTGGGAAGATGCTCTAGAGGAGGAAATGGAAACCCACACTAGGATTCTTGCCTGGAAAACCCTATGGACAGAAAAGCCTGGCAGGGTACAGTCCATGGGGTTGCAAAGAGTCATACATGATTAGCGACTAAACAACAACAACAATAATATTAGATAAAGATTACTATTTCATAATGAACATGGCATCTCTTATGGGATCAGACCTCTCATATTTGATTGATTAATCCTCTTCATACTTCTGGACAAAGTTGGACTGCACATGGCTTTATGTAGGTAAGTGAAAACTAAACATTTTTATCTCACACTCTGCTATTAAGAATCAGTTTTGAGTACTCTAATGCCCATATTAATTCATGCAATACTGTACTAATATATTTTAAGTTTTATGAAGCATCAGTTCAGTTCAGTTCAGTCGCGCAGTCGTGTCCGACTCTTTGCGACCCCATGAATCGCAGCACGCCAGGCCTCCCTGTCCATCACCAACTCCCAGAGTTCACCCAGACTCACGTCCATTGAGTCTGTGATGCCATCCAGCCATCTCATGCTAGGTCGTCCCCTTCTCCTGCCCCCAATCCCTCCCAGCATCAGGGTCTTTTCCAATGAGTCAACTCTTCGCATAAGGTGCCCAAAGTACTGGAGCTTCAGTTTCAGCATCATTCCTTCCAAAGAAATCCCAGGGTTGATATCCTTCAGAATGGACTGGTTGGATCTCCTTGCAGTCCAAGGGACTCTCAAGAGTCTTCTCCAACACCACAGTTCAAAAGCATCAATTCTCTGCGCTCAGCCTTCTTCACAGTCCAACTCTCACATCCATACATGAGCACAGGAAAAACCATAGCCTTGACTAGACGGACCTTAGTCGGCAAAGTAATGTCTCTGCTTTTGAATATACTATCTAGGTTGGTCATAACTTTTCTTCCAAGGAGTAAGCGCCTTTTAATTTCATGGCTGCAGTCACCATCTGCAGTGATTTTGGAGCCCAAAAAAACAAAGTCTGACACTGTTTCTACTGTTTCCCCATCTATTTCCCATGAAGTGATGGGGCCAGATGCCATGATCTTCGTTTTCTGAATGTTGAGCTTTAAGCCAACTTTTCCACTCTCCTCTTTCACTTTCAACAAGAGGCTTTTTAGCTCCTCCTCACTTTCTGCCATAAGGGTGGTGTCATCTGCATATCTGAGATTATTGATATTTCTCCCAGCAATCTTGATTCCAGCTTGTGTTTCTTCCAGTCCAGCATTTCTCATGATGTACTCTGCATATAAGTTAAATAAGCAGGGTGACAATATACAGCCTTGACGTACTCCTTTTCCTATTTGGAACCAGTCTGTTGTTCCATGTCCAGTTCTAACTGTTGCTTCCTGACCTGCATACAGATTTCTCAAGAGGCAGGTCAGGTGGTCTGGTATTCCCATCTATATTATAAAACAGGTTAAAATGAAACAATAATAAATATGCATTAGTGTCATTCCAATGGTTTCTTCCTGTATTGCACTGGACAGGCATGCACATTTGCCACTTATGAAGGCCATTAGCATGGGCTTCTGATTTTTTTATCAATAATCCTCTGAGTTTGCACAATCAGCATATACATAGTTAATAATGTATTAACATATATTGGATTGACCAAAATTTTGTTTGGATTTTTCCATAACAAAACACAGAAAAACCCAAATGAACTTTTTTGGCCAATTCAATACATAACTCCTCTTCTGGTTTAAGTACAGGAGGTTGATGAGACTGTTACACTTTTTTAGGTGATATTACATAGCTGTTCTTGAAACTTGGTGTTCATATGTTTTGATTTCAAAAATTAATACTAGTGCTGCATTTCTTTCTTTGACAAACAATTGTGACACTTACTATAGCTTATGTCCTATAAGTTTTATTTACCACTATTGCAACATCCCATTAAACATTTTTATAAGTTAAATTACCAATTTAAGCATGTGATAGAATGCTCAATGTAAAATTGTAAATATGCTGAAACTCTTGCATTTATTCCTTCTTGACAAAGAAGTTGTTTAGCAGCTATACACAAACCATCAGCGATGTAGAATATAGCTTTTTAATGTTGATTAATCCATAGGTTTCCAAAGTATAATAAGGAAACACTTTGCAGATTAAATTGTCTTTCACACATATAACAAGGTGTTGATAGAACAAGTGTTTTTTTGCCAGTCTAATTTTTAAAACATGGTATTTGCCGAACTGCAAATGCTTGCAACTCAGAGCCCTGTGAAATATGTAAAACAATTCTAATCTTTTCCCCATTTGCAGAAGAAAAAAAATTGGCTAGTTGCTTCTCAAAGTAGCAGTATTTTTTTATATGATTAGTTGTTTCAATTTATTTTTGCACAGAAGGAAACAGCATTATGTGCAGATGTTTTATTAGAGCCACATGCTTCAAACATAATATACTTTATACCATACTCAATATATTTCTATATTCTGGCTTCACTTTAAATTAAAGAAAAAGAGTGTCAACAATTGTATCAGTTTTTTTAGATTACCTTGTTATAAATGATTGCATGATAAATAGATTATTTGACTCTGAACTAAGTAAATTTTATATTAATTATGAAACTGGGATATGATTTTATCAGGACAGGAAAACATACATGTATCTGTAACTAGATGGGAAGATAAAATATATACATGTGTATATATTTATAATGCATATACATATAGATTATATATAGTCAATTAAGAATTAATTACTTGATTCATAATAAAGCCAAAAAAATTGATAGAAATGACAAAGAAAATTCAGAATCTTTCATTAATGTAAATTTGAAACTGAATGGAAGCACCTATAAAATAATTGTATATGTCATGTTATAAAAATTGCCTCTAAGAGATCAATTATTTTCAAGGAAGAAGGCAGGCAGATTATAAGGTGCTTTTTTAAAATTCAAAAAAATTATATTTCATTAAAATACCTTAAATAACAGCAACTTTGTTCTCTGAATAATTGCATGGCCTAAAAACCAAAATGCCACAGAGTAAATAGAAATTAGGAAAGTATCTGCAAATCTTCTTTGTTTACAATAAAAGTACATCTGGATAAACTCATCATATGTTAAAAATGCATTTAATACTCTTAGCACACCAAACATCATAGCTTAGCCTCAGTTCAGTTCAGTTCAGTCACTGACTCTTTGCGACCCCATGAATCGCAGCATGCCAGGCCTCCCTGTCCATCACCAACTCCCGGAATTCACTCAGACTCACGTCCATTGAGTCTGTGATGCCATCCAGCCATTTCATCCTCGGTCGTCCCCTTCTCCTCCTGCCCCCAATCCCTCCCAGCATCAGAGTCTTTTCCAATGAGTCAACTCTTCGCATGAGGTGGCCAAAGTACTGGAGCTTCAGCTTTAGCATCTTTCCTTCCAAAGCAATCCCAGGGCTGATCTCCTTCAGAATGGACTGGTTCGATCTCCTTGCAGTCCAAGGGACTCTCATGAGTCTTCTCCAACACCACAGTTCAAAAGCATCAATTCTTTGGTGTTCAGCCTTCTTCACAGTCCAACTCTCACATCCATACATGACCACAGGAAAAACCATAGCCTTGACTAGATTATACTAAATGTACTCAGAGAACTTGTATTAGCCTATAGTTGGGAAAAACCATCTAAAACAGTACCAATTTTGTAATTGTATTGAAAATCTCTTGGAATTTATTGATTACTGTAATGAAAATCAGAAACAGCATTTGTATGGGAATAGAATATTTCTAAGGGTAAAATTTGTTTTTGCTTATATGTGTATTTGTTGTTGACCCTCTTGATACAGTGGTTGACTGGGAGCTATGGTTCAGTACTGCTGTCCAAAATTGTTCACTACCCTGAAAAAGATCAAAATTCAAAATGTGAAGTACAACTTCTATTGAACACTTATCACTTTCACACTTTTGTAAAGTTGAAAAATTGTAAGTTGATTTTTGTAAATCAGGGACATCTGTTGTAATAATTTGACTTAGAACATAGAAAAGAAAAAGTAATGCTGTGATATGATTTTTGTTAAGAGACCACTAATGGCAAAGACGATGAAACTGAATGGTTCTGTGAAGACATACAAGACCTTCTAGAGCTAACATCAAAAAAGATATCCTTGTCATCATAGGGGATTGGAATGCAAAAGTAGGAAGTCAAGAGATACCTGGAGTAATAATAAATTTTTGCCTTGGAGAAAAAAATGAAGCAGGGCAAAGGATAACAGAATTTTTTGAAGAGAATGCACTGGTCCTAGCAAACACTCTCTTTCAATGACTACACATGGACATCACCAGATGGTCAATACCAAAATCAGATTGATTATAGTCTTTGCAGCTGAAGATGGAAAAGCTTGATACAGTCAGGAAAAACAAGACAGGAAACTGACTGTGGCTCAGATCATGAACTCCTTATTGAAAAAATTCAGGCTTAAATTGAAGAAAGTAGAGAAAATCATCAAGTTGACAATGTTGTCTGAGGAGACCTTACAAATATATAAGAAAAGAAGAGAAGCAAAAGCCAAAGGAGAAAGGAAAAGATATATCCATTTGAATGCAGTTTTCCAAAGAATAACAAGGAGAGAGAAAAAATGTTCTCAAGTGAATGATGCAAAGAAATAGAGGAACACAATAGAATGGGAAAGACTAAAGAGCTCTTCAAGAAAATTAGATATATCAAGGGAACATTGCCTGCAAAGATGCATACAAAATGGACAGATTTGGTATGGACCTAACAGAAGCAGAAGATATTAAGAAGAGGTAGCAAGAACATACAGAAGAACTTTACAGAAAATGTCTTAATGATCCAAACAACCACAATGCTGTGATCACTCACCTAGAGCCAAATATCCTGGAGTGTGAAGTCAATGGGCCTTAGGAAGCATTACTATGACCAAAGCTAGTGGAGGTGATAGAATTCCACCTGAGCTATTTTAAATCTTAAAAGATGATGCTGTGAAAGTGCTGCACTCAATATGCCAGCAAATTTGGAAAACTCCGCAGTGGCCACAGGACTAGAAAATTTCAGTTTTCCTTCTAATCCCAAAGAAGGGCAATGCCGAAGAATGTTGAAACTACTATGCTGTTGTGCTCATGTCACATGCTACCAAGGCAGTGCTTAAAATACTTCAAGCTAGGTTTTAATAGTACCTAAACCAATAATTTCCAGATACAAAAGTGGAAATGAAAAAGCCAGAGGAACCAAAGATCAAATTGCCAGCATCTATTGGATCATAGAAAAAAACAAGGTAATTTCAGGAAAAAAAAACCTACTTCTGCTTCATTAGCTATACTAAAGCCTTTGACAGTGTGGATCACAACAAACTGGGAAATTCTTAAAGAGATAGCAATACCTAATCAACTTACCTGCCTCCTTAGAAACCTATATATGGGTCCAGAAGCAACAGTTGGAACTGGAAATGGAACAGCCTGGTTCAAAATTGGGAAAGGAGTACGACAAGGCTGTTTATGGCCACCCTGCTTATTTAACTTATATGCAGAGTACATCACACAAAATGCCAGGTTGGATGAAGCACAAGCTGGAACAAAAATTAATGTGAGAAGGCAGATAATACCACTTTACTGGCAGAAAGTGAAGAGAAATTAAAGAGCCTCCTGTTGAAGGTGAAAGAGGAGAGTGAAAAAATTGACTTATAACTCAACACTGAAAAAACTAAGATCATGGCAACCAGTCCCATCACTTCATAGCAAATAGATGGATTAAAAAAAATGGAAACAGTGGCAGATTTTATTTACTTGGGCTCCAAAATCACTGAGGAAGGTGAATGCAACCGTGAAATTAAAAGATGCTTGCTCCTTGGAAGAAAAGCTATGCCAAACATGGTACCCTATTAAAAACAGAGACATCATTTTTACCTGACAAATGTCTGATAGTCAAAGCTATGGTTTTACCAGTAATCATGTGCGGTTGTGAGACTTGGACCATAAAGAAGCCTGAGCACTAAAGAGTTGATGCTTTTGAACTGTGGTGCTGGAGAAGACTCTTGAAAATCCCCTGGACTGCAAGGAGATCAAACCAGTCAACCCTAAAGGAAATCAACCTTGAATAGTCATTGGAAGGACTGATACTAAATCTGAAACCCCAATACTTTGGCCACCTGATGCAAAGACTCTAATGCTGGGAAAGATTCAGGGAAAGAGAAAAAGGGACAACAGAAGATGGGATGTTTGAATGGCATCGTTGACTCAATGGGCATGAGTTTGAGCAAACTCCAGGAGATACTGAAGGAAAGGGTAGTCTGGCATGCTGCAGTACATGGGATCACAAAGAATTGGGCATGACTGAGTGACTGACAACAACAAGAGAGTTTATCCCTCATGGCCACAATGAATTTTTAATAAAATAAAAAAAATGTAGATTTAGAATAGCTGTATGGATATGCCATTGTTTCTGATTGAGGGGAAATGCTTTTCTTTCTTAAGGAGGTAGATTTACCAAGAGTCTATTATAGCTTAATCTTAAGGACTCATCTTAGCATAGGCTTCTTTTTGACAACACTTTCATAATGTCATATCTTTTTATAAATGTTAATCTGACCACAATTGGTTGGAATAATTGTCTCTTTGTATTAATCTTTCTGTTCATCACAATTCCCTTCTAATGGGTGACACTGAAAACACCTTAGGCATTTTTTGGATCTAATAATAGGAAAATGAATGGAGCACATTTGTGTGGGGCAGTGGATGATGTTTATGTGGTTCACAGGCAGTTCCATGTCCAGTTAATTACTGTCCTCGTCTCCACTGAAGGAATGGCTTCTAGGCATATTTCTATTATTTACTGTGCTGACTGTCCCAGCCTAGTGAATGAATTTTCAGGGTGAGAGGACCAATTACAAGAAGAAAATTTCTTATGATATAAATGGTGAAACATAAACAAGATTAAAAATATTGAAACCAGAAATTAGTCTGTGTAAATTTATATGTAACAGTATGAAGTAGATAATTATAATAGCATTTAAAGCAGATAACTGCCAAGTATATTTCTAATTTGCATTTATTTTGTGTTTATTTGTCGGTTTTGTAGAATGTGTAACTTTTATCATATATCTTCTCACTGCAAATAAATATATACTTGAAAATTAGTTTTTATTTTTTTCCCAAAACGACACCTCCAATTTTTTAATCCTCAATCTCCAAAAAACCTGAATGCCTTCTTTGATATAAAGTATCTTGTCATATTTTTTTAATTTAAAAAAGAGTCTTCCTTGTAAGCATTTCAAAATATGTGGAGGCAATTGTCCTGCAACAAAGAGATTGTTAAATATAGTTTGTTCCTAAAATTATACAATATATGACATGTTCAGAACTCTTTTCCCAGTATAAATTATAAAATAGTCAGTATGTTATATTGTATACCTTATACCTTCTCCCTAAGCAAAATATTAACATTTTATTATGGAACTACAATGTAAACTGTTTCATTGTGTTTAAGGGTTTAATCTTCTTATATTTATCAAAAAGTAGCTTATTTTTTATTTTTAAAATTATTTGTATTATGTAATCAATTGTTATGACTTTGCTGCAAATATAATTTTAGTTTGCACACACACTTGTATCTCTGGAATGGAACCTAACAGACCTAAATGTAATTTGCTCAAGAATTTTGATGTTTCTCTTAAACTAATTTAAAATCTGTGCATTTGATTATATATGAACTATGCCTCAACAAAACAGTGAAGCAACTGAAATTCCAAAGAAAAGAATTTTGATGTTTCTGTTTGATCTGTTACCTTATCATGCAGGCAGAGCTTATCTCCTTATCCTTTCTTATTTTCCACCTCACATAAATTAAAACAATCCACTTTGTGAGTTCATCATAATATAGTCTTAAGATATGACATGCTATATGTCGTTGAATGGCATGACCTTTAAAATATCTTTCAGTGTTAACAATCTAAGAGGTTAATAGTATTCCTAGAAGCATGGCAAATAATTCACTTCATTTTACACATGAGGAAATTGAGGAAAACTAAGTTTGATTAATTTGCCTATAGATATATAGCTAACAATTTTGAAGTTCAGATTTTAATCCAAGAGCATTATTTCAGAGCCTCTGCATAAACCATCAGTCCTGAAGTTCTTGCTTCTGTACAGACCATACCCATCTTTTTATGTCATTTAATCACTGTTATTCTTCTTTTCTACCATCATCCCTTAATTGAAAAACACTATCAATTAATAACAATGATTGTGTCATTCATTAACCTTCTATAGCAGCTGGGTAAATGCCATTCTCTGATCTTTAACTGTGGGGGCCAAAAGTGATCAAACATCCCTGTTACTGTGTTATGATATGCATAACTTAGTGTGCTCTGAGGCCATGCCTGTCACAGTGACCAACAAATGACTGGGTTTAGCAGGGATATCAAGATAGGCTAGTTCCTAGAATAGCGGATCTCTTCCAATGGATGACTTGGCTCAGGATTCCCATTTTACCTCATCAAAATTGTTAATATTACACTCTCATTTGAGATTCTTTCATCCCACATTCCTTCTTTCCCTCTTTTCTTCACAAGGCTCAGAGCTTGTGTCTTGGTCTGTCAGCTCTCCCAGTTTCCTTGGGCTCTCTCTTCCTTTGTCTTGCGAGTGTTTTCCTTAGTAAATTCCTTGTATGTTTGATTTCATATTGATCTCTGTTTCTTCTGTGTGTGCTAATTCACTTTGGTTTGGTCCAACTCTTTGTGGCACTATAGACTGTAACCTGCCAGACTACTCTGTCCAAGGGATGATTCTCCAGGCAAGAATACTGGAGTGGGCTGCCATTTCCTCCCACAGGGGATCTTCCAGATTCAGAGATCGAATCTGTGGCTCCTGTGGCTCCTGCATTGCAGGCAGATTCTTTACTGCTGAGCCATCAGAGAACCTCCCTCTGCTTCTTCGATGACCTTAAACAGCATATATTTTTTACAAGTGTTGTTCTTTAGTTTCACTCTCAGCATGTCATTCCAATACAAAAGTTTCATGTGTATGTATTAATCACTAAAGTAATTTTTCCCTGTCCAATATGACTTCTAACTATAAAGCCATATCAGAAACTTATTAGACCTGAAATCTGACTTCTAGAAAAGCAAGCTATACTTTTAAATAGTTTACATTTCTCATTGAAAAAACATTCATAGAGACAATCAGCCAAAGTTGACTGTTGCAAAAGAAAATTGGATTTTACTTTAGAAATCACTTTTAAGATATCATGTAATAATTTTACTTAGACAAGGTATTGACTATTTTACTAGATAATTTTACCCTATTATTGCATTACATTTAAGCACATCAAATCATGAAGCATGTACATATAATATCCTGTGTGAGGTAGCAAAATAAAAAGATGAGTAGATGATAAATGAATAAGAGATGTTTCTAATATCCACAGAACTCCCAAAATAGTGAATTATGCAAATGTGCATGTATTAATGAAAATGCAAGTTAATTAGGATAGTGATGGTAGACAAAAAGGAAGTGCGAAGATATATGAAAAGTTTAAAGTAAATATGAATATAATATAATATTGTTTCCTGGAAGCTTTAAGTTTTCTGTAAGATGATTTTTCTAATTTTCTGTAAAAGTTTCTTTTGATGGCTTGATACTTTAAAAGTTAGAGCCAGTTAGGTTGGAGGAAAGGCTTCAGAAAGCATACCTGTTCAATATCATGATATATTTATTTCCTCAATTAAGGACCTTAATTAAGGAAGCTATGACAAATAGGTGAATGGTCAGAGAATTAATCCTGAACTGAATATTTATGGCCACAAAAGTCTCCCCAGCAAATTGTGTGTTAATGTTCATCCTTCTTCAAGAGTACAGGGTAATTTAAAAAACACTGTTGCACTCTTTTATTCTAATTATTCTCTTGGAATGCAAAAAAGTGGGCTCTTTTAAAGGAGCTGGAAGCAGTGAAAGCATTACACAACATTTATCTTTTGACCAGCAATTTTCCTTTTCACAAATATAACTCTTTTAAATGAAAGGAATATGAAAGAAACATTGTAGTACAATGGCCAAATATCTGTATATAATTTCACATCTCTTTCTTCAAAAACCCATTGCACTCCACTGCCACTCCACCTGCAAAAGACATTTATCTTCTTTGTGTTTCCTCATGCCAAGTGAAAGATTTGGACACAATATATTTTTTATTATTAATTTTCTTACATAAAAATTTTTATGGTATCAAATAGATCCCCAACTAATAATGTATAGTCATGTTGATATTATTTTTTCTAAGCAGGATCAGGATAATTTTCCAAATGTTATTTTACTTATCTAATTCAAATTTGCCATTTATTATACAATGGATTTTTAAAAATTTGAATGTAACTAACAGAAAATTTATGAAAACATAAGACTATTTCCATCTTCTAACAAGTTTATGCTCTTACGGTTTTGATCCAACACCCATATTCATAGAAATCCAGTTTAACACCAATGTCTTTGAATTTGTGATATGTTGGGTCATTCAGTCAGTTCCTGTTTTGTTTATTCAGGAGCTTTCTTCTCTTGATACAGTGATTTATTCTATCTGCTCAAAGTTTGTACTTTGCATCTTTTATTTTCTATACCATGGAATTAAAATTAATCATATGAGAAAGATAGGAAGTGAGTCAGAAAGTCTCTTTTCTTTATTCTTTTCAATGTAAACCTCCAAAATGTCCAATCCCTAAAATTCACTAAAGAAGCTTTCATTTCTTCTCTAATGAGATATCAAATAGTGAATTCCAAAGGCATTAGAACAGACATGCAAAGTGGGTTTAAAAAAAAAAAATCTACAGGGAAAATTTGCTATGTTCTTAAGAAAAAAAAAAAACTTCTATAAGATAGGACCACTACACATGTTTCTTGTTAATGTCTGAGTTAATGATTATGTTGCTAATTCCCCCTTCCCCTGACCTTGGATATATATTGTTATTGCAGAACCTAGCACCTAATGAAGGTACATGAAATTCACCTTGATAAACATAACATAATTATAAAACTGACAGGTTACCTGTCCTCCCACAGCCTGGAGAGAAGGAAAGGCAGTTCATTCATTCCACAGCCAATTTAGCAATGATTTTTAAAATAACTTCAGGTTATAGAATAGGATTATTGATAGTCACTATCAAATAGTTTGAAATGTAATATTATAGCTTTCTATTACCATTTGCTGGCCATGTGAAAACACCTGTTTAAACTTATACAGATAGTATAGATAATTCATTTTCTCAGTATTTCAGTAACCCATGTACATTTCATATTGCCATGATCTCACTTTCCTTCTCTATTTTTCTGTTTCATCTGTTCTTAATGTTCTTTTCTTCCCTACATTTTCCACAGCCCATCCTGTTAATTTTCTTTTCATTCATCTTTTTTTTATCCTCCCTTCCTTTGTTGCTTAGGCATTCTGGCTTTTCCTATAATTCTTCATTCTCCTCCACATCTTTCATTTCTCTGTTCCCTTGACTTCCCTTTTTTTTTCCCCTCTATTCACATCTTACATATTTCTAGTGGCAACACGATTTCTCTTTTATCAAAGTGCAAGTACCACATTAAAACTTTATTACTGGTAATAGAGTTAATGTGAAAATACAGATTACCTATATATATGACAAAGTAATTCTATGTATTAGTCTATAAAGAATTGCCAATTTAGTTTAAACATATTAGATATACACCAAATGGAAACAGCTCTTTTTATGCATTTAGTGCAGAACTGATCATTACTGAATACCTAAAAAATCATTCACAGGAAGAAAACAGAATTACTAACAACAAAATCTTCACAATGCTAGATATTGTTATCTTCTTTCCTTTTTCTATTATTAGAAATGAATTCACTTATTTATCAATTTATACTTTTATTGATAGATTAATATTATCATAAAAAGGAGTTAATCTTCTAATAAAGAAAGTTTAATAGGCAGTTCCTAAATTACCTTTATAACAGTTATACATGCCCTTGGGGTATTCAACATTTGTTTTAACACTTAGCACTTGCTAAATGAGAAAATTCTATATGGCACTGGGATGCAATAATGAATAAGACAAGATCACTTCTCTGGAAGGGTTTATAACCTAACTGAGGAAGATGGACAAGTGAACAGAGAATGTGATAATGAGAAGCCACAGAGCTCTCTGGAAGTCTGTGATATTCTTCAAACCCAAAATGTTAGAAAGTTCCTGTAAAACTTTCAGAAGACATGATTGTTTCATTACTTTTTCAGGATGAAACATCGTTAATGCAGTGAAGAGACAAAATGAGGTGAAGGTGCAAGTGACAAACACTCCAGAAAAAAAAAAAAATCACCTTTTCTAAAGCTTAGAGGCAAGAAACATTCTACGAAATGTTTATAACATAAACATATTATAATGTACATGTTTTATAACATGAATAGTTTAGTAAGAGTGAGACATAAGCTGTGGAATATGTGATTAGAGTAGGGAGGAAAATAGTGGTAAGATAGAAAAGCCTGAAAGCAAACAGGAATCAGATGGGGAAGGGCTTTGCATGGCACTGGAGGGAGTTTGAACTTCACCCTGAAAATCTATGAACCATTGTGTAATCCTAAGCAAAGTAATGCTCTGATCAAATTTGATATATTAAACAACAAAATGTGGAGAATGGATTGTAGAGGGAACATTTAAGGCACAAAGGCCAGTTAGAGGGTGTTGCAAACTATTGAATTGTCGTGTTGATGGGTTCAACTATTGAATGAGCCATACAGTGCAAGATGCAATCAAGAATATTGATTCCCTAGGACAGTAAGGATTTCAGACAGATTTATGAAAGGGAAGACAGTTTGGCTTTTACTTGGATGAGGTAATAAATAAAGCAAGAGTCAAAGATAATGAATGGGTTTCTGCTTAAGGCAGTTGAGTGTATTATAGTGCTCAAATCATGGGGGCAAATCAACACGGCCTTGATAGGTGGTGTTGCTGTTGTGTGAGGAGATCTTTTAGGTTCTGCTGATTTTATGGGACTCTTGACTCTTAGAAGTGGACCTATCCAGTAATGAGATAAGTGTGGCAGGAGGTTTCATTGTTGCTGGTTTTGCTGTGTTTTTACTTTCTACGTTCTTTCTAAGACCCACTATCTTTCCATCTTAATTCACTCCTTTGCTTCCACAGAGATTTCTGTCAGAGTCTAAAGTAGAGGTAGCTGTGTAAGAAAATGTATGCAAATTGGATTATTGGAAGAAGCAAGATAGAAAGGGGGACCTTCAAGACAGGAAAGCAGTAATCTGCTGAACCTGTGTCTGGTGGGAGTCTGATTTGCTATGTTATTCTGGGAGCTGGCTGGACATTAAAGGGAAATGATGCATTACCTTACGAGGCACTCTCAAAATTTATTTTGCTTAAGAGCAGCAAGAAAACCACTTAAGCACCTCATTCAAAAAACCAGTTGAGCTCCAAATACAGGTGCTAATGACTAAATGCTAGCAATCCTCTCTCTGTTTCCTAATAAATATCTTATATTCTTGAGAGTCTCCAGAAAGATGCTGCTACCCTCCAAACATCACCAGAATCATATAACTGATAACAACAATGACAACAACAAAAAAATGCTCTAAGATTCAGATAGGATGGGTTTTAAGTCTAATTTAAATTATTTTTAGCCTAACTTATCTGAAGTACTAAGAACTCTATTACACTCCTAAATGTAGAATAAGTACATATGAATGTGAATTTCAGGAAAATATTTTTGCTAAAAAAATGTATATTAATATTTGATGAAAAAGTAGTGGAATTAGGAAAATGAGGGACTGAATTTTAAGACTCCAGATTGACAGCAGATATTTTCTTTGTTTAGTTTTTGTGGACAAAATACTTCCTTAATCCAATGGTCACATGAAATGTGCATGTCTTCCACATTTGAAGGCATGATTTTAGCTCCTTTGGCACTCTTTCCATTTCCAAGTGTGGGTTTCCCCAGTCTGTGCAACTCAGAGATGAGGTCTCAGTGTGCAGTGATTTCCTAGGGCTGCAATAACAAAACACTTAAATAACAGAAATTAATTGTCTAAGCAGTTCTGGAGGCTAAAATGCTGAGGTGTCAGGGTAAGTTCTTCTAACATTGTGATAGAAAATCTCTCTGCCTCTCCTAGTTTCTGGTGGTCTGCCACAATTTTTAGTATTTCTTGGCTATAAGTTCATCACCCCATACTGCTTTTGTGCACACGTGGCATCCTTCCTGCATGTGCATGTCTGTGTCTTTGTCCAAATTTCCCCCTTTTTAGAGAATACCAACCCTATTGGCTTAGAATCCACCCTCATGACTTTATTTTTAGCTTGATTATCTCTTACTTCAAAATAAGACCTTACTTCAAAGTAAGGTCACATTCTGAGTTACTGGATTCAACACTTTTTTTTTTTTTTTTTTTGGATGCTGCTCTTAATACAACATAATCAACTCATAGCACAAAGACATCATCAACGGATGTGAGGAAAATATCTCTGATGTTGAGTTACTGTCTTTCTCCCAACATATTTTCTGTTGGTCCTCCCTCTCCAACCAACAAGAGGAAGGAAGATAAGAATCTTGGCCAGTTGCCATTATAATAAATTGCTGTATCTATCATTTTCTTTTCAATATATAGAAATGTATTATCCAACTAGGGATTGAATCCATATCCCCTGCAGTGACAGTGCAGAGTCTTAACCACTGGAGTGTCATGGAAGTCCTTGACTCTACTATTCTAATGACAATATTTTTATCCTATGAAAGTATTAAGGAAGAAGACAGAAAACAAAAATTGAAAAAAGAAAATCATTATCACTACTCTAACTTTGCATTTACTAATCTTCTTCCACTTTAACATACAACTGGCATGCTCTCTCACTGTGAGTCTTAGAACTTGGTAGTCTGGGTGGTTTAAATTCCATCTCTGCTGTTTAATAGCCATGTGGCTTTAGTTTTGCTTAATATTTCTGTGTCAATTTCTTCTTCTGTAAAATGAAAATAATGCCAATACATGACACATAGGACAGCCTTGGGAAGTAAGTGAATCTATATATGAAAAAGAATTTAGGATTACACATAGCATAGAAGATTATCATCTGTATATTAGTTATTCTATGGAATGCTAAAGTTATTTTGGAAACTTCTATCAGAGAAAGTGCTATGTGACTAGAAGACATATTTTGTTAACTTGTAAAGGGTAAGAGATTAGGCTCTCTAGAAATGAGCATTTTAATAGAGAAACTTAATCTGAAGTTCCTTCTAGCATTGGCTTGGGTGAAAAGAAGGCACTCATTTGCTAAGTGGGACAGCAAATTTCAGGATGAAACAGAGTCATCATACTGGACAATAAAGGAAAATGGCAAAGATGCCATCAGCAGTCCTTCCTCTCTTTTCTCCCAAGTGCTCAATCTTTTCTCTAAATTATGGAGAAATTTTAAAATAATATTACTTTACAGGATTACCAGTGTAGTAAATTGTATAGCCCTCACATTTCTCAGCCTGCTAGAATTTCAACCTTAAGTCTGCCCTTCAACCAAAGTGATTCTTATCCCTGAAAATGTGATATTGCCTATTCCAAGTGTTTAAGATTCACTGTGGATTGGGTTGGCACAATGGTAAAGAACTCGCTTGTCAGTATAGGAGATGTAGGATACATGGGTTTGATCCCTGGGTCAGGAAGATCCCCTGGAGATGGAAATGGCAACCCACTCCAGTATTCTTGCCTGAAAAGTTCCATGGACAGAGGAGCCTGGTGGGCTACACTCTGTGGGATCTCAGATATTTGGGCATGACTGAGCAGCACCTGAATACTACCTCTTCCTCATAGGTTATATAAGGAATTGACTTTTGGATTATATATATATACACCTTCTATAACCTTATTTGTATGACTAAAATAATTTAAAAATAAATTGCAAAACAGAAACCGGGAACTCATATCATTCCCTCATTTGTAAATTGGGGATTTATTATATAAAGTTATGCAATCAATCGGTGCCTCAAAAGATGAACATTTCACTTTATCAAATTACTGAGGCATCTCAAAGGATTGAAATTAGATCCCCATAGCATCATAATTTTTTGCCTCCTCCTTCTCTCCTTTCTTCCTTCTCAAACTTGATTCCTTCTTTCTCACTCCCTCCCTCTTCCATTTTTCTCTTTCCTTTCCTCATTCCCTTTCTGTCATCTTATTTAATCTTTTAATTTTAATTTAAATGTAAACTGCTATCTTAAAAAGATAACTTTGGAAACAACCTCTGAGTAGGAAAAAAAAAATGTTGAGCCTGTCAGGTCCTAGTCATCTCTCTGCCACTTACTAGATGCTTGACCTTGGGCAAGGTATATAATTTCTCAGGCTGCTGTTTTTCATCTGTAAAATAAAGCAGGTCAAACTAGGTGATCTTTAACGTCCTTTTTTCTCCTTTAAAAAGTCACAGTCTAAGTATGCTAACACTGATTTCTGAACAAGTGCCAATTAGCCATTCTATAATTCTATTTAAACCTTGAAAGATATTTGGAAGACTAGAGCCTAAATATAGATTGAATTGAAGTATACTTGTGTAATTTTTTCTGAATATAGGTTAACAAAAATGGATTATTAAAAGCCAGGAAATACAAAAATATATGAGAAAAAATAATTCCTTCTGTAAAAGATTCATCCTGAGACTGTGAGCTTCATTGAAGTAAAATATTTCTACCAAGGAAATTCCATTCTTGTCTTTGATTTTTATTCAATTTTGAGACCTTGATAGCTGGAGCCAGAATGTAAATTATTAATACTAGATTTAATAGAGATCTGTTGCAGAGAAAGGACCAGAATAAAATGATTTATATTTAATTGTGTTGATGTGCGTGTACTTACATTTCTTCTCTTTCAATTATAGTTCTTTTATTTCTCTGTTCCCAAATTTAAATCTTATTGTATGTGACATGTTGGTATTTGAGAGGCATTAAATGGTGGCATATCTCACACAAATAGATGGGTGGGGGGAGGGCATTTAAATGTATATAACTATTACCCTCAATAAGTGTGTATTACAACCTATTAGCCTTAGTGAGGTATTATAATCTAACAGTTCTGCACCATGTTCACATTAATATGCAAATGGATTTAGAATACAAAGTTAGATGAAAATGAAATTTGGAAGCTAATTGACATTTTTGTTACAAAAGCTAGAGAAGCACTATTTATGGTTTAATGGTAAAAGGTTAATGTGTCATCCTAGGGAGGGGGCCACATCAATCTCAGCTACAGTTATTTCCCCAAGTACAGTGCTAAGCACTGTTTGTGTATGCAAGTTGCCAGCCTCCCTCACGTAGGTGGTCCCATCACTGTAAACCTGTGCTAAATTGCTACCATCCATTATACACAGTGGCTGCCTGGATGGCTGCCTGGCACAGACTTACACAGGCCATCTATTCCTGTCATAAATATGATATGTCACTGACAAAAGCTTAATTACACCATTAATTAATAGGACAATTTTCAAAATGGCTCAAAATGCAGCTTGACACTCATTAGTGCCATTTATGAATAATTTCTCCTAGGGAATAGTACTCTGAAGAACACTTTAACGCAAATATAATTTTAAAGTGAAGGTATCTATAAAGCAAAATGAATACAAGTTTGTAAGCTGCTTTTCTTCCTTGCCTCTCTCTCAAATACGAATTATGTGTTCAACAGTGGCAAAGCTGTTGTTTTTTCTTTTTTTTTTTTTTAATATGGAAATGATTGTTACAATTTTCTTACAAAATGCCCCATTTTGTTTGTTTTGTGCTCAGTTTAGAAATTTGGGCACTTGTTTTCATCTTTTTAAAATCTGAATTACTTTTTTAAAAACATACCATGTGTGAGATTTTAAATGCGTTAACCTCCAAACAGGTTTTTAAATATTTATTGGCAGGAAAAGTATCTTTTTGCTTCTCTCATTTTTCTGTATCTTAGCAATGCATGTGTGACAAGAAGGAAAATCAAAAGTGTGAATTTCAGTGGGGATCACAATTTCACAATTTATTCTTACTCATCCAGCCCATGGTTTCTTTGATTTACTGAAATGTTGTCACGTTTCTTTTAAGTCAGCAACTCGCCAACTCAAGGCACTTTACTATAATCTGTGATAAAATATAAGATATCATTTAATATTAAAACATCATACTCCCCCAAAAAATTCCTTTTGACAGAAAACCCAGCATGACTAAGTTGTTTAAAGCTCCAGCATACTGTGCATAATTAATGCCCTCCTTGTTACTATTTGTTTTTGGCTACAGTAGTTCTATGTTGACTGCACTATATAATGGTAAACTGGATGGGTTTCCAAGGTTAAAGTCAGACTGTTTTCTCCCAAAAGACAAAAGAAAGAATTAAACATCTCAGATAAGAAACTGCAACTGGAAATCAGAGATGGGTGACAGATTGAGAATAAGACCTTTCTTTTTCTAGATGTCAATATATCCAAATGTGACTGGGTTATTGACTGTTTCTCTTTATCTCAAGGTGGGCCAAGAGATAACAAAGCAGGATCACAACCTGTTACCTATAATGTTGCAAAAGGCCTTAAAGAGTGATTCCTGGCAGTTTGAGGAGGGGTTATCAAATTAGCTGGGAAGGCATTTCAAGTAACCTAGGCCAATTCTTTTTAGAGATTACTCTGTTCCTTTAAATTCCATATCCTTCATTGCAGTTCAGTTCAGTCGCTCGGTCATGTCTGACTCTTTGGGACCCTATGAATTGCAGCACGCCAGGCCTCTCTGTCCATCACCAATGCCCAGAGTTTACCCAAACCCATGTCCATCGAGTCGGTGATGCCATCTAGTCATCTCATCCTCTGTTGTCCCCTTCTCCTCCTGCCCCCAATCCCTCCCAGCATCAGAGTCTTTTCCAATGAGTTAACTCTTTGCATGAGGTGGCCAAAGTACTGGAGTTTCAGCTTTAATCATACCTTCCAAAGAACACCCAGGACTCGTCTCCTTTAGAATGTACTGGTTGGATCTCCTTGCAGTCCATGGGACTCTCAAGAGTCTTCTTCAACATCACAGTTCAAAAGGATCAATTCTTCAGTGCTCAGCTTTCTTCACAGTCCAACTCTCACATCCATACATGACTGCTGGAAAAACCATAGCCTTGACTAGACGGGTCTTTGTTGGCAAAGTAATGTCTCTGCTTTTTAATATGCTATTTAGGTTGGTCTATCTCATCCCATAGACTGCAAGGAGATCCAACAGTACATTCTGAAGATCAGCCCTGGGATTTCTTTGGAAGGAATGATGCTAAAGCTGAAGATCCAGTACTTTGGCCACCTCATGTGAAGAGTTGACTCATTGGAAAAGACTCTGATGCTGGGAGGGATAGCGGGCAGGAGGAGAAGGGGACGACAGAGGATGAGATGGCTGGATGGCATCACTGACTCGATTGATGTGAATCTGAGTGAACTCTGGGAGATGATGATGGACAAGGAGGCCTGGCCTGCTGTGATTCATAGGGTAGCAAAGAGTCGGACACGACTGAGCGACTGAACTGAACTGAACTAGGTTGGTCATAACTTTTCTTCCAAGGAGTAAGCGTCTTTTAATTTCATGGCTGCAGTCACCATCTGCAGTGATTTTGGAACCCCAAAAAATAAAGTCTGACACTGTTACCACTGTTTCCCCATCTATTTCCCATGAAGTGATGGGACCGAATGCCATGATCTTCGTTTTCTGAATGTTAAGCTTTAAGCCAACTTTTTAACTCTCCTCTTTCACTTTCATCAAGAGGCTTTTTAGTTCCTCTTCACTTTCTGCCATAAGGGTGGTGTTATCTGCATATCTAAGGTTATTGTTATTTCTCCCGGCAATCTTTATTCCAGCTTATGTTTCTTCCAGTCCAGTGTTTCTCATGATGTACTCTGCATACCCTTACTATCTTTCAAATCCAATGCTTTCTTAATATCTAAATTCATTTTTAAAAAATCTCTCAATTGGATTACTGAAACAGAGTCCTGAATTTTTGGATGCCAGTTATGCTTCTATACAATCTATTCCTATATTACAACAACAACTAATTTTCTAATATAAATAGAAAACACTAATTCTTGACAACTGTAATTTTTAAAGAGAATGGAAAAGTTCATGACCAAATGAATTTGGAAAGCATTGATAATAAATCTCCCTCTGTGACATCGATAATGAATGTCAACATACTAATGACATTATGAAGTTATGTATTAAAATATTCCATTTAAATTTATTTAACCCAGTGGCTCTTTGTGTATTTGATGACAGAAGGTTTGCTTCATACTCTAAGAAATAAACTTGGTCATGACCATGTGATGCTTAGCCACAAAGGTTACCAGTTGATTACAGAATAAATTCAGAACTCTTTTGCATTTTATTCAACTTTTTTCTATACTATTTAATTCATTACTTGTTCATCCTCCATGTCAAACTCTCTTCCTTCATATTCTTTTTCAATCTATGTTGAACAAATACTAATACACTGACTTTTTCCTTCTCTCCTTTAGTCTGTGTATTTGTTGCTCTATTACCTAAAATTTTGGGCTTCGCTGGTGATTCAGACAGTAAAGAATCCACCTACAATGCTCGAGTCCTGGGTTCAATCCCTGGGTTTGGAAGATTCCCTAGAGGAGGGCATAGCAACCCACTCCAATATTCATACCTGGAGAATCCCCATGGACAGAAGAACCTGGTAGGTTACAGCCCATGGGGTCACAAAGAGTCAGACAAGTCTGAGTGACTAAGCACACAACCCATAATTTTATTTTAGATGTTATAGTGACTTGAATACAAGAATAAAGTCTGAATCTTCTTAAATCAAAGCCCATTTTGACCATTTTATGTTCTTCTCACTTCAGAATCATAATCACGTGTTTGGAAGGAGCTTAAATGATCAGCTAATACAAACACTTCCCTGAGCATATATGATATATAGCATCCTTCAAAACCACTATCCTCTGACCTTTTTCCTTCTAGGTACTCTGAATCTCCATTTTGCTCTATGCTGCAAAGTAATACCTAAAACAAAACAAAAATCAAACTTAACTACATATTACAAATAAACTCAGACATTGTTTTCTAAGTGAAAAATTCATAAGTGTAGTTTTATGAATTATAAACATTCATTATTCTAATGGCTTTCCCAGGTGGTGCTAGTGGTAAAGAACCTGCCAGTAAGACAGGAGACATAAGAGATGCAGGTTCGATCCCTGGGTCCAGAAGATCTCTTGGAGAAGGAAACAGCAATCAACTTCAGTATCCTTACCTGGAGATCCCATGGACAGAGGAGCCTGGTGGGCTACAGTCCATAAGGTAGTAAAGAGAAGGACATTACTGAAGTGACTTAGCACATTTTCCTAATCACTTCGTTCATTGTCCTAGGCAATTTTATTCCTCTTTTTGGCATTTCATTTATGTTTCTCTATTGTATGTTATCTGTTAGTGAGTCATTGCTGCCTATTTTTTTACTTCAGTGTGGAATAAAAAGTGGATTGCTTTTATAACACAAAGAAATGTATGTAACTTTGTCATCTGGTGTAAATTTGAGGGAAAAAGGGTATCAAATAAGTCCCTAAACTCTTCTCTCCTCTCTCTATCTCTTCCTGGCTTTGTTTTATTTTGTGTCTTAGCTGGGGTTTAGTAGAAAAGGGCTGTTAGATAAGTAAGAAAATAAAGATGACACATTTCAAAGTGAAAGCTTAGAACTATAGACTCTCTTATTGAAGCAGAAAAGACTTAAAGATCATCTTTAAATAATCTCCAACATAGACTTCTTTATTTCTAGGGAAATATGAAGGATGTAATGGGTTTCATGAGCTATTTTAAAAATTAAAAAAAAAAATTCTGTAAAAAAGAAAATGACACATTTTACATGACTGGCACATTCTGACATTAAAAATACATGTATACTTTCACAACTGTGGTTACAGAGTAAGTTCCTCCATAATTTTCATATTTTTGCTATACATTGTGAAGTTATGGAGAACCAATCAATATTGTCCTCCTGAACTTTGATCTTCAGTAGCAGTTTGCTATAACATGCTCTCATTTTCTTTCTATTAATTTTGTACAGCAGGGATCAATACATTTTGACCTTAGTCTTCAATGAGGAAGGCATGAAGATTGATAATGTGTATAACACTTTCACCAGACACTTACACCTGCTAGTCTTAATTATTAAATAGAAAAAAAAGAAAGAAGAAGAAGAAAATATAATGCAAATATGATATTCCTAAAAGCTCATCATGTATCTGATGAAGTATAATGGATGATATCTCTAAAAACCAAGCTATATAGATAGTTCCATACTATGGCTTGCCTATATTATGGCATTATATTGCCTTTCATGTCAAACGTCATTGGCCTAGAAGTAATGTTACTAATTTGGGGATAATTTTGTGTTATTGATTTTGATGAATTTATGGTTCTGTTACAATGAATTTGATTTAATGAGTTACAATAAAGGGTAAGAATGTTGGACTTGAAACCAGTTTTTAGAATCAGCCAAGTAACTAGTTGGGGTTTCCCAGGTGACTCAGTGGTAAAGAATTTGCCTGCCAATATAGGATAGGCATTCCTCCTGAGAAATCTGTATTCAAGTCAAGAAGCAACATTAGAACAAGACCTGGAACAATGGACTAGTTCCAAAATGGGAAAGGAGTATGTAAAGGCTGTATATTGTCATCCTGTTATTCGACTGATATTTAGAGTACACCATGTGAAAGTCTGGGTTGGATAAAGCAAAAGCTGGAATCAAGATTGCCAGGAGAAATATTAATAACCTCAGATATGCAGATGATACCACACTTATGGCAGAAAGCAAAGAGGAACTGAAGAGCCTCTTGATGAAAGTGAAAGAGGAGTTTGAAAAAGCTGTCTTAAAACTCAACATTCAATAAGCTAAGATCGTGGCATCCAGTCCCAGCACTCCATGGCAAATAGATAGGGAAACAAAGGAAACTGACTTTATTTTCTTGGGTTACAATATCACTGCAAATGGTGACTGCAACCATGAAATTAAGACACTTGGTCCTTGGAAGAAAAGCTATGACTAACTTAGGCATGATATTAAAAAGCAGAGACATTACTTTGCTAACAAAAGTCCACCTAGTCAAAGTTATGGTTTTTCCAGTAGTCATGTATGGATGTGAGAGTTGGACCATAAAGAAAGCTGAATGCTGAAGAATTGATGCTTTTGAACTGGGGTGTTGGAGAAGACTTTTAAGAGCCCCTTAGACTGCAAGGAGATCAAACCAGTCAGTCATGAATATACATTGGAGGGACTGATGCTAAAGCTGAAACTCCAATGCTTTGGCACCTGATATGAAGAAGTGACTCTTTAGAAAAGACTCTGATGCTGGGAAAGACTGAAGGAAGGAGAAGAGGATGACAGAGGATGAGATGGTTGGATCGCATCACCGATTCAATCGACATGAGTTTGAGCAAGCTCCAGGAGTTGATGACGGACATGGAAACCTGGCATGCTGCAGTCCATGGGATCACAAAGAGTTGTATACAACTAAGCAACTGACCTAACCTATAGAAGACACTGGAGGTGAGGTTTCAATCCCTGAGGCAGGAAGATCCCCTGGAGAAGGAATAGCAAACCTCTCCAGTATTCTTGCCTGGAGAATCCCATGGACAGAGGAACCTGGCAGGCTAGAGTCCATAGGGTTGCAAAGAGTCAGACACAACTGAAGTGACTTAGCACTATGTTACTGGCTATCCTTGAACTTGATCAAGATACTTTCCATTTTACTTTCCTGAGATTTAGAATCAGAGTAGCAGACTTGCCCTCATAGACATATGGCATATCAGAGGAAATATTTTCCTGACATTTGTGTTAGTTGTAATGTTATTATATAGTACAAGAGGAGTTTATGGAGCTTGAAAAATTAAAAGGAAGAAGATACTGAGGTATAAGCATCTACTGCAATGCAGGAGACCTGGGTTTGATCTCTGGGTTGGGAAGATCCCCTGGAGAAGGAAATGGCAACCCACTCCAGTGCTCCTGCCTGGAAAATTCCATGGATGAAGGAACCTGGTAGGCTATAGTCCATGGAATTGGCAAGAGTCAGACACGACTGAACAACTTCATTTCAAGTTCAGTGTAATTAAAATCTAGCACAATGGATATGTTTTAGCCTTCAGGATAGAGGTTTATACTTTATGATATCAAAATTTGCTATATACTTAATGCCCTTTCATGGTTGTCTTATCATGAGTTTTAAACTTAGATAAAGTCATGAAAAATTAGAAACAACTAGTTAGAATTTGTAGAAACTTTTTTGTATTTTACTTAACAACTAATGAACTTTTGAGTGACAGGGTGGGAAATTTGAAAAAAATCACAGTTGTCACACAATTTACAAAGGAATTTAGAATGAACTATATATGACCAATGGTGTTGTCAAGTTCAAGTCCATAAAGATTATTTATTGTTTACCTTGAGAATATATGTATTATGAGCTGTATCTGCTTGCCTATATATAAAGGGATGAGATTTATTTTCATCTTTGCAACCTTTTAGGGTATTGACAGTGATGTACTGAACATTCTGGTTTAATGCTTATTCAATAATAAAATTGTTCACTTTCTCTACTGCCTTTGCAGAAGTGTTTCTTGAGTTGGAAGGAGATTTTGGTTTTAATTATATTTCTCCAACAAATAACAATGTTTGTGTTTGTGTGTATGTGTGCATGTACTCATTTTGGAAAATATTAAGGACAAAAATAAAGATGCTTCTACACTTGACCCTTGAACAATAAGTGGTTATGGGCATCCATTCTTACACAGTAAAAAATTCATGTGTAACTAGAGTCTGCACTTCGTTTCAATAGTTCTGTATCCATGTACTAAACCAGTTTAGGATTCTATTGTACTATAGCATTTACTGAAAAAAAATCCACATATAATCAGACCTGCACAATTTAAGCCCATGTTGTTCAGGGATCAACTCTATATTACATATATATTGTACTCATTCCAAATAGCTAATTTGTTCCATTAACTATTATATACCAAAATAACTCATTGCCCATAGATAATTAGCTAATGGCTTGATATCATACTTTTTTAAGGGGATATATACAATAAAAATATCATTTTTAATGTGGCATGATATACATACCAAATTTTACAAATATAGTCCATAGTCACAACTCGGATACTTCACATTTGCAATAGTACCGTAACTTAGAGCTATTTATTGCTGAAATAAATTTCTTGGCCCCAAATGCAACTCCTGCTCAGAGTCCCACATCAGCAATTTGAAGCTTAGATAACGTTTTGTACCTGTAAATATTCCTCTTGACCAGAAATGCAATATCTTCATTCAATCAGCCAATCCCGAAACCCTGATCTGCCTGGGCACTATAGGCATTTCCTAGTTCCTTCTCATCCAAGAAAAGTTGATTATGTGTCCTCAGGCAATCAAGTATTTTATATTTATTGCTCTTTACTCTATATCCATTATTATGTAAGTCTTCATGTCTTCTGCCCCTTGTTGCTATTCTACAAAAGGACACTGCTCATTCATGAAGTGTTATATGAATTTTGTTCAGTTCAGTTCAGTCGCTCAGTCACGTCCGACTCTTTGCGACCCCATGAATTGCAACACGCCAGGCCTCTTGTCCATCACCAAGTCCCAGAGTTCACTCAGACTCACGTCCATCGAGTCAGTGATGCCATCCAGCCATCTTATCCTCTGTCGTCCCCTTCTCTTCCTGCCCCCAATCCCTCCCAGCATCAGAGTCTTTTCCAATGAGTCAACTCTTCGCATGAGGTGGACAAAGTACTGGAGTTTCAGCTTTAGCATTTTTCCCTCCAAAGAAATACCAGGGTTGATCTCCTTCAGAATGGACTGGTTTAGTCTCTTTGCAGTCCAAGGGACTCTCAGGTGTCTTCTCCAACATCACAGTTCAAAAGCATCAATTCTTCGGTTCTCAGCTTTCTTCACAGTCCAACTTTCACATTCATACATGACCACTGGAAAAACCATAGCCTTGACTAGACGGATTTTTTCTTAGCATCACCTAAATTGTCTTCTTCAATCTTTTTAAACACTATTTGAAAACAAGTTTATTATGCAATCTATCAAAGACATGTAGATGAGAACTATATCCCAGAAATTCTGGGAACTAGGTAGCAGTTATTCTTTCTACTAAAAAGTGGAGTACATATGATGTCTGTAGGTAAAGTTAAAAATCTTCAATAAGTTGCCTCAGTTAATTGTGAAAGCTAATAATGGGACATAATTTTAAAAAACTATTTCTAAGGTCACCTAATATTATCATCTTGAATTAAATGCACTTTGTAATGCACACCAGTTTTGTGTAATAGTGTGAGACTATAGGTCATCTATTCTGACTAAACAGAAAACAGAGGGGACAATTCAAGCAATAGCCAGTAATGTGTTAAAATTTCTCTCAAACATCTGATATATACAGTTCCAGTCACAAATTGTGTATTTGCCATACATTTATCTCTTTTTCCCTCAGAATCTTAAGAAAGGAATTGGGCAGATATATAATTTCTATTGTTGTTTGTATAAGCCTTTTAAATTCCATTTATTGTTTATTTCACAATGATTTAAAACATCATTTGGCTAATATTCATTGATTTCAATTCAGATGCCATTTGCTCAAACATTTAGATATTTTTCCATGACTTTCTTGTGACCCACTTTTTTTTTTTTTTGACTATTAGTTCATTGACTATTTTGGAATTCTAAAAAAAAAATGATTTTATTGTTGAACTAAGATATTGTATTACTTTCTGAGGAATGGTACAGGGCTTAAATGAAGTGATTAACATCTAATGAAAGAAAATGTCAGCTTTCAAAAAATTAAGCTTTTTCAAAGCAAAAATTCCAAGTCAGGAAACTAGAAAATTTGAAATCTATTGCATAGTGCCCAGATTGGTTTATTGGTTGGGTCTATTTTATGAATCCTTTCATTTTATTTAATATGTAATTCAAAAATTTAAAATAAACAATAAACCAATGGTTTGACTGGCCACATGTACAGGATGTGACATTATCCAGATTGAAACTTCAAAAATGTCACCTTCAGACTTAGAATCAACTTCTTTGTGCTCCCCAAGTCTCAGTTTAATTTCCCTCACACCAAGATTTAGGCATTGCCATAAAAGGAAAGACAAAAGACATCCTTGAGTAGACAATCTATCATTTGAATTAATCTTACTCATACTTTATACAGGAGTTTACACTTTCAAAGGATGAATATATTTTCTTTCCATTCATAATATGAAAAGAACTATTACGTCTCTGTAAAATCTCACATATATGGCCCCAAAAAGTTTTCTTTTTTTTTTAAATGGGGTTATCATTTGGTTTAATGAGCATACTTATACACTGAGGAGTACTTTACTCTGTCATAATGTACATCTCATCAATTCCAGAATAAATGGATCAGCTAAGAAACTGATATCAGCAGTAGGTTGGTTGTTTTATTATAAAATTAACTGCAGCATTCAAAAAGCTCAGGCCATATGCAAAATAATTGTGTCTAAATTGCTATCTTTAATGAATTTATTTCACTATGATGTATTGCACATCAAAATTTTATGTTCATTTTGTTCACAATCCCTCCCAGAATCAGAGTCTTTTCCAATGAGTCAACTCTTCACATGAGGTGGCCAAAGTATTGGAGTTTCAGCTTCAGCATCAGTCCTTCCAAAGAACACCCAGGACTGATCTCCTTTAGAATGGACTGGTTGGATCTCCTTGCAGTCCAAGGGACTCTCAAGAGGCTTCTCCAACACCACAGTTCAAAAGCATCAATTCTTCAGCACTCAGCTTTCTTCACAGTCCAACTTTCACATCCATACATGACCACTGGAAAACCATAGCCTCTATAGGAACATCTTAATTTGACTGAAAAAAAAAAAAAAAAGAAAAGAAAAGAAAAGATAGAATGATCAATCTATATAGTTTTAAGATTCTGAAATAGGTAAAGGCAGGCATATCCCCTGGAGAAGAAAATGACAACCCATTCCAGTATTCTTGCCCAGAAAATACAATAGACAGAGAAGCCTGGCAGACTACAGTCCTTGGGATTTCAAAAGAGCCAGACACAACTTAGGGACTAAACAACAATAACAAAAGAACATACAAAGTGTTGCCCCCAGAAAAATTAAGCTTTTTCAAAGCAAAAATTCCAAGTCAGGAAACTAGAAAATTTGAAATCTATTGCATAGTGCCCAGATTGGTTTATTGGTTGGGTCTATTTTATGAATCCTTTCATTTTATTTAATATGTAATTCAAAAATTTAAAATAAACAATAAACCAATGGTTTGACTGGCCACATGTACAGGATGTGACATTATCCAGATTGAAACTTCAAAAATCTCTGTTTGGCTAGCTGATCTGATACTTAAAAATTATAATACATTCCACCCTGAAAGTATGTTCCCAGAGAGTCATGCTTCTTCAAAGAATAATGGAACGATTGGACTGGAAAGGCCAATACAAGTTATCTCATTTCATCCTAAATATTTTGCCTTTTGTGAAACCAAAGGGAGCAGTCATTTTAATCTTTAATCTTGTTAAATTATGTTATAGCATAATGGTAATAAAATTTCTAAGTTTAAAATTTATAAACCAAAATTAAAACACTTTTATAAATATGAGTATCATGCTGTGAATTATAGTTTTAACATTTTTCTTAGCAGATGACTTTAAAATGTAATTAGATAGGGACACTTTTTATTCTGTAATTTATATGTTTCTGTAGCATTAATGTAATACATTTTCATTTATTTTATAATTAGAAAAAAGAGAAATGTATGGAGAACTATATGAGTTTTACATTCTTCTATTAGCACTTCACATAGTAAATAGCAGAAATATATAATTTTGAAAAAAAATTAGAAGTGAAAGCCTTTATTGTGAGATCTTGCATTAATACTGCTTTATATTTAAACAATCTGGAGATTCTATTTTGTAATTAGAGAAAATGGGGATTATTCCTGAAGCTGTATTCAATTTGAAGATCATGTTAAGGATTCAGTTTTTACAATAAATCTGGATTTAGCCATGTTGTACTAATGGAATGAGATCCATGGCCCAGAGACAAACATTGAGGAGAAAAATAAATATAAATTTATAAAATAAGATTTAAAAAAAATCTCTGGGAGAGCGTGATACATTATGTTCTTGACCTAAGAAAGTTTTAGAATGAAGCCTATTTGTTGAAGGACAACTATGGGAAGAATCCATGGCAAAAATGTTATTTTTTCTAACAGAAAATAAACTATCCAGAGACCTAACAAAACTCAACCAACCACAGGGGGCCATTCAGTCTGAGACAGATTCCTACAGCTAGAGAAGCAGAACTAAAGTCAGTCAAAGGCCAGAGATCCAATCAAAGAAATGTCAGTTTGAAAAATAGTGAGGAAAAGTAGCATGCAAGCCAGGAGTTTCAGAACTCTTTGGCATTTGCCTGGATAAAAAATGTAAAGGCTCCAGCAGAGCTTCCATTTTCTTTGTAGATGGATAGATTAAGGGGAGAGCTGGATGTAATGATGAAGATGGGAAGATAAGTGAAGAGGTGGCATTGTGATGAGAAGAGAAGGGATCCAGAGCATATATGGAGGGCGTGGTCTTCATTTTATAAAATGACAAGGTTGAACACACAGAGCAAGACAGGAAAGTCCTGATAGAAAATTTCAGTTTTACAAGGAATTATGAGAAAGTCAAAAATAATAAACTAGAAATGGGAAAGCAATTATGGGGGAAGGAAAGTACTAAGTAAAGGTGCTAATTTGAGTATCATTGAGGGGGGATGAAAACTAGGATTAGTGAAGAAAAGCAATAGTAACACTAGTCAGTCTTGAAAAGCTTTAAATGTGTTTTTCAAGCTACATGTCTCAACATAGAGAAAGAAGTTGCAATTATACAAGAGAGTGTAAAAGAAGGAAAGGAAAGCACAAATTTAAGTATTTATAATTTACTTGAAATCTAAATTAGATGAAAAAGAGAATCAGGAAAACTCACAGCTAAAGAATTAAGAAAAGTTTGTTTTGTTTTTTTTTTGTTTGTTTTTTTAGAGCTATTTGATTCAGTTGGGTATTTTGATTGGCTGAATATTAAGAGTATTTACCCCAGGGTTTAGAAAAACCTCTAATAAACTCTGTAACTCAGTATAGCTTCCCAGTAATGTAACTGAATTTCCAATTCATGATGAAAGATGTGAAGCTTCATTTGAGAACACAATTGATTGAACAGCAAACTAAACACCAAATAGAGTGCTTTATTATTATTAATATTACCACTTTTATTATTGATCCTACCAATAAACCTGTTTGAAGCTAAATTTCATGCAGATGTACTATGATCTTGATTAATGTAATAATAAATGTAATAAAACCCCAGGAGGGTTTTTGTTTGTTTGTTTTTGTTTTGTTTAGTTTTGTTTTGATCGGGATCCTGGATTGGGATTTCAAAATAGGCATTAGCTCTGTGATTCATTTTATGGATTTTAGACCACATAGATCTTCTTTTAATGTGAAATATAGACTATATGCTATTCAGTTTCTTGCTAATGATGTCAAATTTGATTTCTCTGCATCCAAGTACTCTTGAAAGTCTGCTGATGCAGCTGATATCTGAGCTCGTGAGAAATAAGTTTGATATTGTCACCAAATTTTCTGAGATGCATCCTTCTATTAAGTCAGCTGATTGGAAATAATATACCTGCAATACACCTCTCTGTCCCACCTCCATTTCAGATTGTCTCTATTGAACAGATTGTAATTTATGCTCAGTTTTCATCTAGAGGAGCTAGTACAACAGGAAGAAGAGAAATGTCTCTCACTGGGGGAATGAGGTTGATTTTGAACTCACTGCACACTGTACAAAAGCTTCTATGGCATACATCTCTAAGAAGCTTACTATTGGAAGGGTTCATTTCTCTTGATGATATGATCTGGTTTGGGCTACTTGATGATGAAAGTTCTCTCACATGTTTGTTTAATTCTTTGCCCTATCTGCTCAGTTCTTAATCTTTTTCCTCACCTTATATATTTTTTTTATTTTTTGTTTTGCTTCCTTTTTTTTTTCTAGTTAATTTTGTAAACAAAGACCTACCTATAAGCTTATAGTACCTTAAGCTTATACTACCTTATAGTAAACCATAAGATTCAATTAACATAGTCAAATTAATTCTATTTGTCTATTTTGTATCAATTTTTATATCATTAATAATTATAGGACTTATGGCATGTTTTATAGGTAATTTCAGGTCCTTAGTCTCCTAAATACATGAAATAGCAGTCCATTATATAACCTACTTGCTATTTGACTTTAAGGTGGTAACTGTGACTTGCCCTCAATCATGGATATTTAAGAAATTATGCTCTGTGAAATGAAGAAAGACAAGAGTTTACTTTATCGTACTCACAGTACTTAAACCAATGCTTTCCATTTTCATCTTGTAATTTCTCTTTGTAAGAGTAGACTTAGATGATTCAGTTTTTGCTTAGTCATATATGTATGTGTAGTGGTTTAACAAGAATTTGAAAATTCAAGGCACACTGAATAAAAATAATGATATTAAATTACATAGATAAATATAAATATCATATAAAAGTTACATTGGAAAAATATTTTATTTTGTGTGAAATTAAAACATGCAGGAGATGAGAAATCAGCAAAATATTAAAAACATATTTTATGTTTTGTTTCAAATTTATATCTAATCTAAAATATTATACTATGAGACTAATTTAAAAACACAACTGAAACAAATCTGGACAGTTCAGTTCAGTCACTCAGTCGTGTCCAACTCTTTGCGATCCCATGAATCGCAGCACACCAGGCCTCCCTGTCCATCACCAATTCCTGGAGTTCACTCAAATTCACAACCATCGAGTCAGTGAAGCCATCCAGCCATCTCATCCTCTGTCATCCCCTTTTCCTCCTGTCCCCAATCCTTCCCAGCATCAGAGTCTTCTCCAATGAGTCAACTCTTCGCATGAGGTGGCCAACGTACTGGAGTTTCAGCTTTAGCATCATTCCTTCCAAAGAACACCCAGGGCTGATCTCCTTTAGAACAGACTGGTTGGATCTCCTTGCAGTCCAAGGGATTCTCAGGAGTCTTCTCCAATACCACAGTTCAAAAGCATCAATTCTTCCGCACTGAGCCTTCTTCACAGTCCAACTCTCACATCCATACATGACCACTGGAAAAAACATAGCCTTGACTAGATGGACCTTTGTTGGCAAAGGAATGTCTCTGCTTTTCAATATGCTATCTAGATTGGTCATAACTTGTCTTCCAAGGAGTAAACATCTTTAATCATAGCTGCAGTCATCATCTGCAGTGATTTTGGAGCCCCCCAAAATAAAGTCTGACACTGTTTCTACTGTTTCCCCATCTATTTCCCATGATGTGATGGAATCAGATGCCATGATCTTCATTTTCTGAATGTTGAGCTTTTTTATTTCCTTTTATTATTTATTTTATTTTTTCTTACATTTCCACAGTCACTTTTTTTTTTTCTTTCTTTTCTTTTTTTTGATATTATACATGTTTCAATGCCATTCTCCCAAATCATCCCACTCTTTCCCTCTCCCACAGAGTCCAAAAGCCTGTTCTATACATCTGTGTCTCTTTTGCTCTCTCGTATACAGGGTTATCATTACCATCTTTCTACATTCCATATATATGTGTTAGTATACTGTATTGGTGTTTTTATTTCTGGCTTACTTCAATCTGTATAATAGGCTCCAGTTTCATCCACCTCATTCGAACTGATTCAAATTGTTGAGCTTTTAAACCAACTTTTTCACTCTCCTCTTTCATTTTCACCAAGAGGGAACCAATCACATATATTTATTATTGTTTTCAGGTTTCAGGCTCCAAATTTCTAAATAATATGTTCTCAGTCTTCTCTTGTGGCTCAGTAGTAAAGAATCCATCTGCCAATGCAAGAGACAAGGGTTCAATTCCTAGTCCAGGAAGATCCCACATATATTGGAGAAGTTAAGTCCATGTGCCACAACTACTGAGGCTGTGCTCTAGATACTGAGAACTTTAACTACTAAGCCTATGCACTGCAATTCCTGAAACCTGTACACATTAGAGCCTATGCTCCACAGCAAGAGAAGTCACAACAATGAGAAGCCCATGCACTGCAACTAAAGAGTAGCCTCTGCTTACTGCAACTAGAGAAAAGCCCATGCAGCAATAAAGACCCAGCACAGCCAAAAATAAATAAATAAATAAATAAATTTAAAAATAAATAAATAACATATTCTCTCTCCTTCATTCTCTCCCACTCACCTGTGTTGTCTTTTGCCACTTTTCTTTTTTCCAGTTTTAGATATTATTATTGTTCATTGTTCGTGTCTAATATAGACATTAGAAAATTAACATTAAAAACATTTTCTCATATCCAAATCTATATTTCCCTTTATGTTATACTCCCATTACAAATGGATTAGAATTTGTAGTTCAATGTATATTTGGTTTTCATATTATTATAATTTGAATTTTAAATTGAAGGAAGTAAGAAAACCACTAGACCATTCAGGTATGACCCACATCAAATCCCTTTTAATTATACAGTGGAAGTGAGAAATAGATTTAAGGGTCTAGATCCGATAGATAGAGTGCCTGATGAACTATGGAATGAGGTTCGTGACATCCTACAGGAGACAGGGATCAGGACCATCCTCATGGCAAAGAAACGCAAAAAATGGCTGCCTGGGGATGCCTTACAAATAACTGTGAAAAGAAGAGAGGCGAAAAGCAAAGGAGAAAAGGAAAGATCTAAGCATCTGAATGCAGAGTTCCAGAGAATAGCAAGAAGAGATAAGAAAGCCTTTTTCAGCGACCAATGCAAAGAAATAGAGGAAAAGAACAGAAGGGGAAAGACTAGAGATCTCTTCAAGAAAATTAGAGATACCAACCAAACATTTCATGCAAAGATGGGCTCGATAAAGGACAGAAATGGTATGGACCTAACAGAAGAAGATATTAAGAAGAGGTGGCAAGAATACACAGAAGAACTGTACAAAAAAGATCTTCATGACCCAGATAATCATGATGGTGTGATGACTAATCTAGAGCCAGACATCCTGGAATGTGAAGTCAAGTGGGCCTTAGAAAGCATCACAATGAACAAAGTTAGTGGAGGTGATGGAATTCCAGTTGAGCTGTTTCACATCCTGAAAGGTGATGCTGTGAAAGTGCTGCACTCAATATGCCAGCAAATTTGGAAAACTCAGCTGTGGCTACAGGACTGGAAAAGGTCAGTTTTCTTTCCAATCTCAAAGAAAGGCAATGCCAAAGAATGCTCAAACTACCTCACAGTTGCACTCATCTCACATGCTAGTAAAGCAATGCTCAAAATTCTGCAAACCAGGCTTCAGTAATACGTGAACCGTGAACTTCCTGATGTTCAAGATGGTTTTAAAAAAGGCATAGGAACCAGAGATCAAATTACCAACATCCGCTGGATCATGGAAAAAGCAAGAGGGTTCCAGAAAAATATCTATTCCTTCTTTATTGACTATGTCAAAGCCTTTGACTTGTGGATCACAATAAACTGTGGAAAATTCTGAAAGAGATGGGATTACCAGACCACCTGACATGCTTCTTGAGGAATCTGTATGCAGATCAGGAAGCAACAGTTAGAACTGGACATGGAACAACAGACTGGTTCCAAATAGGAAAAGGAGTATGTCAAGGCTGTATATTGTCACCCTGCTTATTTAACTTATATGCAGAGTACATCATAAGAAACACTGGACTGGAAGAAACACACGCTGAAATCAAGATTGCCAGGAAAAATATCAATAATCTCAGATATGCAGATGACACCACCCTTATTGGCAGAGAGTGAAGAGGAACTAAAAAGCCTCTTGCTGAAAGTGAAAGAAGAGAGTGAAAAAGTTGGCTTCAAGCTCAACATTCAGAAAACGAAGATCATGGCATCCGGTCCCATCACTTCATGGGAAATAGATGCGGAAACAGTGGAAATAGTGTCAGACTTTATTTTGGGGGGCTCCAAAATCACTGCAGATGGTGACTGCAGCCATGAAGTTAAAAGACACTCACTCCTGGAAGGAAAATTATGACCAACCTAGATAGTATATTCAAAAGCAGAGACATTACTTTGCCGACTAAGGTCCATCTAGTCAAGGCTATGGTTTTTCCAGTAATCATGTATGGATGTGAATGTTGGACCATGAAGAAGGCTGAGCGCCAAAGTATTCTTGCTTTTCAACTGCGGTGTTGGAGAAGACTCTTGAGAGTCCCTTGGACTGCAAGGAGATCCAACCAGTCCATTCTGAAGGAGATCAGCCATGGTATTTCTTTGGAAGGAATGATACTAAAGCTGAAACTCCAGTACTTTGGCCACCTCTTGCGAAGAGCTAACTCATTGCAAAAGACTCTGATTCTGGGAGGGGATGGGGGCAGGAGGAAAAGGGGATGAAAGAGGATGAGATGGCTAGATGACATCACTGACTCGATGGACATGAGTCTGAGTGAACTCCAAAAGTTGGTGATGGACAGGGAGGCCTGGCATGCTGCGATTCATGGGGTCGCAGGTCAGACACGACTGAGCGACTGAACTGAACTGAACTGACATGCATAGTATATTTGCATTTTGATTTTTTGTACATTTTTAGCTTTTCTTCATCATTCATTATTGTCATTGTTCTGTCACTAGTCATATCTGACTCTTTGTGATCCCATGGACTGCAGCATGCCAAGCTTCATTATCTCCCAGAGTTTGCTCAAATTCATGTACATTGCTGGTAGATGTCCACTCCAGTATTCTTGCCTGGAGAACACTATGGACGGAGGAGACTGGTGGGCTACAGTTCATAGGTTCACAAAGAGTTCGATGGTTGCCCCCTTCTCCTCTTCCACTCAATCTTTCCCAGCTCCAGGGTCTTTTTCAATGAGTTAGCTCTTCATATCTGATGACCAAAACATTGGAGTTTCAGCATCAGTCCTTGCAGTGAATATTCAGGGTTGCTTTTCTTTAGGACTGACTGGTTTGATTGCCTTGTTCACCAAAGGACTCTCAACAACTTTCTTTAGCACCACAGTTTGAAAGCATTAATTATTTGGTGCTCAGCCTCCTTTATGGTTCAGCTCTCACATCTGTACATAACTACTGGAAAATCATAGCTTTGACTATATGGACATTTGTCAGCAAAGTCATGTCTCTGCTCTTTTAATTTCTAGGTTTGCATAGATTTTCTTCCAAGGAGCAAGTGTCTTTTAATTTCATGGTTGCAGTCACCATCTGTACTGATTTTGGAGCCCAAGAAAATAAAATCTGCCACTGTTTCCATTTTTTCCCCACCTGTTTGCCATGAAGTTACAGGACCAGATGTCATATTTTTCACTAACATTATTGTTCCAGTCTTTGGGACCCCATAGACTGTAGCCTGCCAAGCTCCTCTATCCATGGGACTTCTCATGGCAACAATACTGTAGTGGGTTGCCATTCCCTTCTCCAGGGGGACCTTCCTGACCCATGGATCAAACCAGGGTCTTCTGCATTGCAGGCAGATTCTTTACCATCTGAACCACCAGTAGATGGGGAAACACTGGTAACGTGAGAGACTTTATTTCTTGGGCTCAGAAATCACTGCAGATGGTGACTGCAGCCATGAAATTAAAAGATGCTTACTCCTTGGAAGAAAAGTTATGACCAAACTAGGCAGCATATTAAAAAGCAGATACAATATTTTGCTGACAAAGATCCATGTAGTCTAAGCTACGGTTTTCCCAGTATTCATGTATGGATGTGAGAGTTGGACTGTAAAGAAGCCGAGTGCCGAAAAATTGATACCAGTCCATCCTAAAGGAAATCAGTCCAGAATATTCATTGGAAGGACAGATGCTGAAGCTGAAACTCCAATATTTTGGCTACTTGATGTGAATAATTGAATCATTAGAAAAGACCATGATGCTGGGAAAGACTGAGGGCAGGAAGAGAGGAGACGACAAAGGATGAGATGGTTGGATGGTATCACCAACTCAATGGACATGAGTTTGAGTATGCTCCGGGAATTGGTGATGGACAAGGAGGCCTGGCATGCTGCAGTCCATAGGTTTGCAAAGAGCCAGACATGACTGAGTGACTGAACTGAACTGAACATTATTTGTTCTGTGTACCATGATTATTTCAATTGTTTGTTCACTCTTTCCTTGCTTGGTATTTTCCCTTTGTAGCCTAATCATGTTTCCTCAGAATATGCAATGCTTTGTCTCATTTCCTTTAATTTTCTATTCTATTCTTAAGAAGTTCCATGACAGTTTGATTCCTGATAATTTTCTTTATTTTCCCTTTTTGTCTACCTGCTTCTAAGGTATATTTTACTCATTATTATTTTTTATAAATATTACTTAATATGTCTTAAGATGAAGTAATTTTTAAAATCTTTACATTTTAAAATTATTATGGGAGCTCATTGGGGTTTATTAATCTGGAAGAATTTCTCATTCACTTCTGAGACATTTTGTTAATTTTCTTCTCTGCTATCATGTTTTTCTCCAGCTCTTTTTATTTTCCTCTCAGAATGTTTATTTTGATTACATGTTTAAAACAGCAATGTTTGATTTATTTCACTAGTGAATATTCACAGTTTGATGATTTTTTGTGTATTTAAAAATATTTTTTCCTGCATTTTTGAATTTCTCTAAGTTCTTATTTTCTGTTTGTGTGTCTTACTCACTTTCTTCCTTGTTTGAAATTTTTCTTCATATTAGGTGATTGTTGACTCCTTGTTCATGTATGAGAATGAAACACTTAAATACTATTTGAAGCTCTGTGTGTCTCTGTGTGTGTATGTGTGTGTGTGTGGTGCTGGTGGAGGAGACATTTATCGTATGACCTGTCGGTAGGCCGATTGGGCAGCATACTGGCCGTTTCATGAATGTCTCTCAGGATTGGCATTTTTAGGACTTTTCTCTCCAGCAAGATAATTTTCCCCAGAGAGAAGTTCTGCAATTTTCTGCAGTGATTATAAGTCTAAAGCCAGGATTTGGGAAGAGAGCAGGGGAAACAGCACTAGTTGCATAATTTAGGGATTCCTTTAAAAAAAAAATCAGGACTTATAGGGAAGCAAGAACAGAGTTTTAAATTGAGAGTAGGACTCTCCTGAGTGTGAGCTCCCTATGACTACACAAATCCCTTGCCTTTGATGCCAACTCAGAAGGAACAAACAGCAGGGCAGAGTTCTCACTGTTGAGTATTCAGATTTTCACATAATCCCTATGGTTACTCGATGTTCAACAGACCAGAGATTTTCTGTTTCTATCTCTCTAGAGCTAACTCTCCTGTTTCCTACTGGCAAGTGCCAAGGATCAAGTTTTGACTAAAGAGGCAAATGGGGGGGAGGGGGGATATTCTGAAGCCTGGTGGTCTTTATAAAGTCTTTCAGAAGATGGTGGAGGAGTAGGATGGGGAGACCACTTTCTCCCTCACAAATTCATCAAAAGAACATTTCAACGCTCAGTAAATTCCACAAAACAACTTCTGAATGCCGGCAGAGGACATCAGGCACCCAGAAAAGCAGACCATTGTCTTCAAAAACAGGTAGGAAAAAATATAAGAGATGAAAAAGGAGACAAAGGAGGTAGGGAGGGAGCTCTGTCGGGGAAGGGAATCTTAAGAAGAGAGGAAACAGTCTCACTGCTGAGTCTGTGGTGAGCCTTGGAAGCACAGAGGGCAACATATCAGGAAGGAAAAATAAATAAATAATTAAAACCAACAGATTATGAGCCCAACAGTAACTCCCCCAGCAGAGAAGCAATGCAGACGCCTGCATCTGCCACTAGCAAGTGGGGGCTGGGCAGGGAGGCACAGGAGACACGGGCTGCAGTGCTTTGTAAGATTCGGACCAGAACGCCCCATGCATAACCAGAATGAACTAACTTGGGCTAGCAAACCAGACTGTGGGATAGCTACCACGCCAAAGCTCAAACATGACACCGCCAGGACTGCACACAGAACAAACGACGGAACAGAACTAGCTGGCTGCAGACCATCCCCTCCTGCGATAGGCAGCCAGAGCTGTAAGGGCTGGAAGGAGGCAATCGCAGCCCAACAGAGACATTACATACCAAAATGCAAACAGGCTTCTTTGCTAACTAAGTCTTCTGGGGGTTCTGGACATTCATCAGCTGCCAGAGAAGGGACGCCAGTGATACACCCAGAAAACTGAGCAGCAGAGATGGGAAAGGTGACAAGGGGCAGTGACTGCGCTCGCCAAACACCTGAGCTACTCAGACTTGGGAAGGGCACAAAACACAGGCCCAATCGAATCTGTGCCTCTGGGCTACCTGAACGTCAAGCCTGAGCGGCTTAGACCGGGGAGGTGCAGGCAGCTGAGGGCTGGCCTTAGATGGTTCCTGGTGGAGCAATGTAGAACCTGAGCAGTGTGCGCCGTGAGCAGGGGCAGGCCCAGTGGGGCTGAGAAACTGCAAACACATGCCAGTGTTACATGTATGCAGCATCCCTTCCTCCCCACAGTGCAAAGTGAACCTAAAAAAAAAAAAAAAAAAGTGTGCACCACTACCCACCCTGTGACAGGGTGAAAGTCAGACACTGAAGAGACCAGCAAACAGAAGTTAAACAGAGGGAACCGCCTTGGAAGTGACCCCACACCGCCCGCAANTTTTTTTTTTAACAAGAGTGGTGTTATTGGATTTCCCTGGCGGGCCACTGGTTGCAAATCCGCCTGCCAATGCAGGGGACACAGGTTCGTTTTTTTTTGTTTTTTTTTTGTTTTTTTTAGCAAGAGTAGTCTGTTATTGGATTTCCCTGGTGGGCCACTGGTTGCAAATCTGCCTATCAACGCAGGGACAGGGGTTCGATCCCTGGTCTCGGAAGATTCCACGCGGTGCAGGGCAACTCAGCCTGAGCACCCCAACTGCTGAGCCTGAGCTCTGGAGCCCGTGTTTGACAACAAGGGAAGCCCCAGCACCGCAGCTAGAGAGGAATCCCCTGCTGGCTGCAATGAGAGAAAGCCACCTCACAGCAACAAAGATCCAGCACAGCCAAAAAATAATAATTTTTAAAAAGTAGCTTGGTATCGCTGTCATGGTACCTCTTCCCCCACGAACACGAACTGAGTTTCATGGAGTGTGGTTCAATACAACGCAAAACAGAAAACAGGAGGCAAGAGAGGCTCTGAAGAACGACCTTGCCACGATCTACAGGACTTGGGGAGAAAGTTCGAGCGCTGTGCACAGAGATCAGTGTCACCCGAAATTTGATGGGCAGGGGATTCTCACTTACATCTGGGCTTGAGCCTGATCTGTTAACCCTGGTTGCTCACCCTGTGTTAAGCCTACTGTTGTCTCCTCTGGGCGCCCAGGAGAAACAAAATCCCATATGAACACAAGCGAGCCCACAGGTGGTACAGAAATAGGAGCTGGGGGCTGAGCCAGGCATGCAGGGCACAGCCTGGGGCCAGCTTAGGTGGGGCAGCGTGACTCAGGAAAAGCAGGCTGAGTCCTCGAGGCTCACAGCTGTGAGTCGGGAAGGCAACCCTGGGCCCCCATGTGACCTGATGACTTGTAAAAAGACAGCCTGCAAGCCGCGCACATTCCTGCCCAGGCCCGCGCCGGCGCATGCGCAGTGGAGCACAGGGCGCGTCCCAGCCGCACCGCACACGCAGCGCTGGGCTTGGGCTCCGAGCGAGCTGACTGCCCTCTTTTCCAACCCACAGCCTATTAAGTCGATCTTCAGATGGAAATAGAAAAGACATACAAAATCAAAAAATATTAGAAAACTCAAAAAAAAAGAAAGGGCGGGGGGAGCCTAAATCTCATATCACTGGCGATAACCTCTGTTAACAAGTTGATGGACATCACTTTCGAATTTTTAAATGTATTTATTCCATCGAGACTGAGAACATAACAACCCAATTCTGCTGCTCAAGGCGTGTTTAATCTGCATTTGCCCATGTCTGTGTGTCCACGTATGTACCTCTCTGCCATTATTTTTCATTCCTGCTTGGGCTCCTTTATACAGTCTGAGCATAATTCATAAAAAGCAGTCCCCTGTTGTTAAAGGTTCAGTCCTACATTTTTGTGTCATTGACACTACATGGATACATGTACATGTACGGCTGAGTCCCTTCGCTGTTCAGCAGAAACTATCACAACATGTAATCGGCTATACACCCCAATACAAAATAAAAAGTGTTTTTTTTTTAGAGGAATGACTTCAAGCTTGCATGGATATCTGAGCTGATGCAACCATTAGTTAGCGGTTTCCCAGAAAAGCATGGATCTTAAAAGCTTTCTCAGCCAGTTATCTCAGACCCAGTTATGAACCTGGTTGTTCTAGGAAAAGGATGTCTTCATTACATAGTCCATGAGTCAATTCTGAGAACTCCTGGTGAGGTTTTTGGACTTCCAATGACAGAGGGAAAAAATTGGCTTTGCCCCACATGAATGCATGAGGCCCTCTCCTATCTGATGCTGCCCTGGTCACTCAGAAAGGCTGAGAGGAGCCTCTGGATAAAGGAGGCTTTTCTCTCTGGGCTCGGGGCTGACTCGTGGCATTTCGGAAAGTCAGGCCTTTGCCTTTCTCTGCCCACCACACTGTGAACAGAGTAGACAGTGGCTTCCCAGAGCCACACACGTAGATCAGACGGGACCACATCACATCCCAGAAAAGCGTGCTTGTGCCACGACCATCACCAGCACACTACAACTTACACCTTGGGTCCTCCGACTTCATGCATGACCCAGATCTCAATCCGTGTGATTTTATCCTTCTGGAGGTAGGGAATTTCAAAATCTGCAAAGAAACTGAGAAACACACGTTTTGTCAAGTCCCAAAGCAATATGATACTGTTCCCATATCATTGTTAGCTGATTTACACGTGACTTTTAACACTGTTGGGGGTTGGTGGTGGTGGTGACGGTGTTGCTAAGTCCTGCGACCTCATGCACTGTAGCCCGCCAGGCTCCTCTGTCCATGGGATTCTCCAGGCGAGAATTCTGGAGTGGCTTGCCATTTCCTTCTCCAGGGGATCTTTCTGACTCAAGGATCAAACCCGGGTCTCCTTCATTGGCAGGTGGATTTTTTACCCCGGAGCTGCCAGGGAAGCCCTTTGGAGTCACTTTTCAGCTTTAACTTTTAGGTTGCTTACTGCACTCGTGCACTCAGCTGTTAGGGACATAAAGGCATGGACATGGCTCTGATGCCCAGGTCACTCAATGGTTCTGCTCCAGCTGAACTTCCAAAAGCACTAGATTGGGATATGGGGATGATCCTCTTAAGCCTCCATTCAAAACAATTAAAAAGACATCTTGGCATCTTTGTCATAGATGCTCGGGCTCGCATTCTTACCCTTTCACAGGACAGGCTCCTGCTGGCTCTGAGCCATTCAGCATGACATTGATCACCTCAGAACTATCTCTTGCNAAACTCAAAAAAAAAGAAAGGGCGGGGGGAGCCTAAATCTCATATCACTGGCGATAACCTCTGTTAACAAGTTGATGGACATCACTTTCGAATTTTTAAATGTATTTATTCCATCGAGACTGAGAACATAACAACCCAATTCTGCTGCTCAAGGCGTGTTTAATCTGCATTTGCCCATGTCTGTGTGTCCACGTATGTACCTCTCTGCCATTATTTTTCATTCCTGCTTGGGCTCCTTTATACAGTCTGAGCATAATTCATAAAAAGCAGTCCCCTGTTGTTAAAGGTTCAGTCCTACATTTTTGTGTCATTGACACTACATGGATACATGTACATGTACGGCTGAGTCCCTTCGCTGTTCAGCAGAAACTATCACAACATGTAATCGGCTATACACCCCAATACAAAATAAAAAGTGTTTTTTTTTTAGAGGAATGACTTCAAGCTTGCATGGATATCTGAGCTGATGCAACCATTGAGTTAGCGGTTTCCCAGAAAAGCATGGATCTTAAAAGCTTTCTCAGCCAGTTATCTGAGACCCAGTTATGAAGCTGGTTGTTCTAGGAAAAGGATGTCTTCATTACATAGTCCATGAGTCAATTCTGAGAACTCCTGGTGAGGTTTTTGGACTTCCAATGACAGAGGGAAATAATTGGCTTTGCCCCACATGAATGCATGAGGCCCTCTCCTATCTGATGCTGCCCTGGTCACTCAGAAAGGCTGAGAGGAGCCTCTGGATAAAGGAGGCTTTCTCTCTGGGCTCGTGGCTGACTCGTGGCATTTCGGAAAGTCAGGCCTTTGCCTTTCTCTGCCCACCACGCTGTGAACAGTAGACAGTGGCTTCCCAGAGCCACACACGTAGATCAGACGGGACCACATCACATCCCAGAAAAGCGTGCTTGTGCCATGACCATCACCAGCACACTACAACTTACACCTTGGGTCCTCCGACTATGCATGACCCAGATCTCAATCCGTGTGATTTTATCCTTCTGGAGGTAGGGAATTTCAAAATCTGCAACGAAACTGAGAAACACACGTTTTGTCAAGTCCCAAAGCAATATGACACTGTTCCCATATCATTGTTAGCTGATTTACACATGACTTTTAACACTGTTGGGGGTTGGTGGTGGTGGTGACGGTGTTGCTAAGTCCTGCGACCTCATGCACTGTAGCCCGCCAGGCTCCTCTGTCCATGGGATTCTCCAGGCGAGAATTCTGGAGTGGCTTGCCATTTCCTTCTCCAGGGGATCTTTCTGACTCAAGGATCAAACCTGGGTCTCCTTCATTGGCAGGTGGATTTTTTACCACGGAGCTGCCAGGGAAGCCCTTTGGGGTCACTTTTCAACTTTAACTTTTAGGTTACTTATTGCACTCGTGCACTCAGCTGTTAGGGGTATAAAGGCATGGACATGGCTCTGATGCCCAGGTCACTCAATGGTTCTGCTCCAGCTGAACTTCCAAAAGCTCTAGATTGAGATATGGGGATGATCTTCTTAAGCCTCCATTCAAAACAATTAAAAAGACATCTTGGCATCTTTGTCATAGATGCTCGGGCTCGCATTCTTACCCTTTCACAGGATAGGCTCCTGCTGGCTCTGAGCCATTCAGCATGACATTGATCACCTCAGAACTATCTCTTGCATACTGCAAAAAGGAAACAAGCATTTTGGGTTAGCCAAGACACCATTTTTCACCTATGAAATATCAACTGTTTTTTTCAATTGACAATCCTCAATACTGACAAGGATGTGATAAATCTGGTATTCCACAGAGCTAGAAGGGATGTAAATTGGCATATCTTGGAAAGAAAATTGCTTTGAAATGTGCAAACTTCATGCCTGTCATCTACCATCATAAAACGATACAGGACTTCCTTGCTGTCCAGTGGTTAAGAATCTGCCTGCCCATACAGGGCACATGGGCTCGATCCCTGGTCTGGAAGATCCCACAGGCCACCGAACAACGAAGTCCATGTGCCTCAACTACTGAGCCACGCTCTAGAGCCTGGGCTCTGCAGGAAGAGAAGTCACTGCAAAGAGCACTCCCCCACTGCCACTAGAGAAAAGCCCCTTCCAGCAGCAACAAAGACCCAGCACAGCCAGCATAAATAAAGAAATATTTTTTAAAAAATCAAAGACTGCAAAACACTATCAGATTCCGACCCTGTATCAACCAGTGTACACTCTCTTATGCTGCTGCCATTACAAACAGTCTCAAAAATCCCAGCGGCTTTAAACAAGAAAGGTTTATTTCATGCATCTGCTACATGCGTATCACTGGTTCTCGGATCTGGGGTGTGGGTTTTCCTACATATGTTCCTGCTCCGGGACCTGAGTTGATGAAGTCTCCACATCTGCAGAGTCATAGTTTATTGGTGAAGGGAGAGAAAAAGTGGCAAGCCACAGACCAGTTCTTCAAGTCTTCCTCAGTGGCTCAGTGGTAAAGAACGTGCCTGCAATGCGGGAGCCACAGAAGATTTATGTTTGATCCTGGAGGCGGGAAGATCCCCTGGAGGAGGAAATGGCCAGCCACTCCAGCATCCTTGCCTGGAGAATCCCATGGACAGAGGAGCCTGGCGGGCTACAGTCCATGGGGTTGCAAAGAGTCGGACACAACTAACATGACCTGGCGCGCATGCATGCACACACCCAGAAGTCACGCGGTCACTCCTACTCATATCCTACTAGCCAGTGGAAGTCACACAGAAGTAACTTCAAGATACAGAAGAATGCGAAACACACGCCCAGACAATGAGCCAGACACACTCAGGAAACATCAAGAAGGATGCCTTGGTGCACGGGGCGTTCTGCTGCAGCACGGTTTGGAACCAATCTAAACAGTCAGCCACAGGGCAGGGTGAGTCCTTCGTGGTACTCACACGTCTGAAATACGACCCAGCCACTGCTAAAAGCCTACGAAAGACTGGCCATACCCCAGGAAGTGCTTACAGCCAGAGCACAGTGTGAGACGAGATGGACAGAGCATGGCTTGCGCTCAACTCTGTTCAAAATGAATGGACTGGGACTTCACTGGTGGTCCAATGTCTGAGCCTTTTGCACTCTCAGTGCAGGGGGCCAGAGTTCAATCCCCGGTCAGGGACCTGGCTCCTGTGTGCTACAACTTGAAAATATCCTGCCCGTCACAACTGAGACTCGGTGGAGTCAAATAAAGAAAGAAAAACACAAAAATAAATGGGCAGAAGTGTGGGAATCAGTCAAGCCCCGAAATTCCTAAGGCAGAGACAGGGCCAGAGAAATTCCCCGGTCTACTGCTCAGCACACTACTGGAGCATATGATTTCCCTGATAAAATGCTTCTTCTAGACTGAAGATGGAGCAGGCCAGGGCTGTCACACAGATCTGAGATGTGCAAGCCCAGGCTTGTTCTCAGGCAGTGCTAAATTTTAAGTGTAAGTTGTTCAGTCATGTCGACTCCGTGATTCCATGGACTATAGCCTGCCTGGATCCTCTGTCCATGGAATTCTCCAGGCAAGAACACTGGAGGGGGTTACCAATTCCTTCTCCAGGGAACCTTCCTGACTCGGGGATTGAACCCTGGTCTACTGCATCTCAGGTGGATTCTTTACCATCTGGCCGCCCAATACCGGCCGCAACACTCTGCTCCATGCCACCACACCTGTCTCAGATTGCTTCCAAACATGCGAACATTTGAGGTTAAATCTGCAAATGCCGAGGTCTGATGACCACTGTGTTAAATGATTTGCTCTTAGGTAGCAGGAATGTGAATGACTAGTTTTTTTCCTTTATACATTCTGTAATTGTCATTCTCTATCATGAGCAGCTATTAAACTGGTGATCAAATTTTTTCTCATTAAAACAAAGCATGTCATGGCTTCCTTGGTGGTCCAGTGGTTAAGATGCCATTCTTCCATTGCAGGGGGCACAGGTTCAGTACCTGGTTGGGGAGCTAAGGTCCTGAATGCCACAAGGCACAGCCAAAAAAAAAAGAAAAAGGAATGCAGATACAGTGAGGCTGTATGAAGTCATGGTGTCCAGTTGCTGCACTTATTAGCTCAGTAATTAGTCTGAATAAGTTTCTTGGCCTCATTTTCCTATCTGTAAAACAAGGGTAGTAAGAGTCCCTACCCATACGATTGCTGTGATGATCAAATTATTTAAAATGATACTACTATTTATAGCATATTTCTCTGCCATGGTTCAGACCCTCTCCTCATCAATATATCAACACTATACTATCTCACTTCACGTTCAGACTACCCAGCATATTCTGAGGGTTCATAAAATGTGTGTGTGTTTGCAGCAAGGGAACCCCATAATTAAGAGAATCCCACAAATTCCCAGAATATAGAAAGGTCACACCAAACACAGCAATAAAACCAAGATGAAGAGACAGAGGAATGCCCAGCAGGTAAAGGATCAGGACAAATGCCCACCAAACCAAGCAAAAGAGGAAGAGATAGGGAATCTACCTGAGAAAGAATTCCAAATAATGATAGTGAAACTGATCCAAAATGTTAAAATCAAGATGGAAGCACAAATAAATAGNTGGAGTTATTTCTCCACTGATCTCCTGTAGCATATTGGGCACCTAATGATCCGGGGAGTTTCTCTTTTGGTATCCTATCATTTTGCCTTTTCATACTGTTCATTGGGTTCTCAAGACAAGAATACTGAAGTGGCTTGCCATTCCCTTCTCCAGTGGACCACATTCTGTCAGACCCCTTCACCATGACCCGCCCGTCTAGGGTTGCCCCACGGACATGGCTTGGTTTCATTGAGTTAGACAAGGCTGTGGTCCTCGTGTGATTAGAGTGCCTAGTTTGCTCTGAGAATGGTTTCAGGGTGCGTGTCACTGGTTCTCGGATCTGGGGTTTGGGTTTTCCTACATATGTTCCTGCTCTGGGACCTGAGTTGATGAAGTCTCCACATCTGCAGAGTCATAGTTTATCGGTGAAGGGAGAGAAAAAGTGGCAAGCCACAGACCAGTTCTTCAAGTCTTCCCCAGCGGCTCAGTGGTAAAGAACGTGCCTGCAATGCGGGAGCCACAGAAGATTTATGTTTGATCCTGGAGGCGGGAAGATCCCCTGGAGGAGGAAATGGCCAGCCACTCCAGCATCCTTGCCTGTAGAATCCCATGGACAGAGGAGCCTGGCGGGCTACAGTCCATGGGGTTGCAAAGAGTCGGACACAACTAACATGATCTGGCGCGCATGCATGCACACACCCAGAAGTCACGCAGTCACTCCTACTCATATCCTACTAGCCAGTGGAAGTCACACAGAAGTAACTTCAAGATACAGAATGAATGCGAAACACACGCCCAGACAATGAGCCAGACACACTCAGGAAACATCAAGAAGGATGCCCTGGTGCACGGGGAGTTCTGCTGCAGCACGGTTTGGAACCAATCTAAACAGTCAGCCACAGGGCAGGGTGAGTCCTTCGTGGTACTCACACGTCTGAAATACGACCCAGCCACTGCTAAAAACCTACGAAAGACTGGCCATACCCCAGGAAGTGCTTACAGCCAGAGCACAGTGTGAGACGAGATGGACAGAGAATGGCTTGCGCTCAACTCTGTTCAAAATGAATGGACCGGGACTTCGCTGGTGGTCCAGTGGCTGAGCCTTTTGCGCTCCAGTGCAGGGGGCCAGAGTTCAATCCCCAGTCAGGGACCTGGCTCCTGTGTGCTACAACTTGAAAATATCCTGCCCGTCACAACTGAGACTCGGTGGAGTCAAATAAAGAAAGAAAGACACAAAAATAAATGGGCAGAAGTGTGGGAATCAGTCAAGCCCCGAAATTCCTAAGGCAGAGACAGGGCCAGAGAAATTCCCCAGTCTGCTGCTCAGCACACTACTGGAGCATATGATTTCCCTGATAAAATGCTTCTTCTAGACTGAAGATGGAGCAGGGCAGGGCTGTCACACAGATCTGAGATGTGCAAGCCCGGGCTTGTTCTCAGGCAGTGCTAAGTTTTAAGTGTAAGTTGTTCAGTCTTGTCGACTCCGTGATTCCATGGACTATAGCCTGCCTGGCTCCTCTGTCCATGGAATTCTCCAGGCAAGAACACTGGAGAGGGTTACCAATTCCTTCTCCAGGGGACCTTCCTGACTCGGGGATTGAACCCTGGTCTACTGCATCTCAGGTGGATTCTTTACCATCTGGCCGCCCAATACCGGCCGCAACACTCTGCTCCATGCCACCCCACCTGTCTCAGATTGCTTCCAAACATTTGAACATTTGAGGTTAAATCTGCAAATGCCGAGGTCTGATGACCACTGTGTTAAATGATTTGCTCTTAGGTAGCAGGAATGTGAATGACTAGTTTTTTTCCTTTATACATTCTGTAATTGTCATTCTCTATCATGAGCAGCTATTAAACTGGTGATAAAAGTTTTTCTCATTAAAACAAAGCATGTCATGGCTTCCTTGGTGGTCCAGTGGTTAAGATGCCATTCTTCCATTGCAGGGGGCACAGGTTCAATACCTGGTTGGGGAGCTAAGGTCCTGAATGCCACAAGGCACAGCCAAAAAAAAAGAAAAAGGAATGCAGATACAGTGAGGCTGTATGAAGTCACGGTGTCCAGTTGCTGCACTTATTAGCTCAGTAATTAGTCTGATTAAGTTTCTTGGCCTCGTTTTCCTATCTGTAAAACAAGGGTAGTAAGAGTCCCTACCCATACGATTGCTGTGATGATCAAATTATTTAAAATTATACTACTATTTATAGCATATTTCTCTGCCATGGTTCAGACCCTCTCCTCATCAGTATATGAACACTATACTATCTCACTTCACGTTCAGACTACCCAGCATATTCTGAGGGTTCATAAAATGTGTGTGTGTTTGCAGCAAGGGAACCCCATAATTAAGAGAATTCCACAAATTCCCAGAATATAGAAAGGTCACGCCAAACACAGCAATAAAACCAAGATGAAGAGACAGAGGAACGCCCAGCAGGTAAAGGATCAGGACAAATGACCACCAAACCAAGCAAAAGAGGAAGAGATAGGGAATCTACCTGAGAAAGAATTCCGAATAATGATAGTGAAACTGATCCAAAATCTTAAAATCAAAATGGAAGCACAAATAAATAGCCTGGAGACAAGGATTGAGAAGATGCAAGAAAGGTTTAATAAGGACCTAGAAGAAATAAAAAAGAGTCAATATATAATGAATAATGCAATAAATGAGATCAGAAACACTCTGGAGGCAACAAATAGTAGAATATCAGAGGCAGAAGATAGGATTAGTGAAATAGAAGATAGAATGGTAGAAATAAATGAATCAGAAAGGAAAAAAGAAAAACGAATTAAAAGAAATGAAGACAATCTCAGAGACCTCCAGGACAATATGAAACACTCCAACATTCGAATTATAGGAGTCCCAGAAGAAGAAGACCAAAAGAAAGACCATGAAAAAATACTTGAGGAGATAATAGTTGAAAACTTCCCTAAAATGGGGAAGGAAATAATCACCCAAATCCAAGAAACCCAGAGAGTTCCAAACAGGATAAACCCAAGGCGAAACACCCCAAGACACATATTAATCAAATTAACAAAGATCAAACACAAAGAACAAATATTAAAAGCAGCAAGGGAAAAACAACAAATAACACACAANGACAATCTCAGAGACCTCCAGGACAATATGAAACGCTCCAACATTCGAATTATAGGAGTCCCAGAAGAAGAAGACCAAAAGAAAGACCATGAAAAAATACTTGAGGAGATAATAGTTGAAAACTTCCCTAAAATGGGGAAGGAAATAACCACCCAAAATCAAGAAACCCAGAGAGTTCCAAACAGGATAAACCCAAGGTGAAACACCCCAAGACACATATTAATCAAATTAACAAAGATCAAACACAAAGAACAAATATTAAAAGCAGCAAGGGAAAAACAACAAATAACACACAAGGGGAATCCCATAAGAATAACTGCAGATCTTTCAATAGAAAGTCTTCAGGCCAGGAGGGAATGGCAAGACATACTTAGAGTGAAGAAAGAAAATAATTTATAGCCCAGATTACTCTACCCAGCAAGGATCTCATTCAAATATGAAGGGGAAATCAAAAGCTTTACAGACAAGCAAAAGCTGAGAGAATTCAGCACCACCAAACCAGCTGTCCAAAAAATGCTAAAGGATAATCTCTAGACAGGAAACACAAAAAGCAAGTGTAAACCTGAACCCAAAACAGTAAAGTAAATGGCAACGGGATCATACTTATCAAAAATTACCTTAAATGTAAATGGGTTGAATGCCCGAACCAAAAGTCAAAGTCTGGCTGAATGGATACAAAAACAAGACCCTTATATATGCTGCCTACAAGACACCCACCTCAAAACAACAGACACATACAAATTGAAGGTGAAGGGCTGGAAAAATATATGACATGCAAATAGAGACCAAAATAAAGCAGGAGTAGCAATACTCATATCCAATAAAATAGACTTTAAAACAAAGGCTGTGAAAAGAGACAAAGAAGGTCACTACACAAGGATCAAAGGATCAATCCAAGAAGAAGATATAACAATTATAAATATATATGCACCAACACAGGAGCACCACAATATGTAAGACAAATGCTAACAAGTGTGAAAGGGGAAATTAACAATAACACAATAATAGTGGGAGACTTTAATACCCCACTCACACCTATGGACAGATCAACTAAACAGAAAATTAACAAAGAAACAAAACTTTAAATGAAACAATAGACCAGTTAGACCTAATTGATATCTATAGGACATTTCACCCCAAAACAATGAATTTCACCTTTTTCTCAAGTGTGCACGGAACCTTCTCCAGGATAGATCACATCCTGGGCCATAAATCTAACCCTGATAAATTCAAAAAAAATCAAAATCATTCCAAGCATCTTTCCTGACCATAATGCATTAAGATTAGATCTCAATTACAGGAGAAAAACTATCAAAAATTCCAACATATGGAGACTGAACAACACGCTTCTGAATAACCAACAAATCACAGAAGAAATTAAAAAAAAAAAGAAATCAAAATATGCATAGAAACAAATGAAAGTGAAAACACAACAACCCAAAATCTGTGGGACACTATAAAAGTAGTGCTAAGAGGAAAGTTTGTATGAATAGAGGCATACTTCAAGAAACAAGAAAAAAGTCAAATAAATAACCTAATTCTACACCTAAAGCGACTAGAAAAGGAAGAAATGGAGAACCCCAGAGCTAGTAGAAGGAAAGAAATCATAAAAGTTACGGCAGAAATAAATGCAAAAGAAACAAAAGAGACCATAGCAAAAATCAACAAAGCCAAAAGCTGATTCTTTGAAAGGATAAATAAAATTGACAAACCACTAGCCAGACTCATCAAGAAACAAAGAGAGAAAAATCAAATCAATACAATTAGAAATTGAAACAGAGAGATCACAACAGACAACACAGAAATACAAAGGATCATAAGAGACTACCATCAGCAATCATATGCCAATAAAATGACAACGTGGAAGAAATGGACAAATTCTTAGAAAAATACAACTTTCCAAAACTGAACCAGGAAGAAATAGAAAATTTTAACAGACCCATCACAAGCACGGAAATTGAAACTGTAATCAGAAATCTTCCAGCAAACAAAAGCCCAGGTCCAGATGGCTTCACAGCTGAATTCTACCAAAAATTTAGAGAAGAGCTAACACCTATCCTACTCAAATTCTTCCAGAAAATTGCAGAGGAAGGTAAACTTCCAAACTCATTCTATGAGGCAACCATCACCCTAATATCATAACCTGACAAAGATGCCACACAAAAAAGAAGACTACAGGCTGATATCACTGGTGAATACAGATGCAAAAATCCTCAACAAAATCCTAGCAATCAGAATCTAACAACATATTAAAAAGATCATACACCATGACCAAGTGGGCTTTATCCCAGGGATGCAAGGATTCTTCAATATCCGCAAATCAATCAATGTAATACACCACATTAACAAATTGAAAAATAAAAACCATATGATTATCTCAATAGATGCAGAGAAGGCCTTTGACAAAATTCAACATCCATTTATGATAAAAACTCTCCAGAAAGCAGGAATAGAAGGAACATACCTCAACATAATAAAAGCTATATATGACAAACCCACAGCAAACATTATCCTCTTAGCAATCAGAATCCAACAACACATTAAAAAGATCATACACCATGACCAAGTGGGCTTTATCCCAGGGATGCAAGGATTCTTCAATATCCGCAAATCAATCAATGTAATACACCACATTAACAAATTGAAAAATAAAAACCATATGATTATCTCAATAGATGCAGAGAAGGCCTTTGACAAAATTCAACATCCATTTATGATAAAAACTCTCCAGAAAGCAGGAATATAAGGAACATACCTCAACATAATAAAAGCTATATATGACAAATCCACAGCAAACATTATCCTCGATGGTGAAAAACTGAAAGCATTTCCCCTAAAGCCAGGAACAAGACAAGGGTGCCCACTTTCACTGCTACTATTCAATGTAGTTTTGGAAGTTTTGGCCACAGCAATTAGAGCAGAAAAGGAAATAAAAGGAATCCAGATTGGAAAAGAAGAAGTAAAACTCCCACTGTTTGCAGATGACATGATCCTCTACATAGAAAACCCTAAAGACTCCACCAGAAAATTACTAGAGCTAATAAATGAATATAGTAAAGTTGCAGGATATAAAATCAACACACAGAAATCCCTTGCATTCTTATACACTAATAATGAGAAACTAGAAAAAGAATTTAAGGAAACAATTCCATTCACCATTGCAATGAAAAGAATAAAATACTTAAGAATTTATCTACCTAAAGAAACTAAAGACCTATATATAGAAAACTATAAAACACTGATGAAAGAAATCAAAGAGGACACTAATAAATGGAGAAATATACCATGTTCATGGATCGGAAGAATCCATATAGTGAAAATCAGTATACTACCCAAAGTAATCTACAGATTCAACGCAATCCCTATCAAGCTACCAGAGATATTTTTCACAGAACTAGAACAAATAATTTCAAGATTTGTGTGGAAATACAAAAAACCTCGAATAGCCAAAGCAACCTTGAGAAAGAAGAATGGAACTGGAGGAATCAACCTGCCTGACTTTAGGCTCTACTACAAAGCCACAGTCATCAAAAGAGTATGGTACTGGCACAAAGACAGAAATATAGATCAGTGTAACAAAATAGAAAGCCCAGAGATAAATCCACACACCTATGGAAATCTTATCTTCGACAAGGAGGTAAGAATATACAATGGATTAAAGACTATCTCTTTAACAAGTAGTGCTGGGAAAACTGGTCAACCACTTGTAAAAGAATGAAACTAGATTACTTTCTAACACCATACACAAAAATAAACTCAAAATGGTTTAAAGACCTAAAGCTAAGAACAGAAACTATAAAACTCCTAGAGGAGAACATAGGCAAAACACTCTCTGACATAAATCACAGCAGGATCCTCTATGATCCACCTCCCAGAATACTGGAAATAAAGAACTAAAGAGACATTTATCCAAAGAAGACATACAGATGGCTAACCAATACATGAAAAGATGCTCAACATCACTCATTATCAGAGAAATGCAAATCAGACCACAATGAGGTACTATTTCACACCAGTTAGAATGGCTGTGATCCAAAAGTCTGCAAGCAATAAATGTTGGAGAGGGTGCGGAGAGAAGGGAACCCTCTTACACTGTTGGTGGGAATGCAAACTAGTACAGCCACTATCGAAAACAGTGTGGAGATTCCTTAAAAAATTTCAAATAGAACTGCCATATGACCCAGCAATCCCACTGCTGGGCATACACACTGAGGAAACCAGAATATAAAGAGACACGTATACCCCAATGTTCATTGAAGCACTGTTTATAATAGCCAGGACATGGAAACAACCTAGATGTCCATCAGCAGATGAATGGATAAGAAAGCTGTGGTACATATACACAATGGAGTACTACTCAGCCATTAAAAAGAATACATTTGAATCAGTTCTAATGAGATGGATGAAACTGGAGCCGACTATACAGAGTGAAGTAAGCCAGGAAGAAAAACACCAATACAGTATACGAACACATATATATGGAATTTAGAAAGATGGTAATGATAATCCTGTATGCGAGACAGCAAAAGAGACACAGATGAATAGAACAGACTTTTGGACTCTGAGGGAGAGGGAGAGAGTGGGAGGATTTGGGAGAATGGCACTGAAACATGTATACCATCATGTAAGAAATGAATCACCAGTCTATGTTAGATACAGGATACAGGATACTTGGGACTGGTGCACGGGGATGATCCAGAGAGTTGATATGGGGTGGGAGGTTGAGGGGGGTGGTGTTCAGGATTGGGAACTCATGTATACCTGAGATGGATTTATGTTAATATATGGCAAAACCAATACAGTATTGTAAAGTAAAGTAAACATAAAAATTAAAAAAAAGGTCTTTCAATAAATGATTTAGCTTTCAGTCCCAGAAAGATGATTTTAATTTGCTCACTTAAACAGAAATTGAACTTTTACTTTAACTCAATGTTTCAAAAAAATCTATAATATTTGTCTTTAAAAATGTATTCTATGTTACAAAATGATAATATTTATTTTTACAAAACAGTTTATTTATCTCCCTCTCTATTCTTTGATCTTCTCCATCTGGAATAGTGTTTAGAGAATATCTAAGTCATTTCCTTTATTTTATAAATAAATAATTAAAACAGCTAATTGAGAAGAATTGAATTGACACAGCAAAAAATATCTCAACTTTTAAAGATTATAAAGAATATGGTATCTAATGCTTAATTATCTATCATCTTTACATAAAAGGTATACCTTCACTGAAAATTTTAGACATCAGAATATGTTTGTCTACTTGAAAGAAAAGCATACACACACAAAAAAGCAATGCCTTTTACACTATAAGAATTAAAAAATCACTTTTGATTGATAATAATAAGTCAGGATCATGGGTTTAGCATTATATTCTGATGCAATAAAATGAACATTCTAGAAATTGTTAATGCTTAGTTTTTAATATAAAATAAATTTATTCTTTCATAAAAGTAATGAGTAAAAATAAATTATTTTAAAATAGTTTATATTTACTGTGTTTGTGTGTTTTTATAAGTATTTGGATTTTTATCTCTAGTTCACAAGTACAGAAAACTCTATGACATAAGATATATTTTACTAACAACTTTTCCAAAACTTCCAATAAATGAATACCTATCCCTTTCCAGAATAGAATCACAACAGCAATAATAAAACAATGACATTAGCTGAGTTAAATGAATTTAATTCAATTTTATGAATATCTTCTTATATACTTGTAAAACTTGAATGAGCCTAGACAGAAGGATATCATCATTCATTTTATTTGTAGAATATAAATATTTAATTCTTGTATTAAGACTTAGATACTGAAAAGATTTTCTCTGAAACTATTGCTCAAGAAAACAATGTATGCTTCTTAAGTCTTATTATTTCAGCATTCAAGTTCAAAATTTACATAAGTAATCGAGGTAAATCAGTCTTATTCTTGAGATTGCCTTCTTGTGTTTCAGTAATAAAAATAATTATTCATTTTGCAGTATCTTTTGAAGCATGAAGACCAAGGTAGAACTTCTTGGCATTTTCTTTCCACTATTTTAGGAAGTTTTTTCCATGTACAAAATTAAATCTAGTGCTTTTTTGAAGTCAAGCCTTGCATTGCTATGTTATTTTAGAAAGAATCTCAGCTGGTGTTTGTCCAGTGGGATGATCTGGCATGGCAGTGTTAAAAATGAGCTTTGACAGGTGATCTTAAACACTGAAAGACAAAAAAAGACAACTTTTTGTTGTGAGTTTATCTTTTATACATATACAACTCAAAAAAAGGATTTCTATCTCAAATTTTAAATTATATTTTTATCACATATTTGAAAATGTTTCCTTTTCCATCTCATCAGAAAAAAAAAATCTTCTTAATTTAATGCAGCACTATTTTGTGTTTTGTGGTTAAAATATGCACCATATTCAGCTGCTTACTTAGTTGCAAGAATATCCCCTATTCCTCTCTCACAACACATATGGAATTTATGTTGAGGTAACAAAATATAGATATGGCATCTTAATTAGAATCATGGCTCCTTTTAAATTTTTCTAAATTCTTAGTGTTGCATTTATGGTACTTACAAAAATATGCTGAATGCTATAAGTTATTTAGAAATTATTTTAACATTAGAAATTTAGCTGTATAAATCACCACGAAATGAAGGATAGATAAAATAGAAGGGGCTAATATATATTGAATTATTATTTGGTATTATGGCCTTCTCATAGATTATCATATTTAATTTTTATTAAATCACTTTGAGAGAGATATTGTTATTATTATAATTATTATTGACAAAGGAAATAGTGGCTCATATAAGTTATGTGCACACATAAACAGAGGTAGCAAAAATCATGTCTAGATCACAAATCCAAGATATTCCAATTTTGAAGCTTGGCATATCTTCCAGTTAGAATGTTGAAGGATGATGAAGAGGAATGGAAAGGATGAGGTTGGAAGTTTAAGAAACAATTAGGAAGGATTCAAAATGGAGACATAAGAGATCAGATGATTAAGGCTTAAATATGGTAAGATCTTGGTATATGGTGAAAGAGAGATGCTTTTTTTTTTTTTTGTAATGATGCATTCTTGGGCAATGTGAGGAAAATAAATCTGTTTTAAAGTCAAAGGAGGTTGCTATGTATTAGTTAGGGCCAGAAGATAGTTGGCAAAACTTTCAAACTTCTCAGTGGACATCTGCTACTACGTTGCTCCAAATACAACTTTATAGGAAAAGTTGTTTCTGGAGGACAAAAGACTTTTTTTTTTTTTAACTTTACAATACTGTATTTGTTTTGCTATACATTGACATGAATCAGCCACGAGTGTACATGAACTCCCAATCCCGACCCCCCCTGCCCCCTCCCGCCCCACACCATCTCTCTGGACTATACCTGTGCCTCAGTCCCAAGCATCCTACATCCTGCATCAAACCTAGCAAAAGAGACACAGATGTATAGAACAGCCTTTTGGATTCTGTGGGAGAGGGAAGGGAGGGATGATTTGGGAAAATGGCAGTGCAACATGTATGATATCGTAAGTGAAAAGACATTTTAGAATATACAGAAAAACTAGAGAGAATGGGCTCAGTCATCAGACAATGTGACAGATTAACCTGATTTAGATGGAAGTGGGAATTCACTAAGTCTAGTATAACTATATTCATCCCAACTTTAAATAATGTATATATGTCACTTATTCAGTGAACCAAATGTCAAGTGAATAGTGTATATCATTTATTTATTCAGGTTCCAGTAAATAGCAGTTCACACCCTATATAAAAATGCTTTGGATAAACATATTTCAAGTAAAGGAACTGATTCAAAGATGCATACATGGTGTGTGGGAAAATAGAGTAGTCTATTACTAGTACTAGGAAATATTTTGCTAACTCTAAGTCTAAAAGACCAAGAGCAGGGAAGGGTTAAAGGAAACAAAATGAAGGAAAGTCTGTCTTAGAAGGAGCACTGACTTTCACTTGAGACACAGTCAACTAAAGTGGTCTCTGAGGGAGGTACATTTTGGGGAATTAATACCTTGACCTAACTTTCCTTTTACTCTTCTGTCTCCTTTAGTGACTCTCCACTAGCTGAATTCAGCTGGAAATCTAAAAAAGAAAGAAAATCTATTTTAAGTAGAAAGCATGCTGAAGATGCATCGTGTACAGGGAGGTAAACAAAAGATATCTAGAATAGTAACTGTGCCTGTCATTGCCATGTCTGCTCTAAATGCTTCTAGAGTTTATATCTCTATATTTTCTGAATAATTTCTTCTCCTTTCAAAACTTTTTATGCCTTATATCCAGTCTTCATTTGTAGTTGTTTACCTGGATTTATATTTTACTGATAAAATTAGAGTAATCAGAAGTGAACTCCTATGTGAAGTGAGATCAAGATGGTAAAGTAAAAAGAACCTGAGCTTACCACCCTCCAGGAACAGATCAAAATTGCAACTACATCTAGAACAACTCTCACAGATAATGACCTAAGGACTAGAAGAACAGCTCTTTCATACAAAGGCTGTAAAGAAAGAATCACAGGAAGGCTGGTTGGAAGGGAGGAGACATTATCAACTTGTGATCGTACATCTAGTGAGTGACCCAGAAGAGGAAAGAATTGTTACAGACTTGGGGATCCTAACTATGGAGTGAAAAATATAAACCCATTAATAGTTATACAACCCTGAGGACCAGTAGAGGAAAGATAAGCCCCCTATCAGACTTGAAAACCAATCGTGTTTACTGGAAGATTGTAAGAAACTGAGACTGTGTACATACATAGACTTGCTTGCTCCTAGTCCCAGCACAGAGACAGCTATTAAAATCTCTCTTATGCTCTGATCAACCTTCCAGATACACCTCAAGGCAACTTCCAGCCCACACCAGGATCCTTCTCCAGCCACTTTTGCTCTGACACTGATCCCTGCTAGTGGGGAGACTGCCATGATTGTCATGTGCACATGCATCAGGGAAAAAGTGAAGCCAGCTCGGATGTGTGGCTCCAAATCATCAGGCACCGACTCTACTTTTGACCAAGGTGGAGGCTGCCATCACAGCAGGTAGAAGACTCAGTTACTTAGGGCTCGTGCTCTAGTGCCTATTCTACTGGCCATACTCCCCAGTAGAGTAACAACCATAAATGAGTTTGAGAGTACCAACCACTCCTGCTCCAGGCCTTTAGCCCCTGGCCCTAATCCCTCAATAGAGTAGCAGCCATCACTGAGCAACCACCACTGAACCTCCCTGATCATGCTTGACTTCTACTCCAGCCCTCTATGCCAGCCCTGTCTCCTACCTAGATGCAATTGCCAGCACACCCCTTGGAGAAGATGCAGTCCATTCTCACTTCATATCCAGCTCTCCCAAGCGACTGGACATATGCAGACTGCATAGGGATGCTCACACACAGACACATTATCAAGATAGTACAGGTAATTGGTATTCATCATTTCTTAGAGAAAAATAGAGCAAGTTAATTAAATGAGGACACGAATATGTTTCAAACTAAAGAACAAGAAAATACCTCAGGACAAAAAGTAATGAAATAGAGATAAATAATTCACCAGGCAAATAGTTCAAAAAATAATAATAATATTGTTCACTGAACTCAGGGAAAGAGTAGAGGAACACAGTGATAACTTCAATAAAGGAATACAAATATTTTAAGGAAATGGAGCTGAAGAATAAAATAACTGAAGTAAAAAATACACTAAGTAATTAATAGTAGATTAGGTGATACAGAATAATACATAAACATTCTGGAAGATAGAATAGTAAAAATTATTTAATCAAAAGAACAACAACAAAAAAATAAGATGAGAGTTCAAGGTAACACAAGGCAGTATCAAGCACACCGACATTAGCATTATAAGGGGGTCCAGAAAGAGAAGGGAGAAAGGGACACAAATTGTAGTTAATGAAATTATATATGAACACTTTCAGAACCCTAAAAAGGGAACATATTCAGGTCTAGAATGCACAAAGAGTTCCAAACAGTTTAGTTCAGTCGCTCAGTCATGTCCAACTCTTTGCAACCCCATGGACTACAGATGCCAGGCTTCCCTGTCCATCACCAACTCCTGGAGTTTACTCAAACCCATTCAACCATCTCATCATTTGTTGTCCACGTCTCCTCCTGCCTTCAATCTTTCCCAGCATCAGGGTCTTTTCAACTGAGTCATTTCTTCCCATCAGGTGGCCAAAGTATAACAGTTTTGGCTTCAACATCAGTCCTTCCAATGAACATCCAGGAATTATCTCTTTTAGGATGGACTGGTTGGATCTCCTTGCAGTCCAAGGGACTCTCAAGAGTCTTCTCCAATACCACACACAGTTCAAAAACATCAGTTCTTCAACATTCAGCTTTCTTTATGGTCCAACTCTCACATCCATACATGACTACTGGAAAAACCATAGCTTTGACTAGGTGGACCTTTGTTGGCAAAGTACTGTCTCTGTTTTTTAAATATCCTGTCTATGTTAGTGATAACTTTTCTTCCAAGAAGCAAGCATTTTTTTTCAATTTCATGGCTGCAGTCATCATCTGCTGTGAATTTGGGCCCCCCCAAAATAAAATCTGTCACTGTTTCTATTGTTTCCCCATCTATTTGCCATGAAGTGATGGGACCAGATGCCATGATCTTAGTTTTCTGAATGTTGGGTTTTAAGCCAACTGTTTCACTCTCCTCTTTCACTTTCATCAAGAGGCTCTTTAGTTCTTCACTTTCTGCCATAACAGTGGTGTCCTCTGCATATCCGAGGTTACTGATAATTCTCCTGGCAATCTCAATTCCAGTTTCTGCTTCATCCAGCTCAGTGTTTCTCATGATGTACTCTGCATATATGTTAAATAGCCAGGAAGACAATATACAGCCTTGAATACTACTTTCCTGATTTGGAAACAGTCTTTTTCCATGTCCAATTCTAATTGTTGCTTCCTGACCTGCATACAGATTTCTGAAGGGGCAGGTCAAGTGGTCTGGCATTCACATCTCTTTCAGAATTTTCCACAATTTGTGGTGATCCACACAGTCAAAGGCTTTAGCATAGTTAATAAAGCAGAAGTAGATGTTTTTCTGGAAGTTTCTTGCTTTTTTGATATTCCAGCGGATGTTAGCAATTTGATCTCTGGTTCCTCTGCCTTTTCTAAAACCAGCTTGAACATCTGGAAGTTCACAGTTCACGTACTGTCCAAATAAAATGGACCCAAATATAACCACACCGAGACAAATAATATTTAGAATGGCAAAATTTAGAGATAAAGACAGAAATTTTAAAAACAATAAGAGAAAAGCAAAGAGTCATATAAAATGGAACCCTCATAATGCTATTAGTTGACTTGTCAACAGAAACTTTGCAGACCAGAAGGGAGTGGAATGATTTACTTAAAATGTTGAAAGTAAAAATCTGCAACCTTAAGACACTCTGACTAGCAAGGTTATTATTCAGAATTGAAGGGGAAATAAATAATTTTCCATGCAAGGGAAAATTAAGAGTTCATCACCAACAAGTGAACTTACAAAAATAAATGTAAGAGTCTTATTTAAGTAACAAGAAAAAGGTCATAACAAGAACTAAGTAATATATGAAGGAGCAAAATCACTGATAAAAAAATATTATATATATATGTGTGTGTGTGTGTGTGTGTGTGTGTGTGTGTGACTCAGTTGTGTCCTACTGTTTGTAACTCCATGGGTTGTAGTCTGCCAGGCTCCTCTGTTTATGGAATTCTCTAGGCAAGAACACTGGAGTGGATAGCCATTCCCTTCTCCAGGGTATCTTCCTGACCCATGGAATGAACCCAGGTCTTTCACATTGCGGGAAGATACTTTACCATCTGAGCCAACAGGAAAGCCTATATATACATGTGTGTGTATATGTATATGTATATATATATATATATATATATATATATATATACTGCTAAGTCACTTCAGTCGTGTCCGACTCTGTGCGACCCAAGAGATGGCAGCCCACCAGGCTCCCCCGTCCCTGGGATTCTCCAGGAAAGAACACTGGAGTGGGTTGCCATTTCCTTCTCCAATGCATGAAAGTGAAAAGTCAAAGTGAAGTTGCTCAGTCGTGTCCAACTCCCAGCAACCCCATGGACTGCAGCCTACCAGGCTCCTCTGTCCATGGGATTTGCCAGGCAAGTGTACTGGAGTGGGGTGCCATTGCCTTCTCCTAAAAACCCTTAAATCTTATCATAATTCAAAAAATGAAAGACATCCCAACCGACCCCCAACCCGCACATCATCCCCAGTCCAAGTGGCTGTATTTAGGGGAAAACTGGCCCTGGGCCAGCAGACAGACCCCTAAGCAGATCAGATCTTCTAGTACTGCTGAGTGCACGGCATTCCAGCCACGATTTCTGACTCGATTCCACAGTGGTCCTGTCCTCTGAGGATTTTGAAAAAGCCGTTGTCACCCCAAGCAGTGTCCCAGGAGTTGCCGACCAGCCAGTAGGGGGTGCCATTCTCCACTTCCCAGCCTAGGATGCGGATGGCGTGGCCTCCCATCATCTCTCCAGAGACGTGCTGGTACACCCCAGACTTATATAGCAGGAAGTCCAAGTACACAGAGAAGGCCCCCTCGACTCGGCCTTTTTGTAGATCTCTGCCATGATCTCCTTCTCGTTGCTGGAGACACTATAGGAACTGCATCCAAAATTCTTGTCTTCTTTTTAGGATGGGCTGTAGCCAGGCTCGCAGGTCTTGCTTCACTTGGGGGTGTCCCCCTCAATGGTGCACGGGGGCTGGGAGCCGTTTACATGGTGCTCACAGGGAGGGATGGAGTACGGTCTGCAACCTACATGCGAATTATAGAGGCCCCCAGACACTAAGCCTTTCTCTGTCCAGAAGTTCCAGGCTCCAGAGGGGAAGCTGCCATTACAGCCGTCCCCACACTCGCTGCCACAGCAGGTCAGTATGTCCTCAGCAGACACCTCCACGCTGACGCGCCCACTGCTATGGATGCAGATGCGGTCAGAAATGGCTTCCACAGCCCCGAACGCCCCGCAGGAGCCACAGGATCCCTGGTCTCTGATCTCTTTGATGGTCGGGCAGTTTGGCCACTGTTTCTGGGCATCGAAGCTTTCAGGCAGAACCACATCCGCAGCAAATGCGTCTCTCTGGGGCATCTTGGGCCCGCCCAGGATGGCGCCACATAGCTTCTTCACATAGATCAGGTCCATATATGTGTGTATATGTATGCACACATATATATGTATATAAATAAGTACATGTATATATATTTTCTATTCATATATACATTCTGAAATATATAATTTTCTTTATATACATAAAAAGAAAAATATACTTTTTCAATCACTTAAACTAGAATATATATATGTGAATTAGTATATGTATATATAAACTAAATATATAATGCATATAAAGAAAATATACTTTTCAATCACTTAAGTAAACCAGTGTAAAAGTTAAAAGACAAAAATTATAAAATCAATTAGCTACAGTAAAAAGTTAAGGGATAGACATGAAGATGTGAATATGACATAAAAACATAAAATGACTGGGGAAGTAAAATGTAAATATTTTAGAAAGTGTTTGAACTTAAATGATTATCAGCTTAAAATAGGTAGTATAATTATAGGTCAATATATATGACTTCACAGTAACCACAGGTCAAACCTATAATAAGTGTACAAATACTAAAGATAAAGTTATATAAACAAAATATTAAATGAACCATCAAGCTACAGGAAAGAAGAGTGAAAGTGACAGTGAAGTCGCTCAATCCTGACTGACTGTTTGCGACCCCATGGACTGTAGTTTACCAGGCTCCTCCCTCCATGGGATTTTCCAGACAAGAATACTGGCTGCTGCCACTAAGTCGCTTCAGCCGTGTGTGACTCTGTGAGACATCAAAGTCGGCAGCCCTCTAGGCTCCTCCATCCCTGGGATTCTCCAAACAAGAATAGTGGAGTGGGTTGCCATTTCCTTCTCTAGGAGACCCTCCCCACCCAGAGACTGAACCTGGGTCTCCTGCGTTGTAGGCATACGCTTTACCATCTGAGCCACCAGGGAACTCAGGAAAAGAGCAAAATAAGTAAAAACAAAGAACAGAGAGGAACTAAAAACAAAAGAGAGAGAGAGAAACAGAAACAAGCAATAAAATAGCAATATGTACCTATCAATAATCCCGTTAAATGTGAGTGGAATAAACACTATACTTAAAATCATAGGCTACATGTTTGGATTAAAAAACAAAACAAAACAAAATAAACAAGGTCCATCTACATGCTACCTATACAATAAATTCATTTCGGAGCTAAAGGTACACACACATTTCAAATGAAGTGATGGAAATTATATTTTACGCTGATAGAAATGAAAAGAAACATGGAATAGTAATATTTATATTAGTGAAAAAGTAGACTTTTAAGCAAAATCTATAGTAAAAGACAGAGAGGAGTATTATATATTGATAGAGAGACCAATCCAAGAAGAGGATATAACATTGGTAAACATATATACTTAAAACAAATGTATAAAGCAAAAATAACAGACATAAAGGGAAAAATGACTGTAGTAGAATAATAGTAGGTTTTGCACCCTATGTAAATCAATGGACTGATTATCCAGACAGAAAATCAATAAGAAAAGAGTGCTCTTAAATGACATATTAGACAGATGGCCTTAATTAGTATCTATAGAATGGACATTTCATCTAAAATAAAAGTTACAATTGACATTACAAATAATCATAAGAGAATGTTCTGAATAGTTACGTAGCAAAAGACTGAACAACCTAGAAGAAATGGATAAATTCCTAGAGACACCCAATCTTACAAAATGGAATTAGGAAGAAATAGAAAATCTCTACAGAAGGATTACTGGTATTTAAATTAAATGAGGAATCAAAAATTTTCCATAAAACAAAATGGCACTTCACTGGGGAATTATACTAACATTGAAAGAAGTGTTAATACCTGTCTTTCTCAAACAATTCCAAAAAGTTGAAGGGGAGGGAATAGGTCTTAACTCATTCCATGATGCCAAAATTACCTTGATACTAAAATCAGAAAAGGCCCTGCAGAAAAAAAGGAAAATTATATCTCATAAATGCAGATGTAAAAATCATAGACAAAATATTAGCAATCCAAATTCAGCAACACATATGAAAATGCTTAGTTGGGATCATGCCAGGTATTTAAGGATATCAATATCCACAAATCAATTGATATAGTATATAAATTAAAGATAAAAATCACATGATCATCTAAATAGATGCAGAATTTTTCTTTTCTTTTTACAAAAGTCAATGTCCATTCATGGTAAAAACAAATTTAGTATTGAGTGAACATATCTCAGTATAATAAAGGCCATTTAATAGAAGATCACCATTATATTCAATGGTGAAATGCTGAATTATTCTCTTCTAACAGAAACAAGACAAAATGCCCACTCTCACCATTTCTATGTAATATAATATTAAAAGTCCTAAATACAGCAGTCAGATAATAAAGAGGAAATGAGAACATCTAAACTGAAAGAGAAGTGAAAATGTTATTATTTGCAGATGGCATGATTCTGTAATATAGAAAACCCTAAACACTCCACCAAAGAACTATTACAACTAATAAATGAAATTAGTAAATTGTAGGATGTAAGATTAACACTCAGAAATCTACTTAATTTCTATACCCTATAATGAACTATCAGAAAGTGAAATTAAGGAAACAACTCCATTTAAAGTTACATAAAAAATAATAAACTACTTAAAAATAAATTTAAACAAGGAAGTGAAAGACCTGTACAACTATAATATTTTGGTGAAGGAAATTGAAGATGATACAAAAAAATGGAAAGATATTCCATTTGAATGGATTGTAAGAAGTAATATTGTTAAAATGTTCATACCACTAAAAGCAATTCACAAATTTAATGTGGTCTCCATCAAAATACCTGTGACATTTTCCACAAAACTAGAACAAAAGATCACAAACTTTGTATGAAACCACAAAAGACTGTAAATAGACAAAGCATCCTTGAGAAATAAAAAGCAAAACTGGAAATAGCACACACCTGATTTCAGTCTAATGCAAAGCTACAGTATTCAAAGCAGTATGGTACTGGCACAAAACCAAACATGTAAATCAATTGAAACACATACAGATCCCATAAATAAACCCATATTTATATGGTCAATTAACCTATAACAAAGGATAAGATAAATATAAATTGAGAACAATATGCTACTTAAGAAGTGATTTGGGGAAAACTAAACAACTATGTGCAAAATAATTAAACTGGATTAATTACTCACACCATAAAAAGAAAAAAGAAAAAAGAAAAAAACCCAAGATGGATTAAAGGTTTAAATGTAAGACCTGAAACTACCTCCAGGAAGAAAACATAGGCATCACACTCTTAGATTTAGGTCTCAGCAATATTATTTGCACCTGTCTTCTCAGGCAAGAGAAAATAATTTTTGTTTTAAACATGACTTAATTAAACTTAAAATATAGTGTACAGCAAAAGAAATCATCAGAAAAATGAAAAGGTAACCTATTGAATGAGATAAAATATTTGTAAAGAATATATCCAGTAAGGATTTAAAATTTTAAAAATGCATAAAGATCTCATACAATTCAACATCAAAAAAGAAAACTCCCAATTGAGAAATGGACAAACGACCTGACTAAGGATTTCTTCAAAGAAGACACACAAAGACCAACAGGCACATTATCAATCATGAGATATGCAAATCAAAACCACAGAGACATCATCTCACACCTGTCAAAATGGTGATTGTCACAAAGAAAAGAAATAACAAGTTTCTGCAAAGATGTGGAGAAAATATATCTTAGTATACTGTGTGTGGGAATATAAGTTTGTATAGCCACTATGGAAAACAGTATGAAGATTCCTCAAAAAATTAAAAATAGAATTACTATATGATCTAGAAATTACATTCCTGAGTATATATCTTAAGAAAATGGAAGCATTAATTTGAAAATAAAAATAAACCCTAGTTTTCAGATCTACATTATTTCCAGCAGCCTAAATCTGGAAGCAACTTAAGTGTCCATCAATTGACAAATGGATAAAGAAGAAATGGTATGTATATAAAATGGAATATTAATCAGTCATCAAAAACAATGAAATCTTGCTATTTGTGGTAACATGGATGAACCTGGAGGATATTATGATTGGTGAAAAAAAAAAAACAGAGAAATATAAATACTGGATATTCTCATTTATGTGTGGAATCTAAAAAATAAAACAAATGAGGTAATATAATAGAAAGAGAGAGATATAGGGAACAAACTAATCATTACTAGAGGGCAGAGGGGTTAGGGGTTGGGCATGATATGTAAAAGAAAGTAATAGACACAAATTACTAGTTATATAATAAAAAGTATGTAATTAAATATAACATAAATATAGCCAATATTTTATAACTTATATGGAGTATAAGCTATGAAAATATCAAATCACTATTTTGTACACTCAAAAGTAGTGAAAGTGATGTCACTCAGTCGTTTTGCAACCCCACGGACTGTGGCCTACCACTCTCCTCCATCCATGGGATTTTCCAGGTAAGAGTACTGGAGTGAGTTGCCATTTCCTTCTCCAGGAAATCTTTCCAACCCAGGGATCAAACCGGGGTGTCTCACATTGTAGGCAGATGAAAAGTAGTATGACATTGTAAATCAATTATACTTCAATTAACAAAGATAATTTTTGCAACTTTGTTTGCCACATACATTCCAGTAATTGCAAGTGTGTATATGTGCTCTGTCATCCTTTCTGTCATCATGGATACTATATTTTTTGTGTATCTAAGACCAAACTATTTATTTGTACATTAAGTTTTGTGTTATTGTTTCTCAGGCATATCACTCTAAAACTTTTATCTTTTTTCTCCATAATAAACTTATCTATCCATACTAAATCAGTTCCATCAGTATGCAAGGATAAAGTTGATTTTATTCATTGAGGAAAATTGTCTACTACATGTTGAAAGGTAGTTCTCCATGAATCTATTACAATTGTTCACATCTCACACAATGAAGCACTGTGTGTTTGTTCCAGATGAGTTTTTCAAGGATGTCTGTATAGGAATCAGCTTTGGACAATAGAGATAGTGTCTCATGGCATCTGGCACCATCACTTCATGGGAAATAGATGGGGAAACAGTAGAAACAGTGTCAGACTTTTTGTTTTTTTTTTGGGCTCCAAAATCACTGCAGGTGGTGACTGCAGCCATGAAATTAAAAGGCGCTTACTCCTTGGAAGAAAAGTTATGACCAACCTAGATAGTATATTCAAAAGCAGAGACATTACTTTGCCGACTAAGGTCCATCTAGTCAAGGCTATGGTTTTTCCCGTGGTCATGTATGGATGTGAGAGTTGGACTGTGAAGAAGGCTGAGCGCCAAAGAATTGATGCTTTTGAACTGTGGTTTTGGAGAAGACTCTTGAGAGTCCCTTGGACTGCAAGGAGATCCAACCAGTCCATTCTGAGGGAGATCAACCCTGGGATTTCTTTGGAAGGAATGATGCTGAAACTGAAGCTCCAGTACTTTGGGCACCTTATGCGAAGAGTTGACTCATTGGAAAAGACCCTGATGCTGGGAGAGATTGGGGGCAGGAGGAGAAAGGGATGACCGAGGATGAGATGGCTGGATGGCATCATGGACTCAATGGACGTGAGTCTGAGTGAACTCCGGGAGTTGGTGATGGACAGGGAGGCCTAGAGTACTGCAATCATGGGGTCGCAAAGAGTCGGACACGACTGCGCGACTGAACTGAACTGAACTGGAATAAAGGAAGAATTTTCTTAAAGCTATTTATTTATGTTATGTTAAAGCCTCTGACTGTGTGGATTGCAAAAAGCTATGGAAAATGCTTAAAGAGATGGGAATACCAGACCACCTTAACTTGTCTCCTGAGAAAACTGTATGCAGTTCAAGAAGCAACAGTTAGAACCAGACATGAAAGAATAGACTGGTTCAAAATTGGGAAAGGAATATCACAAGGCTGTATATTGTCACTCTGTTTCGGTTCAGTTCAGTTCAGTCGCTCAGCCGTGTCCGACTCTTTGCGACCCCATGAACTGCAGCATGCCAGGCCTCCCTGTCCATCACCAACTCCCGGAGTTCACTCACACTCACATCAGTAGAGCCAGTGATGCCATCCAGCCATCTCATCCTCGGTCGTTCCCTTTTCCTCTTGCCCCCAATCCCTCCCAGCATCAAAGTCTTTTCCAATGAGTCAGTTCTTCACATGAGGTGGCCAAAGTACTGGAGTTTCAGCTTTAGCATCATTCCTTCCAAAGAAATCCCAGGGTTAATCTTCTTCACAATGGACTGGTTGGATCTCCTTGCAGTCCAGGGGATTCTCAAGAGTCTTTTCCAACACCAAAGTTCAAAAGCATCAATTCTTCGGTGCTCAGCCTTCTTCACAGTCCAACTCTCACATCCATACATGACTACTGGAAAAACCATAGCCTTTACTAGATGGACCGTAGTCGGCAAAGTAATGTCTCTGCTTCTGAATATGCTATCAAGTTTGGTCATAATTTTTCTTCCAAGGAGTAAGCGCCTTTTAATTTCATGGCTGCAGTTACCATCTGCAGTGATTTTGGAGCCCCCAAAAATAAAGTCTGACACTGTTTCTACTGTTTCCCCATCTATTTCCCATGAAGTGATGGGACAGGAAAATTCTGAAAGAGATGGGAATACCAGACAACCTAACCTGCCTCTTGAGAAATCTGTATGCTGGCCAGGAGCAACAGTTAGAACTGGACATGGAACAACAGACTGGTTCCAAATAGGAAAAGGAGTACATCAAGGCTATATATTATCACCCTGCTTATTTAACTTATATGCAGAGTACATCATGAGAAATGATGGACTGGAAGAAACACAAGCTGTAATCAAGATTGCTGGGAGAAATATCAATAACCTCATATATGCAGATGACACCACCCTTATGGCAGAAAGTGAAGAGGAGCTAAAAAGCCTCTTGTTGAAAGTGAAAGAGGAGAGTGAAAAAGTTGGCTTAAAGCTCAACATTACTTGACTTATATGTAGAGTATATCATGTAAAATGTTGAATTGGATGAATCACTAGGTGGAATCAAGATTGCTTGCAGAAATACCAATTACTGCAGACATGCAGATGATACCACTCTAATGGCAGAAGGTGAAAAAGAACTAAAGAGCCTCTGATGAAGATGAAAAAAGAGTGAAAAAACTGACAAAACTCAACATTCAAAAAACTGAGATCATAGCATCTGCTCCCATCACTTCATGGAAAATATAAAAGGTGGAGGTAAATGGAAACTGTTACAGATTTTATTTGGGCTCCAAAATTACTGCTGAAGGTAATTGCACCCACAAAATTAAGACTCTTTATTCTTGTAAAGAAATATATGACCAGCCTATATTGCATATTTGAAAGCAGAGACATCACTTTGCTGTCAAAGGTTCATATAGTCAATGCTATGGTTTTTCCAGTAGTCATATACCAATGTGAGAATTGGACTCTAATTGTGGTGCTAGAGAAGACTCTTTAGAATCTTTTGGACAGCATGGAGATAAAGACAACCAATCCTAAAGGAAATCAACCCTGAATATTCATTAGAAGGACTGATGCTGAAGTTGAAGCTCCAATACTTTGGCCACCTGATGTGAAGAGCAGAGTCAATGGAAGAGGCCCTGATAATGGGAAAGATTAAGGACAAAAAGAGAAGGGGGTGGCAGAGGATGAGATGATTAGAGAGCATCACCAACTCAATGGACATGACTTGAGCAAACTCCAGGAGACACTGAAGGAAAGGGAAGTCTGGAGCTCTGCAGTCCATGGGGTTGTAAAGAGTTGGACACGACCTTGCGGCTAACAATATGTGACTAAGGTCCCTTAAACTCAGACTTTTCTTTGCTTTTGGGACTCAAAGGACAGATCTGCTGAAAAGGCTGAAACTACAACTACTTCCATCCTTTTGAATAATACATTATCTTTCATCTGTGACTCAATATTAGTAAGTCTTCTACTAGTATTTATGAAATTGCACTAAGTTAAAATGTAAGATTGCAAGGAAAGTAAAGTACAGACTCTTTATTGCTATCCATTTTATCTATTTTATAAACTCATTTATCTCATATATCTTTTGCAACAAAACTCTTTGAAATTGTTACCTATATTTATGATCTCAAATTCCACTCTCATTCTAATTGTATCACTGCATAGAAATCACTATTGAAATTGAACTTAAATTTGCTTAATCCAATAGTCACTTCTTAAATTTCATCTTTCACTATTCATAACCAACATTTAATACAGTTGACTATAGTTTTTATCCAGTTTCAAGGGCTTTCTTCACTCAGCTTCCAGATCAATACCATTATGATCTCTGTTCTTCCACCTTAAATGCCCATTTTCAGTATCCTTTGCAGACTTCTCACTTTTCTAAGATTCCATCTTTTACAATTAAATGGATTGGTCTTAAAACATTTCTCTTTTCTTTCAACATGCAATTCCTTTAATGCCTACCTCTGTTACCGTCAAGGTTTTAATTATTCGTAGACACTGACAACCAGCATATTTTTATCTATAGCCCAGATCTTTTCTTAAAATACACATTTACTTCCAACTGCTTGACACATTCACTTGGAAGCAAAATTGGCACATCAAATTTAACACCTCTAAAACTATACTACTTGTTCTCCCCATAAGCCTATTCCTTTCGTAGCATTTAATTCTGTATAATGTCAACTATATACTTTAAGTTGCTTAGGCCAAAATCCTTAAATTTTCCCTTAACATTTCTCATTTCTTTTGTCACAAATCCAATCTCTTCACAAATTCCTTTGTCTCTCAATTAAGTTATATATAGACTACATATTCTCTTTCCACCCCACCACCACACCTGTCTAAATCATCATAATCTATCTAGATCAGTGCAGTAACCTCCTAAAAGACTTCAATATGTCTGTTCTTATTTCTAAATATTATTATCATTAAAGTAGCCAGAATAACTACTATCCTATAAAATGAACATCTTTACTTCTGGGTTCAAAATTCTCTGTTAATTTCCAACTCCTACAAAATATAAAACATAATCCTTACAGTAAACAAGAAAGCTCTTTACTTCATATATTATATCCTTTATTCTCTGACTCACTCTGCTCAGCTTATGTTGGTTTCTTTGATGTTCCTCAAACATTCCAGCTATATTCCATCTTTAAAATGCTTACACTTTCTCCAGATAGCCACAAAACTTACTCCCTTACATCACTTATGATCATGGCTTAAATGTCACCTTTTCCCTTAAACTTGTAACTCCCTGAGCCCATGAAAATTCTGTATGCTTGCACCCTTTTTTCTTCCTTAGTTATACATAATTTCACATGATTTATATTTTTACTTAAATATTAACAGCTACATGTAGGCTCTATAAGGAAATCATTTTCTCTTCAAAAACTCATTCTATAACCCAATGACAAGCCACTCCACTTCTTGCCTGCCTAGAGTATTCCATGGACAGAGGATTCTGGCAGGCTACAGTTCATGGGGTTGCAAAGAGTTGGACATGATTGAGTACAAGAAAAATTTTAGTCCTTAGAATATAATTGGTTTTCAGTAAATAGTTTTTAAAGGAATGATGTACTTAATATAGACATATGTAGATGCAATATCTCAGCAATCTCCCCACATATTATAAAATTTCTTTTAGGGACTATTCTGGAAATGCATAAACATTTTTCTTTTCTTCAAGTGAAAATCTTTGATTGACATTACTTTCTGGATGCTATTAATATAGTTAATATCTATAAGTAGTTTATCACATCTTTCAACTTTCACGTGCTCATCAATCTATATTTTATGTACAAAAATTGATTAATAATCTATATTTCTGCCCCCAAGCTTGTGGTCACTACTAGTAAATGGCAAGTGGCAAAATTTATTTATGCTAACATGTTTTTCATTATGTGAACCATCAGATGCTCTTTTTCAGAGTTTTCAAGATCCCTTTCTTATTCTCATTTTCCAAATCTAACTTAATTATTACTTCTTCCATATGTTTTGTTTGTTTGTTTATTTGTTTTTGAGAAATTTGAGTTTGTCAAAAATTTATGCAATTATCCATTGAGAAGAAGGGGACAATGTAGAGAGAGGGCTTTGAGCACAAGAAGAAGTTTGACCAGATGAGGATTAAGTCTGAAGATTATTATGTGTTCAGTGGTGTTTCTCAGAAAGACACATAAAGTTCTATCCTGTGGTTTCTGCGAATGCAAATGTATTTCAAAATAATGCTTCTGAAGATGTAATCAAATTAAGACAAGGCCATTAGAGTGAGACTTAATCCAGTACAAATGCAATGTAACACTCATGACTGATGACTTTATAAGAGAAGAAGAGACATAAAGAAAGAATATTATATGAAGATAAGACAGAAATTAGAGTGATATATCTGCAAGCTAAGGAAAATCAAACACTGGCAGCCATCACCAGAAACTAAGAGAAGCATAGAACAGAATTTCAGACTTCAGAAGGTATCAACCGTGGCAACAACTTGATTTCAGATGTCTGGCCTCCAAAACTGTGAGAAAGTTAATTTCTGTTGTTTTAAGATATTGTTTCATGGTCTTTTTTTTTTTCTGTACATCTGAGCACATTTTATTTATTTAATAGAGAATATAAAGTTAGAGTATAGAAAGGCATTGAAAATAAAGGGGCATAATTTCAATTATAGCACATCCTGACTATCACACCTTCTTGTTTATTTAGACATCTCTATTTATTAGTTTACAGTGAGGAGAAAACTGATCTTTAAAAGTAAAGCATTGATAAGTAAATGAACACAATTGCCATAACAGAGTACATATCTCTCTACTAAAACAAAATTACAGCATGAACTTATTAAAAAATTTAGGACAATACTGAACAGTAAATTTCAGTTAAATCTGTGAACAAATTACATACATAAATGCAACATAATTTCAGTATTATTTTAAATGTCTCATAATCCTGATAATTCAGTTCAGTTCAGTCACTCAGTCGTGTCCGACTCTTTGTGACCCCATGAATCTCAGCATACCAGGCCTTCCTGTCCATCACGAACTCCTGGAGTTCACCCAAACTCATGTGCATTGAGTCGGTGATGCCATCCAGCCATCTCATCTTTTGTTTTCCCCTCTCCTCCTGCTCACAATTCCTTCCATCATCAGGGTCTTTTCCAATGAGTCAATTCTTCGCATGAGGGGATTTTTTTTTTTTTTTAATGGAAGCCCTAGGAAACTAATATCCCTGACATGTTCAGAAGACAGTGGAGAAGCTCACTATGTCCTATTGGACATAAGAGACCCAATGGAATAGATTGGGTCAAGTAAGCTGTATCTTAGTTGACACTAGTTCTCAAATCTCACTAGCAATTCCTTGGCTACCTGGTGTGATCTGTGAGCAGTATGGCTACTTTACCTGTTTGTATTCTAAATGCTAAAATAATGGGCTTCTTGTGTGTTACAATTGTTGACAAATGAATCTTGATGGGGTCCTACAGTTTGTCCTTAATTACAACCCTGGGGCTTGAAATCCTGGAAAAGGGAGAATTTGAAATTCTCTTAGTAATAATGTAGATTAATGTATTTACAACATTGAACATTGCAGATTAAAGGCTTCAATTTGAATTTAAGTTTAAACATTCTAAAATATGCTATAAAGTACATATTTCAGGTTGTCATCAAGATACATATTTGCTGCACATGTAAAATTATCTGTATATTCAGAATGTATATAAATCCTATATTTTTTTCTCTCAGGTATCTAGATATTATGAGCAAAATTGTTCTTTCTGTATTACTTTGGTTGTTGCTTAAGTAATCTGTTTTGCATTTAGTGCTTTTGAAACAACATGGAATTTAGATATCAAATATATATATTTAAGACCTCTTTGGGTTCAGTTCAGTTCAGTCACTCAGTCGTGTCCGACCCCTTGCGACCACATGAACTGCAGGACTCCAGGCCTCCCTGTCCATCACCAACTCCCGGAGTTCACTCAGACTCAAGTCCATCGAGTCGGTGATGTCATCCAGGTATCTCATCTGCTGTCGTCCCCTTCTCCTGCCCCCAATCCCTCCCAGCATCAGAGTCTTTTCCAATGAGTCAACTCTTCACATGAGGTGGCCAAAGTATTGGAGTTTCAGCTTTAGCATCATTCCTTCCAAAGAAATCCCAGGGTTAATCTCCTTCACAATGGACTGGTTGGATCTCCTTGAATTCCAAGGGACTCTCAAGAATCCTCTCCAACACCACACTTCAAAAGCATCAATTCTTCGGCGCTCAGCTTTCTTCACAGTCCAACTCTCACATCCATACATGACCACAGGAAAAACCATAGCCTTGACTAGACGGACCTTAGTTGGCAAAGTAATGTCTCTGCTTTTGAATATGCTATCTAGGTTGGTCATAACTTTTCTTCCAAGGAGTAAGCGTCTTTTAATTTCATGGCTGCAGTCACCATCTGTAGTGATTTTGGAGCCCCCCAAAATAAAGTCTGACACTATTTCCACTGTTTCCCCATCTATTTCCCATGAAGTGATGGGACCAGATGCCATGATCTTTGTTTTCTGAATGTTGAGCTATAAGCCAACTTTTTCACTCTCCTCTTTCACTTTCATCAAGAGGCTTTTCAGTTCCTTTTCACTTTCTGCCATAAGGGTGGTGCCATCTGCATATCTGAGGTTATTGATATTTCTCCTGGCAATCTTGATTGTAGCTTGTGTTTCTTTCAGTCCAGCGTTTCTCATGATGTACTCTGCATATAAGTTAAATAAGCAAGGTGACAATATACAGCCTTGACGTACTCTTTTTCCTATTTGGAACCAGTCTGTTGTTCCATGTCGAGTTCTAACTGTTGTTCCTGACCTGCATACAGATTTCTCAATAGGCAGGTCAGGTGGTCTGCTAGTCCCATCTCTTTCAGAATTTTCCAGTTTATTGTGATCCACACAAAGACTTTGGCATAGTCAATAAAGCAGGAGTAGATGTTTTTTCTGGAACTCTCTTGCTTTTTCCATGATCCAGCAGATGTAGGCAAATTGATTTCTGGTTCCTCTGCTTTTTCTAAAACCAGTTTGAACATCAGGAAGTTCACAGTTCATGTATTGTTGAAGACTGGCTTGAAGAATTTTGAGCATTATTTTACTAGTATGAGTGCAATTATGTGGTAGTTTGAGTATTCTTTGGCATTACTTTTCTTTGAAATTGGGTTACACACTGCCATTTAAACTTTAACAAACTGAATTTTCTTGAGTTTTAATAACTTCTTATGTAAAAATGTGAAGAATAGTACCTAAATTATTAAAAATGACTAGGCCAACTATATAAAAGTCATTATAATTTTAAAAAATTATCATTATAGTCTAAACATAAATAAGAGTCCCCAGCCCAGTGAATCTGAAAAGTACTTAATTATCTATTTTATGAAATTCTGGGAAAGGATTTTACTCCTTAAGAGTTGAATGATTGAGTAAAGAATACAAACCATCAATAGCTACCTACTGGGGTAATTATTTTATTTTATTAACGACCTCTAAATAAAATATTTATTGGGATCCTTCATTTATCTGACATTATATCCATGCTATTAATTTTTTTTTCCTTAAAATTTCTCTGTGTCTTATCCAAAGCATTTGAAAGCAATAGTTGAAAGTAAATCTGTATATTTCAATTGTGTAGAATGACTATCAGGCCAGTAAAAATAGATAGAGAACAATAAAATCTAAATTTTTCAGAAGAAAAATTTCAAAACAAAACAAAGCAAATCAAAGTGATTAAGTCATCTTTGAAGCACAGGACAGCGAAGTAAAACTATAAATGTTGAAAATGTCTCTGGCATTGCCACCTGAAAATGTGTCTTCATTTAGAGACAAATCCTTAGTCCATACTTATATTGAAGTAGTTGTGAACTTTCTACTCTCTTTAGCTGATCAGTTCAGTTCAGTCCAGTCGCTCAGTCGTGTCCGACTCTTTGCAAACCCACGAATCACAGCACGCCAGGCCACCCTGTCCATCACCATCTCCCGGAGTTCACTCAGACTCACGTCTGTCGAGTCCGTGATGCCATCCAGCCATCTCATCCTCTGTCGTCCCCTTCTCCCCCTGCCCCTAATACCTCCCTGCATCAGAGTCTTTTCCAATGAGTCAACTCTTCACATGAGGTGGCCAAAGTATTGGAGTTTCAGCTTTAGCATCATTCCTTCCAAAGAAATCCCAGGGCTGATCTCCTTCACAATGGACTGATTGGATCTCCTTGCAGTCCAAGGGACTCTCAAGAGTCCTCTCCAACACCACAGTTCAAAACCATCAATTCTTCGGTGTTCAGCTTCCTTCACAGTCCTACTCTCACATCCATACATGACCACAGGAAAAATCATAGCCTTGACTAGATGAACCTTATTTGGCAAAGGAATGTCTTTGCTTTTGAATATGCTATCTAGGTTGGTCATAACTTTTCTTCCAAGGAGTAAGCGTCTTTTAATTTCATGGCTGCACTGACCATCTGCAGTGATTTTGGAGCCCCCAAAAATAAAGACTGACTGTTTCCACTGTTTCCCCATCTATTTCCCATGAAGTGATGGGACTGGATGCCATGATCTTCGTTTTCTGAATGTTGAGCTTTAAACCAACATTTTCACTCTCCTCTTTCACTTTCATCAAGAGGCTTTTCAGTTCCTCTTTACTTTCTGCCATAAGGGTGGTGCCATCTGCATATCTGAGGTTACTGATATTTCTCCTGACAAGCTTGATTCCAGCTTGTGTTTCTTCCAGTCCAGCGTTTCTCATGATATATTCTGCATATAATTTAAATAAGCAGGGTGACAATATACAGCCTTGACGTACTCCTTTTCCTATTTGAAACCAGGCTGTTGTTCCATGTCGAGTTCTAACTGTTCCTTCCT
>SJXQ01007979.1:12880-44311 GCA_006408695.1 Aepyceros melampus | reverse complement strand
CTGAATTCATACGTGGCTTGCCTCTCCTGGAGTTTCTTCCTTGGAAAGAAGTGGAGCATCCCTGACCCCCCCTCCCCCCGGGGTTGTTGAGAGGAAGAAATAACTTAAGGTGACTTATTCAAAGTGCCGGGCACACAGAGGGTTCCGCCCAAAATAGTAACTGGATATGGGGCGGAGGTGGGGGGTTGCTACAGTAATGGTTTCCCCAAGGCCGTCCACACCCTAACCTCTGGAGCGTGTGCGTTAGGTCACATGGCAGAGGGGCTTTGCAGCTGCAGAGGGAACAAGGGTTCCTGGTCAGCTGGCCTTAGAAAGGGAGCTCACCCTGGGTGATCCGGATGGTGGCTCAGCGGTAAAAGACCTGCCTTCAAAGCAGGAGACGCAGGTTGCATGCCTGGGTTGGGAAGATTCCCTTGGAGAAGGAAATGGCTACCCACTCTAGTATTCTTGCGTGGGAAATCCCATGGACAGAGAAACCAGGTGGGCCAGTCCACGGGGTCGCAAAAGAGTTGGACGTGATTTAGCAATTAGACAGAAACTGCATGGGCTCCATGTAATCACAGGGGTCCTTACAAGCGGACGAGGAAGGCGGGAAGGTCATGGTCAGGGCGATCAAATGTGAGAGAGACTGGCCGGGCCATGGTGGACTTTGAAGATGGAAGATGGGGCCACAAGCCAAGGAATGTGAGCAGTCTCTAAAAATCTTTGAAAAAAAAAGCAAGGAAACATTCCCTCCTGGTGCCTTCAGAAAGGAAGACAGCTCTGCTGACACCCAGAGCTTGGCCTAGTGAGCCTCGTCTCAGAATTCTGATCTCTGGGACTGCAAGTGTGTGCTGTTTCAAGCCACGCTGTGCATGGGGATTTGGGACAGCCACAGTAGGGGACTCAGACAGGAGGTGTGGAGACACGATGGTGGAGGGACCTGGGCTCCGGCTGAAGCCCCGGCCTCTCTGGGGCTGCAGCTCACCTTGCGTGGCCACTTGCTCCCCTACCCCTGGGAGAAGCCCACCTCTGGGCCTCCCAAGGAAGACAGAGGGGGTCATTCATTGTCTGAGAGTCTAAGGAGGCACTAGGTGAAGCTGCTGCTGCTTTATTTCTCCTGTTTATTTGTCTTTTGGCCCCAGGCTTATTTTTCCCCCCCAGGGCAGCAGAGACTCAATTTGGCCACCTCAGCTCCTGTGTTTGTATTATTCCCAAAGTCCTGGTCCCCGGAAGTCCCCCATCCCCCATGCAACAGGAAAGATAAATTCCCGGAAGCAGCTGAGATTCTGAAAACCCAGCTGCAGAGCCTGGTTACTCAGCACCTGTGTACAGAGGTGCTGGTGAGCTTTCTCAGACTTAGCGCTCCACGAGGACAGAACGTGACCTGTAGCCTGGGGCCTCTATGAGAATCCTTCCTGTTGCCTCCAAATCTCCAAGAACAGGGCATGCGCCGCCTCCTGTATGATTCAGGATTTGCTTGATTGCTACCAGTAAAAGCAGATTTTGGTGCCAGCCACTCTGGAGGCAACACTGGAGTCTTAGCTTGAAACGAACATCAAGGGGGCGGTTTCAGTCTCAGGGCTGCTCATGGGGTGGGGTGGGAAACTCCTGATGGGCAGGGGTCCTCTTTCCTGCGACCCCAAGAACGACAAGCTGCTGACAGCTGAGTAGAAGGCTCAGGAAGAGCGGCAGTGCCTTCCAATTCCTCTGCAATCTCCACGCCGCCTTGGGTGGCAACGCCCACGGCCACCCGCACTCCTGTAAAATTGAGAGATTTCTCTTTCCTCCTTGGACAAGCTATCTGACCGCCCTGGGCCTCTCTTTCCCCCTCTAGTAACATGGGGCTGTTAACAGCCATTCCGCCTCCTGTGAGTTGCATATGTTAATGCCTTGGAAGCATGTTGGTGCGGTGGAGCTGGGAAGGGCTGGTTAGCCGGGGTGATTGGTCACCTATTCATCTCCTGAGCATTACATTCTCTCTGGGAGCCCTGGCCTCCGGGTTGGGGTGTACAAATGAATAAGACATGACTCTGCAGAAGGCTCACAGTTTAGCAGGAAAAAAAGTCACACTCCATCCCGTAGGGCACAGCAGGGGGAGGAATGTGCTGTGAGCGTGCAGAGGAGAAAGCCCAAAACCTGCCCGGGAGGGGAGAACAGCGGAGGTTTACCCACGGCCTTGAAGGTTTACCCAAGGCCTCGAAGAAGCTTGCAGCAGATGGAGAAGGAGGAAGGGTGCTCTCGGAAGAGGGGATAGAATGAATGAGGTATGGAAGCATGGACACGTGTGGGTGCTTGGGGGCTAGTAGTTGTCTCACTCACTAGAGGGAGCATACGAGGTCGTGCGGCTGGTGAACATGCTGGGAAGACGCGTCAGTTTCATTTCAACATGCGCATTGACGACTTCCAGTGCCAGGCACTCTGCAGAGCCCTGGGGGTGCAGAGATGAAGATGCAGGCTCCAATTTGGGGGTCACGTACGCAGCAGAGACAGGCAGGCATTCATCCGTTCAGTCAGTAAATATGTACTAAGCGCTGCATGCTGGGTACCAGGGGCTGCTGCACTGAGCAGAATGGGGCCCAGCCCAGCCTTCACAGAGCCACAGTTCAGGGGGAAGGAGACCTCCATCAGAAATGTGCTTCCGCAAGGGAAGAGCCCTGGCTGAGGAGCACAGGGCGCTGGGAGATGGGGGAGAAGGGAGGGGGCGCTGGTTCAGGGCTGGAGTGTTCAGCCTCCCGGCCGGTGACCTGGCATTAAATCTCGGCTCTGCGACTTCCAGTGTCTCATTCTCAGAGAGTTTCTGCTTTAGGGGGATATGCAAAGGCTCTGAGGTGGGAGCATAACTTACACAGAAGGAGGGTCAGAGGGGCTGGAAGGAAGGAAGATGGAAAGAAAGAAAGGTAAAGCTGAGGATGGAAGGTGAAACAAGTATTAAAACGAGTCGGGATAAGCTTTACCGCAGAATGATGGATGAAGAGACATTAACACCAACTGAGAATTAGTCTGTCTGGTTCACATGGAATCAGAAGGAGGTTTTGCCAGGATCAACCTTAGAAAGAGTTCATCAGTTTAATATTAATGTCATCTAATAATAATAATAAAATCATCTAACATTTACCATACATGCCAGGCGCCAATCCAAGCACGTAATTCTCTCAAGAACCCCTTGTACTAGGTATTCTCACGGTCAGCAGCCCTCAGATGAAGAAGGCTTCTGGAATTAAAATTCTTGCCCAATAGGTACAAAGCTAATAAGCAGTCAAGCTAGGATTCAAGCCCAGGCAGTCTGGTTCCAGGGTCCTTGTTCTTAGCCATCAAGCAGAGAGGAAACATCAGGCAAAAGTGGGAGCCTGGACAGATTCTGGGCACCCCAACTGTATGTATTGTACATCTCCAGGGGGCGAGCCTTGGGAAAGAGCCCCATGATTTCCAAGGCCCCATCCAAGGGGGTGTTGGGAATACCGCAATCCCCACCGAGGACTCAGAGAGGATCTCCTGTGTAGAAAGGCAGTTCTGGGTGTCCGTGCACAGATGGAAAGGACGCTGTACCTTTGACAACGACAGCGTCGTGGCCATTTTAGGCTGGCAGGCTGAACCCTCTGCCGGGCTTCTAGTGCCAAATAAGAAGTGAGAGAGGAGAAGGGTGGTATGAGTGCGCCTAGGTGCGTGTCCAGGTGTCTGTGTGTGTGCCAGCCTGCGTGTGTGTAGGTAGATGCTGGAGGGACATCAGAGGACCTGAGTCAAAGCAAGCACTAGGACAGTTCCAGCAACTCCCGCCCAACCTCGAAGGGGCTGTGGGCTCCTCTGATCTTGGCTTGATGCGTAAGAGCTTGGGCCTACGAGTCAGCCCCATCCTGCATCCACCACTCACAGGGTATGCTGCTGTAAATATCACCTGACCCCTCCTGGTTTGGTGTTTTCATCTAAAAAGACAGGAAGCAGCATTTACCTCTTGGGATGGTTCTAAGGGTCAGGTGAGAGCACCCAGCCCATTGTATGAAAGTGGGAATGCGCCGTGGGTTTGGAGCAGAAGAGGGGCATGGACTGACTTTTAGATTCATAAACGCTTAGTCTTATCGTAATTGGCCACACACCTGTAAGAGAGTAAAAGCTCAATCTGAAAAATAGGAGTCACCTTGATTCCCTGTGTTTTTGCGTATTTCACATCTAGTCCATCTCAACAAGTCCTGTTCACTGTCCTTCCAAAAGATACCTCACAGTGACCACTTTTCGCCTTCTACTTAGGCCCCAACTCTTGTCTGAGCCCTCTTTGTGTGATGAGATCATTTCAGATTATCAGTCCTGGATTCATAGCTTTCCAGAGGATTGTCTTCCACTTGGAGTAAAATCTACCCTCCTCAACATTATCTGGCCTGGTGATTTTACCAAACTAATTATTGTTGTTATTATTATTACCAAGTTTCCCCTTCTTGTTCCATTCTAGCCACTGTGGACTTCTTGGTTTCCACGCAGCACCCCAGCCTTGCTCCTGATTCAGGAATGCCAGAGCTGCTTTTGTCTTCTGCCCTTTCCACAGAACCTTGCTTGGCTCCATCCATTTCACCCAGATTTTTGCTCAGCTCCTCAGAGAAGTCTTCCCTGATCACCCATGGCAAGGACCGTTTGACACCTCCCAGTATCATCCTTAACTCGAGGTGATAAAATGCCTGAGTTTTAACTGGGCCCCAGAATAAAGTTTCTGTTTCCCAGTGCCCCTGGCAGGTAGGTGTGGCCGTGTGAGTCAGTGCTGGCCAGTGGGTAGGAGGCAAAGTGTGAGAGCCACTCCCAGGCGTTTCCCGAGGGGAAGGCATGTGCCCCTCCTCCTCACTCCCGCCCTCCTGCAGCCTGCAGTGTGGATGAGGTGGCCCCGCTGCGCGTGCTTTGGAGGAGGGAGCAGAGCCATGGTGTGGAAGGCGTCTGGGTGCCTGGCTGACCTTGAGAAGCCGCGCCATGAAGCCAGCTCTGGTGATGAGTGAGAGAGAGGAAGCTCTTCCTTTGTGTAAGCCACTGATCTGTTGGCCCGTGGGGATGAGCAGGTAAAGCGACTTTCTGAGGATCACCGCCTTACCCAAGGAGGTTCCAGGTCACTCCACTCCCGGCCGCACTGTCTCCCCACCGTGGTTATTTTCAGCTGTCACTCTCTGACATTATAGTATACGTTTACTTTGCATTTGTTCATTGTTTGTTTCCATCTCTAGCATGTGAGCTCCATGAGGTCAAGGGCTAGGCTGCTTGTCTTATCCTCTGCTGCATTCCCAGCTTCAACAACGGTGCTCCTCATAGAGCTGGGCTAAGTAAGTATTTCTGAGCAGATAGAAGATAAGTCCCTACCGTATGCTGATGCTTTGCGTTATCGCAGCTGATGTTGTCGTCTCCGGTCTGTAACAGAAGAGATTGAAATGGAGTGAACTAAAGGTACTTGTTTGAAATTCCAGAGCCTGAAAGCTGTAGAGCCCAGGTTTAAACTCAGATCTGTTTTTCCACCAAATAACCTCCTCTCTTCTCCCCAAAGCCATTTTGAGAACATGGCTTTCATAGAAGAAAAAAAAAAAAACAGACTCTCAAAACTCAGCAAGAGGACAAATAACCCAATTAAAAATGGACAAAAGGTCCTAATAGATATTTTACCAAATAAGATACACAAATGGCCGATAAATATATGAAAAATGCTCAACATCATCATTCTTCAGAGAAAGGCAAATTGAAGCCAAAATGAAATGCCGCTTCCCACTTGCCAGGAGACTGGGTACACTTTTTAAAAAAGCAGGCGATACCAAGGGCTGGTGACGGTGTGCAGAGACTGGAGCTCTCATGCACTGTTGGCGGGACACACGATGGCGCAGCGACTTCGGCAAATAACTGGGCGGCGGCGTGAAAAGTAACGCGCGGTTTTCCATATAACCTAAAATCCCAACCTTAGGATTTCCGACCCAAAGACTCGTATGTGAACATCATGGCAGCACCATTATTCAAAACAACCCCAGACTGGAAGCAACCCAAATGGCCATCAAGTGGTTAACGGATAAACGAAATACGGCGTGCCTGTATGACGGCATCCCTACAGGTCAATAAAAAGGAACAAAGTGCTGACGTGTGCTGCAACATGGATAAACCTCAAAAGCACTGTCTCAGTGAAGGAAGCCGAATACAGACGGCTGCATGCTGTGATTCTGTTTCTATGAAATGTTCCCAACAGAAAGTACGTGAGTGGTTGCCTGGGGCTGGGAGTGGGAATGCGTGGTGTTGGCTAATGGGTTTCTTTTTAGAATGATGGAAATGCTCAAAATTAGACTGTGGTGGTTGTTGAACAACTCTATAAAATGTACTAAAAATCATTGAATTTTGCACTTAAAAAGGGTGAATTTTAGGATTTGTGAATTACACTTTGAGACATTTTTTTTAGCCCATCATGTGTCCTCAAAGGGAAATAGTTAAATTCTTGGAAAGAGCCTCCTGCTCTCTGATAGACATGTGACAGAGAGGAGTGTGGAAGAGTCCAGCCTCAGGGCCACTTTGCCACATGCTTGGCAAGTCACTTAAACTCTCCAGGCCTCAGCGTTCTCATCTGTAAAATGGGGACTGTAAGCCCTTCCTTCTGGGGTACTTTTGAGGAATTAAAGGGGGTCATAAAAGGCTTAGCAGGTGCCTAGCACAGAGATACAATCATTGTACATCTGATCCTTTCTAGGATGCCACAATGAAGCTTTGGCTTTACTGGTGAGCTATGACCTCTGGTGAGGGGAATGGGGTTAACTAATTTATCCAGAATCTCTTCACACCTGCTCTGGGCTAGATCCTGCCTTGGGTACAGGAGCCCGGGGTCCAGGGGGACAACAGTCATTTTCAAGGTGCTTGTGCTGCTGAGGATGTAGGAAGGAACTGGGGGTGGTGCTCCCAGCCCATCAGGAAGGGGAGCTGTGAGCTTCAGGATGACTTCAAGAGCAGGGTGATGCTTGTGTGGAGCCTGGGAGACAGACAGGCAGTGGGGAGCCAGGCCGGGGAGTGTGGGCGTCCCAGGCTGTGGCAGCAGCTGGTGCAGCGCGATGCAGCCCACTCTACCCCCCAGGGAGTGTGGTGAAAGCACAGAAGAGAATCTCAGACCCCTGGGCTGCAGAGGACCTTTCAAGGTCATCCTCTCCAATCACCCTGCTTGCTGGGGCTTGGACTTCAAAGGCTCTCGGTAAAGGAAGCAGCTGCTCCGTAACTCAACATCGCTTTGAAGATGAAGCTGTCGACAGCTACACTCCGTGACTCGCACAGAGAGTTGCAATCAAGTTTCAGGAGCCCAAGGGTTTGGGGGAAGCACTCGTGGTGCAGGGACGGGGCCACATTGGTGGCAAGTAAAGCAGACGGCAATCCTGAGCCAAAGGCCTCGGAAGCAGGTGCCGGTGTCCCGATCTGGGTGGCGGGGCAGCAACGTGCCCGGAAATACCCATGGGACACAGAGAGGGAAAAGCATCAGTGTCTGAACTCCTGCTCTGCATCGACTCTGTGCCAAAGATTTTGCGATTTGTCTGTGTAGGTCCTTGGGGAGGGGGAAACGCTCACCCTCGTTTGAACCATGAGCACCCAGGAGCTCTGTGAATTTCAATGACTTGCCCAAGGTCACACAGCTAGGAAGGAGAAGGGAAGGGGTCAAGTTCAGTCTTGCCCTCCCCGCAGAGCCTGGTGCTTCTCATTCCATGTCTTCCCCATCCTAATCTCACCCAAACCTGACAATCAGGTCTCTGACATACAAGGGCAACAGACACCCACAGAAATTCCACAGTTAACGTTTTTTTTAAAAAAGGACAGTTTTCTCATTCAGTCTGTTTTATCTTAAAATATGAAGTGGATATAAAAAGAACTGAAATTGCAGCAAAAATGAAACATGAAATGAAACACAATTTGGAGAAAAGGGTGATGACCCCCTGCCACGCTTTTCCAGGTCACTGAGCTCTTGTTTCTGTATAGCTGATACTGCCTCGTATGCACCATATTGGGCCCTATTTGTTCCTCTCAAAATTGTGTCATAAACATTTCCTTTGCTGCTTCAAATTCCCGGGAAACATTTGGCAGTACAGTCTTCATCAATCTGAATGAGTTTGTTTAACCAATCTTCTGTACCGAATATTTAACTGTTTTTTTTTTCTAATACAGTATTGTAAACATTCCCTGACAGATGAAGGTGTATGTAGCTGCTGCCTCTGGATTTATAACGACACACACCACCTCAGGCCACACATCCATCAGACAGAGAAGAGGAAGGTGAGAGAGACAGCCAAGCACGTGCTAGGTGCCATCCTGGCACTTTCTTACTTAGTCCTCTCAGTGGTCTTGGGAGGCAGACACGTCTCTCCCCATTTTACAGAAGGGGAAACTGAGGCTCAGGAGGTTAACGGGCCAGTGTTCTGAGATCAGCCTGACTCTTGGGTCTGTACTCCACTCTGCCCCCTGCTTCTCTCTCCAGAGTGCGGCCTGGAGAGATCACCACAGTTCTGTCCAATGAGATGACTGCCACCTTCTCTCAAATGGCCACATAAAAATCTCTGATGCTCTCCAGGGGGCATCGGATTGAACTCTCAGCTGCTGCGAGCAGTGGTTCCAGCCCCTTGTCTGCGGGGACTCAAATTCCCAAGGGAAAAATACTCCCATGGGTATCTGCTCCTATTCTAACAATCCTCCCATTCACAGCCTCCCAGAGATCGTTGCCATCCTGGAGTTAACCTTGAACTTACACTAACTCATATATTTTTTTTAGCAAAGCAAATAATATGCAAATTTTTATACCCTGCTCTTTGTTAATAGCCACCATCTTGGGGAACCCTCCTGGGTGTGTCGTAGTACCCAGGTTGAGAACAGCAGGCCCAGAACACAGATGAGAAGCAGGAAGGAAGATCTTGGAGCTGCCAAAAATAGCTTTGGAAAATCCCTACAATAAAGTTCCTGTGTTTGGATCAGAGGAGATGTCCTCAGTTTTCTAATCTGTGAAACAGGCATAATATCTCCTGCTGAGTACTGCTGTGAGGATTAAATATGGTAACAGATAATGATAACAGGTTTTAAAAAAGTGCTGTGATACAGAATCAGAGAAAAGGTCAGTTTTCATTCCAATCCCAAAGAAGGGCAATGCCAAAGAATGTTCAAACTACCACACAATTGCACTCATCTCACAGGCTAGCAAAGTAATGCTCAAAATTCTCTAAGTGAGACTTCAACAGTAGGTGAACTGTGAACTTCCAGATGTTCAAGGTGGTTTTAGAAAAAGCAGAGGAACCAGAGATCAAACTGCCAACATCTGTTGAATCACAGAAAAAGCAAAAGAATTCCAGAAAAGCATATATTTCTGCTTTATTGACTATGCCAAAGCCTTTGACTGTGTAGATCACAACAAACTGGAAAATTCTTCAAGAGATGGGAATACCAGACCACCTAACCTGCCTCCTGAGAAATCTGTATGCAGGTCAAGAGGCAACAGTTAGAACCGGACATAGAACAACAGACTGGTTCCAAATAGGAAAAGGAGTACGTCAAGGCTGTATATTGTTACCCTGCTTATTTAACTTATATGCAGAGTACATCATGAGAAACGCTGGACTGGAAGAAACACAAGCTGGAATCAAGATTGCTGGAAGAAATATCAATAACCTCAGATACACAGATGATACCACCCTTATGGCAGGAAGTGAAGAACTAAAGAGCCTTTTGATGAAAGTGAAAGAGGAGAAGGAAAAAGCTGGCTTAAAACTCAACATTCTGAAAACTAAGATCATGAATCTGGTCCCATCACTTTATAGCAAATAGATGGGGAAACAATGGAAACAGTAACAGACTTTATTTTCTTGGGCTCCAGAATCATTGCAGATGGTGATTGCAGTCATGAAATTAAAAGACGCTTGCTCCTTGGAAGGAAAGTTATGACCAACCTACACAGCATATTAAAAAGCAGCGATGTTACTTTGCCAACAAAGGTCCGTCCAGTCAAAGCTATGGTTTTCCAGTGGTCATGTATGGATGTGAGAGATGGACTATAAAGCAGGCTGAGTGCTGAAGAATTGATGCTTCTGAACTGTGGCGTTGGAGAAGACTCTTGAGAGTCCCTTGGACTGCATGGAGATCCAACCAGTCTATCCTAAAGGAGATCAGCCCTGGGTGTTCATTGAAAGGACTGATGTTGAAGCTGAAGCTCCAATATTTTAGCCACCTGATGTGAAGAGCTGACTGATTTGAAAAGACCCTGATGTTGGGAAAGATTGAAGGCAGGAGGAGAAGGGGAGGACAGAAGATGAGATGGTCGGATGGCATCACCAACTCAATGGACATGAGTTTGAGCAAGCTCCAGGAGTTGGCAGTGGAGAGGGAGGCCTGGCGTTCTGCAGTCCATGGGGTCGCAAACAGTTGTACACGACTGAGCGACTGAACTGCTTGACTGACAGATACAGAAAGCAAATGAGTGGCTACCAGTGGGAAGAGGCGGGGGAAGGACAATGTAAGCATAGGAGGGGTAAAAGGGTATTTGTGTATGAAATCATGTGTGTTAAGCTTTTGAAAATAGGAAAGCTCTATAGAATTGGACTTCCCTGGTGGCTCAGATAGTAAGGAGTCTGCTTGTAATACAGGAGACCCAGGTTCAATCCCTGGCTTGGGAAGATCCCCTGGAGAAGGAAATGGCAACCCACTCCAGTATTCTGATCTGGAAAATGCTATGGATGGAGGTTCCTGGCAGGCTACAGTCCATGGGGTCACAAAGAATTCTCCAGGTGAGAATACTGGAGCAGGTAGCCTTTCCCTTTTCCAGGGATCTTCCCAACCCAGGAACTGAACCAGGGTCTCCTGCATTGCAAATGGATTCTTCACCAGCTGAGCTACCAAGGAAGCCCATAAATTAAAAAAAAAAAAAAAAAAGCACGATAGAAAAGAATGCTCAGCATATCTGACTCTTCTTGCCTTCCTGGGCACAGAGGACTACATTTCCCAGCTCCCTTTGTGTACAGGGGGACCTTCCCTGGTGGCTCAGAGGGTAAAGTGTCTGCCTGCAATATAGGAGACCTGGGTTTGATCACTGGTTTGGGAAGACCCCCTGGAGAAGGAAATGGCAACCCACTCCAACATTCTTTCCGGGAGAATCCCATGGACGGAGGAGCCTGGTAGGCTACAGTCCATGGGGTCGCAGAGTCAGACATGACTGAGCGACTTCATTTTCACTTTTGCATCAGGAGTCGTCACGTGGCTAGTTCCAGCCAATCGAATGTGAGCGAAGGTGCAACGTGCCACTTCCAGGTGAAGGCATTGGTGAGTATGTGAGTGTGTGTGACTCCTCCGCACCGTCTCACCCTACCATAGAAATAAGGGTCGCGATGCCCACACGTTCCCACCCTCGGCTTTGTCCAGGAGGAGGGGCTGCGTCAGGGGCGTCCGTCAGGCCCCTGGGCATGCTGCCATCTCACGGGCTTTCTGGGTTGCAGTAATGGGGAGGGGGCAGGTGACTTCAGGGGTTCTGGTGGTGTCCAGAGCCTACCTCGGGGCCCAGCACATGGTAGGCCTCCAGTGGAGGTTTGTCTAGCGAGTGAGGGAATGTTCAAGGCCAGGGAGATGGGAGTGGAGGGGAGGCAGAGACTGGTGGTAGTGCAGAGTTGGCACAGCTACCCTTTCTGCCAAGGCCTGGCTCACTGGGGTCACTAACCCGATTGGCCTAAGCAGCCTGGCCGCTTTCATTTTCAAAGGGCAGCAGGGGCCTCCTCAGCAGCGGACGGCTCCACGTCCTGCGCTCCCTGTCCCTGAGTCCCTACTGCACGGAGTCCCTGGGATGGCTGTAGTCCCGGCCTGCTGGGTTCAAATCCTGGCTCTGGGGTACTTGGGGCTGCTTGGCAAGCATTCTAAGCCTTCGTGTCTGCATCTCTAGAAGGGGGATGAGAATACTAACACTTGCTTTAGGAAGTGGTTTAAGGATTCAGTGAGTTAATATATATAAAGCTCTACAAAGAGGGGCTGATATATAGTGAGTGCTCAGCTCACATTTGCTACCATTACGGTGGTGGGGTGACTAAGGCGATGCCCTCAGATAACTCCACTGAGAACCACCTGCTGAGGCGAGCAGACCAGGCTGTGCGGGGCTGTGATCGGTCGCTCAGTCGTGTCTGACTCTCTGTGACCCCACGGACTGTAGCCCGCCAGGCTCCTCCGCCCATGGGATTCTCCAGGCAAGAATACTGGAGTGGGTTGCCATGCCCTCCTCCAGGGAATCTTTCCAACCCAGGGATCAAACCCAGGTCTCCTGCACTGCAGGCAGATTCTTTACCAGCTGAGTTCCAGGGAAGCCCAGATATTAACAGCCATTTTTCAGAGAATATTGAGGATCCAGAAAGATTAAGTGACATGCTCCACGTGAGCCAGCCAATTAAGTATGACACAGAGCTTCCAAATACATTTCTTCTACATAGAAGGAGGGAATGTTCCCAGTGGCTGGGAAGACAGGTGGGTGGAGATGTTATCAAGACCTCTCACTCCTCCTAAGAGTGCTAAGGAATTCTGCCCTCGATCAGGGCTCTGAGAAGTTCTTCCAGGTGAATGAGAAGCGATCTTGATTTCTTTTCCTCTGGGAAAAACTGCTTCAGTGTGTGTGTGTGTGTGTGCGTGTGTGTGTGTGTGCATGCGTGTGAACGCGTGTGGTGGTGGTGGTGGGGAGGACCTGTTCTTTGTTTCTGGGAATGCTGCTCTCCCAGAGGGGCGAGAATGGCAGACAGCAGGGCGGGGGTCTGATTCTGGGGTTGCTTCACCCCGGGGGGCTCTGGACCCCAACAGGCCCTGGTTCTTTGCGTTGGCCAATTGCAAACTTAAAACTCTCCTTACGGCTGTTAGATGTATCCTGGGGTTGTCTCCCCAGTGTGTGCACAGGGCAGGCAAACTCATTTCAATATTAGTTGCAGTCAAAGAGGATTAAGGAATGAAATCTGGGGTAGGGGGAAAAGTAAGTTCACCGAATGCACTTCAAAGCTAAATAGAAACGACTTCTGGATCCTCCACTGGCTTTCTGGATTATCTTTGCCTGGATTCCCATCTGCTTTTGTGGACTGTCTGTATCCATGTGAATGGTGTGCACGGTTCTGGAAGGACTGGGGTGTGGGACTGTGATGCCAGGCTGGGCTTCCCCGCCAGGGCAGGGCCCAGCCAGGTGAGGAGGGGTCAGCCCCTTTGGCAGCAGGAATGTGTCTGTTAGGCTTGGGTGGTGGGAGGGAAATCAGAGTCCTTTGATGAAGCTCCAGGTGCGGCAGCAGAGGGGACTGATTGGGAGGGAGGAGGCCTCTGTTCTGAAAGGCAGGCTGGGGAGAAGAGAAAGTGCTCATCAGGCCATGAATGCTAAACTCCAGGCTGGTGTTCACCAGGGGGCAGGGAAGGGAGGGGAGAAAATGCAGCTATTCTCAGATGAGGAGGGAACCCTGGCCACCACTGCGGGAATCTGCCCGTGGTGCAGAGAGTAATCGCTTGCTCTGTTGCTCATTCACTCTCTTTTTCGCGAGTATCTATTCATTTGCGGTAATGAGGCAGGCAGTGTGTTAGGTGCTGAAGATACAGGAACAAACAAGAGCGACTATCATCTTTGCTGTCAGAGATGAGAAGAGTAAATAGCTACTTTGGCATTTCAGGCGATAGGTTCTTACTCTAAGCAGGATGCTTGTGGGCACAGAGCAAGTCAAGTAACTCTGACTGGGCAGAGATAGTCAGAGAGGGCTTCCCAGAGGTAGTGAAGCTTAAACTCAGACCTGAAGAATAATGTAGGTAATAAAAATCATAGCACAAACTTCCTGTGAGTGCTTACTACACACCAAACAGTGTTCTAAATGCTCTATAAACATCCTCTCATTTATCTCCACAACAGTTCCATTATTTTTGCTTCTCAGAGGAGAAAACAAAAGCAAAGGGAGGTAACTCATCGAGGTCACAAACCAAGAAGTGAGGGAGGCTAAAGGAGAAGCGAAGGTTGGGGAGAGGAGAGTAGACCACGGATACGGTGCTTCAAGCAGAGGGAACAGCCTGTGCGGAGCTGTGGAGGCGAGAGGGAACAGGGCTGGAACAGAGTGCAAGGACGAAAGTGGTGAGCCGAGAAGCTAAGGAAGATTCTAACGGTTCCTACCTTGAAGGGGCGACAATCTGGGGGTGCGGGGGAGGAGGAGGCTAAGTCCCAGAGATGAATCCCACTTAAGGAGGACTAGGGGCTCAGATGGCAAAGAATCTGCCTGCATTGCAGGGGACTCAGGTTCGATCCCTGGGTTGGGAAGATCCCCTGAGGGAGGGCATGGCAACCCACTCCAGTATTCTTGCCTGGAGAATCCCATGAACAGAGGAGGCTGGTGGATTATGGTCCATGGGGTCACAAACAGTCAGACACGGACTGAGTGACTGTCACTTTTCACTAGGGAGGACTGCAGCCTAGGAACAGGGGAGCGGGACACCCCCAGGCCTGGGCTGACTGTAAATGCCTCTGAGTCTGGGGACCAGGCTCCGATCCCTGGGAAGGGCAGCAGTTCGCACTCCTGGGAGTGTGAGGGACGACCCCAGTGCTCCGAGCAGAAGCACACTGGGGGCCTGAGCCAGCGGTCTAGGGCTGTTGTATCACTAGAGGGGTCCTGCCACTTCCCTGTGTCCTAGAGAGTGAACAACACTGGTCACACTCCTACCCTGGATCTAAGCAGTCTGGGAGGGCCTGGAGCCTGCTCACTAAGAGCCTTGGTGTCAGAGAGGTCTGGGTTCAAATCCAGGTTTCACCATACGTAGGTTTCTGATCCTCGGCACAGAACCCAAACTCTCTGGCAGATGCTTTCTCACGGGCGACGTGGGCTGCTGATGCAATATAGTCAGTCTTGTATGGCTGACTTCCAGCCTCGCTCCCACCCTTCCTTCCTAAGAACGCTTCCAAGGACAGTCCTGTTTTGTTCAAGCATTCTTCCCTATGAAGCCCATTTCCATAGGGGAAAAGAAAGGTACTAGCTCAGTCGTGTCTGACTCTTTGCAATTCCATGGAATGTAGCCTACCAGCTCCTCTGTCCATGGAATTCTTCAGGCAAGAATACTGGAGTGGGTTGCCCTTTCCTTCTCCAGGGGACCTTCGGGACCCAGGAATTGAACCTGGGTCTGCTGCATTGCAGGCAGATTCTTCACTGTTTGAGCCACCAGGGAAGCTCTCTTCCGTAGGGTAAGCAGACCCTATGGCCAGGGGCAGGCATGGGTGGTACTCATTAAAGACACCAGACACAGCCATGGTCTCTGGTGTTTGGTTAGGAGTCCAGGCTTGAACCGATCAACCTACGGCAGTGGTCCTGGTAGACCGGAGGGAACATTTCATCTGTGGTTGACTCTCTGTCTTTCTCTTTCTTCTGAGTGAGAACTTCTTGCTCCTGCTGCTGTGGGCAGCCCAGTCTACGGATAAATCCCGTGCTTGTGAAAGAGCTGTGCTGAGGCAACCATAGGGAAATGGAGCCAGCGCCTCAATCAAACCACACTTGGAACCCCTGCAAGCTCTAGACCCCGTTATGTGGGACAGGACTGTCCTCACTGTCAAAATCAGAACGAGTCTGTCTCCTGTTACTGCTGCCACAGGAGACCAGATGCCTGTCCCCAGGTCACTCATTCATATTTTCATGTATTCAGTCAAAAAGCATGTACTGAGTGTCTATTAAGAGCCAGACAATGAGACTTCCCTGGTGGTACAGTGGATAAGGATCTGCCTGTCCATGCGGGGGACACGGTTTTGATCCCTGGTCTGGGAAGATTCCACGTGCTCCGAAGCAACTAAGCCTGTGGGCCACAGCTGCAAAGCCAGAGGGCTGCAGCTCCTGAAGCCTGAGCCGAGCCTGAGCCTGAGCCCGCAGCAAGAGAAGGCCCCCTCCCAGAAACAAAGGCCTAGCACAGCAAAAATAGAGACATGCTTAGAGAAAAAGAGCCAGACAGCGCGTCAGACACGGGGTGGCAGCGTTTATGAGGACCGGCCCCAGGGGGGCTCACTCACTAACAGGGAGGGGTGAATGGGAAATGAATAATGAAACAAGACAGTATCAGCAACTGGTCATATAAAGACCACAAAAGAGGGTGGCGTGTGAGAGGTTGAGAGGGGCCCTGAGGCAGGGGACCATCACCTTCAGAGAGGATTAGCAGAAAGGGGTGCTGGAAGAAGCAATGTTGGAGCTGAAAGCTGACTTAGATGGTTTGGTGCTGGAGAAGACTCTTGGGAGTCCCTTGGACTGAAAGGAGATCCAACCAGTCCATCCTAAAGGAAATCAGTCCTGAATATTCTTTGGAAGGACTGATGCTGAAGCTGAAACTTCAATATTTCCAAGACTTTGGCCACCTGATGTGAAGAACTGGCTCCTTAGAAAAGACCCTGAAGCTGGGAAAGATTGAAGCCAGGAGGAGGGGACGATAGAGGATGAGATGGTTGGATGGCATCACCGACTCGATGGATATGAGTTTGAGTAAGCTCCAGGAGTTGGTGATGGACAGGGAAGCCTGGCGTGCTGCAGTCCATGGGGTCACAGAGTTGGACACGACTGAGCGACTGAACTGAACTGAACCAGGAACCATCATGGAAAAACTTGGAGACCCTGGTGAAGGGGGTGGATTTTACTCTGGGAACATGTAACCTTCAGCACATTTGAACAGAGGAAAGTCATGCTCTGAATTGCATTGAGATCACTGTGGCTCCTATGGGGAGATAGACTCCACCTGTGGGAAATAATAGAGACGGGGGACCAGGCAGGAGGCTATCGCGGTAGCTGAGAGGAGTAGCAGAGGAGACAAGGGACAGACAAGAATCAGGATGTATTTGGAGGCACAAGCTCTGCACGTCCTGACGGATAGGACGCAGGAGGTGGGAAAGAGACGAACTGAGTCCTGGGGGTTTGGACCCAAGCAGTGGGAAGGATGGTGTTGACCTTTCAGAGACGAGGGAGAAGCAGAGGGAGCTGGTCTCTTGTGAAGATAAAAAAGGGCCATATGTGTGTGACAAGGCAGAAATGGTTAGCGGCTGCTTGCTTTCAGTCTAGCAGAGTATTCTGGCTGTGCCTGTTCAAGTCTTCATAATGTCCACCTCTGAGGCAGGCTCTGCGGTGACCAGACCAGCTCCTTGGGCTTTCGTGATGTGCAGTGAGAGGAAAGAAGGAGGGACAAGGGCCAGCACTTCAGGGAGAGGGTCTGGGAGGCATGGGGGAGAACAGAGATATCAGGATGGTAAGAAGGAGAAGTTAAGAGTTGCTGCTGTGGTCTGCATGCCCTGTTGATGGAAAATATAAACAAAGGGCTTGAACTATTTTGAAGTTACTGTTTGGTTGCTGACCTGGGTTCCTTTACTTGTGAGAGTGGGCCATGGAGCTGCTGTTTTATTAGGGTTGCATACATAAGCCAGTAGCAAGGGTTGACATGAACAGGGACCCTTCGCAACCTCGAGATGGGGAGAAGCACAGAACGCTGTCCCTTGGAACCTGCCCTCCCTGTCCTGGGTGGGGGCTTCCCAGGTGACTCCAGTGGTGAAGAGCCCGCCTGCCAATGCAAGAGACACAAGAGAGGCGTCTTCCCTGGGCGGGGAAGACCCCCCAGAGGAGGGCGTGGTGACCCGCTCCAGTAGTCTTGCCTGGACAGAGGAGCCTGGTGGGGAACAGTCCATGGGGTTGCAAAGAGTCGGGCACGACTGAGTGGCTGAGCACAGCATGGCATCCTAGGTGGTGGGCAGGGTTCTGGGCTGACGACTCTGATGGGTGGCCATCCTCTCCTGTATCACCCTGGTTCCTCCAGTCCCTGGGCCCAGGAAATATCAAGAACCCACCCTCTAAAGCACCCACACGTGCACGCGCGCGCGCACACACACACACGAGCAATCCCAGCCTCAGCTTTTCGTGTATATGCGGAGGTTGTCACCAGGAGGCTGCTTGTTTCCCTGTAGGTTGACCATAGAAGACGAGGACCCAGACCAGCATTTGGGGGTAGTGTTGGGAGAGGGAGGCAGGCTTGGGGTGTGCGTTTGAGGAGCCTGGCTGCGGTTAGGGTGGGGCAAGTGAGGCCTCTGGGGTTTACAACGGAAGCCAGCACCCACTCTTGACCACACAAACCTGGGAGCAGCTACCTGCCTAAGTTTCGCATCCTGGCCATCTTGCTTGCCCCAGCTCATCCCAGCCCTGCTGATGGGAGTGGAGAGGTCGATGAGATGGGCTTGTCCTGGGGCTCTGCTTGCTTTTCTGCACCTGACCTGGGGGAAGACATGTCTCTCAGAACCTTAGTTTTTCCCTCAGCAGAACGGGGTCCTGATGCCTACCTCACAGGGTCCTTGGAATAGGCACTAACCAGTATTGGTTCCCTTTGACCTTTCTTGGAGATGCCAGGCAGTGATGAAGAAATTCTTTTCCTCTTTTGCCGATGGAGAAACTGAGGCTCAGAAACCTGAATTAACTGACCTGGGGTACGCAGCCTGGAAATGGCACAGCTGGGTCTTGAACTCATACCCTTAGCAACTAGCAGGTGAAACTTCTCTGGCTGAGGTGGGGATGAAGAGAATGGAGCCTGAGTTATGATGAGCCGAAGGGGGCTTTGGAGACGGAGGGAGCAAGAGATGCATGGCATTGCAGGCGCCTCCCTGGGTAGGGCGTCGCTCACCCAAGGCAGGCTGGGATATTTTGTTTCAAATGGAAGTTTTATTATTATTCAGAAGCAGTGAGGCCAACAGGTGGGGAGATGACTGCCATTGAAAAGAGTGCAGTTCCTCATAGCTCCCTGGAGGAAGGGAGAAGCCCTGCAGGGTCACACGGGGAAGCACCAGGGCAGTCAGGAGGCAGAGAGGCCTGGGCAGGTGTGCACAGGAGCCTCTGCTCTGGCCTTCACGGGAAGGAGCGGGTGAGGCAGGCTGAGCGGGTGTAGGATTGGCCAGTTTGAGTAACTGCAGGGGACTCTGGGCTGTGGGGAACGCCCTTGCTTGGCTGCTACCTGCCGCAGGTGATCAGGGCACGGAATGGCATCAGAGAGCCCCCAGAGCAGGCGGCGTGAGGGTGGGCAGGGGACTCTGACAGGCTGACTTGCATATGAAAGTCTCACTTGTAGAAGGGGATTGTTTTCTGTCTCTAAGAATCAGCCTGCCCTGGGAGGATCTGGCTCTTCCTGGCCGGCAAGGCCCCCAAGATATTAGAGCATCAAGAAAATAATAAAACTCAGCTCAGTCCAGTCGCTCAGTCGTGTCTGACTCTTTGCGACCCCAAAACCACAGCACGCCAGGCCTCCCTGTCCATCACCAACGCCCGGAGTTCACCCAAACCCACGTCCATTGAGTCGGTGATGCCATCCAACCATCTCATCTTCTGTCGTCCCCTTCTCTTCCTGCCCTTAGTCTTTCCCAGCATCAGGGTCTTTTCAAATGAGTCAGCCCTTCGCATCAGGTGGCCAAAGTATTGGAGTTTCAGCTTCAACATCAGTCCTTCCAATGAGCACCCAGGACCGATCTCCTTTAGGATAGACTGGCTGGATCTCCTTGCAGTCCAAGGGAATCTCAAGAGTCTTCTCCAACACCACAGTTCAAAAGCATCCAATTCTTCAGTGTTCAGCTTTCTTTATAGTCAAACTTTCACGTCCATACATGACTACTGGAAAAACCATAGCTTCGACTAGATGGACCTCTGTTGACAAAGTAATAGCTTGTTTTTTAATATGCTGTCTAAGTTGGTCATAACTTTCCTTCCAAGGAGTGTCTTAATTTCATGGCTGCAATCACCATCTGCACTTATTTTGGAGCCCCCCAAAATAAAGTCAGCCACTGTTTCCACTGTTTCCTCATCTATTTGCCATGAAGTGATGGGACCAGATGCCATGATCTTCGTTTTCTCAATGTTGAGCTTTAAGCCAACTTTTCACTCTCCTCTTTCACTTTCATCAAGAGGCTTTTGAGTTCCTCTTCACTTTCTGCCATAAGGGTGGTGTCATCTGCATATCTGAGGTTATTGATATTTCTCCCAGCAATCTTGATTCCAGCTTGTGTTTCTTCCAGTCCAGCGTTTCTCATGACGTACTCTGCATATAAGTTAAATAAGCAGGGTGACAATATACAGCCTTGACGTACTCCTTTTCCTGTTTGGAACCAATCTGTTCCATGTCCAGTTTTCACTGTTGCTTCCTGACCTGCATACAGATTTCTCAAGAGGCAGGTCAGGTGGTCTGGTATTCCCATCTCTCTCAGAATTTTCCACAGTTTATTGTGATCCACACAGTCAGAGTTTGGCATAGTCAATAAAGCAGATGTTTCTCTGGAACTCTCTTGCTTTTTCCATGACCCAACGGATGTTGGCAACTTGATCTCTGGTTCCTCTGCCTTTTCTGAAACCAGCTTGAACGTCAGGAGTTCACGGTTCACGTGTTGCTGACGCCTGGCTTGGAGAATCTTGAGCATTACTCTACTAGTGTGGGCTGCTGCTGCTGCTAAGTCGCTTCAGTCGTGTCCGACTCTGTGCGACCCCATAGACAGCAGCCCACCAGGCTCCGCCGTCCCTGGGATTCTCCAGGCAAGAACACTGGAGTGGTTAATTGTGTGGTAGTTTGAGCATTCTTTGGCATTGCCTTTCTTTGGGATTGGAATGAAAACTGACCTTTTCCAGTCCTGTGGCCACTGCTGTGTTTTCCAAATTTGCTGGCATATTGAGCGCAGCACTTTCACAGCATCGTCTTTCAGGATTTGAAACAGCTCAACTGGAATTCTATCACCTCCACTGGCTTTGTTTGTAGTGATGCTTCCTAAGGCCCACTTGTCTTCACATTCCAGGATGTCTGGCTCTAGATGAGTGATCACACCATTGTGATTATCTCGGTCGTGAAGATCTTTTTTGTACAGTTCTTCTGGAGAAAGTAATAAAATATCATTAACATAAATATATTTTATAATTACAGTAATAAAATAGAGTTAATATAGCTTTTCGCCTGGGAAGTGCTTGCTCCTTGGAGAGTTTGAGAAGGAAAGAGGAAAAAATGTTTGTGATCTAGAAACACCTGTCAAACAAGGCACTTAGCAGTTCCCAGGCCTTCATTAGGCTTAGCTCTGCCGGGGAAGGGGAGCAGAGGGCGCAGAGGCGGCCAGGGGAGCGGAGACAGCAAGAGGCCCCAGGGCTGCCGGTCTGGCCAGCTGTGGCCTGGCCCCCAACTCACGGTGTGACCCTGCCTGTCAGCACCTGCTTCCTAAACCTGAGATTGGATCTCCAGAACACCTGGGCTCAACTTTTATCTTTGCTGCCGATTAGCATGTCGACCTTGAGCAAGCTACTACGCCTCTGTGTGCCTCAGTTTCCTCGTCTGTAAAATGGGGATAATGATAGCCATCCGTCTCATAAGTCGCATCATGATCACATACATTAACACATACAAGGTATTTATGTACATATGGGCTATAAAACCTATAGTAGACACACACAGATTTTGGTGGTTGTCATTATTGATCATGCAGATACCTTTCAACTGAATTGGTATTCCTGGTTATACCCCCTGATAGGGGGTCTGGTGATCGTTAAATGCAACACATTTGACCAGGCGCAGAGTGAGCACTTAACGCGTGGTAGCTAGCGTGGTTGTCATCATCCTTGCAGTATATATAATATATAATCCTTATATTGTTGCTGTAGCAGTAACAAAGTGGTCTCCCTCCCTCAGTCATCCACAGTGTTGGTGACAAGTGGGTTTTGCCATTTTCCCTCTAAAAATCCAAACAATCCAGAGAGAAGAACAACCCCTGTACTCACACTTCCCAGAAAAGGTGACTGCTGTTCTAGACTTTCTCCTTTGTACCCCCCCAACAGTTTCCCACAAATTAAATCAAATTAAACTTGCTGTGCTGCCGTTTGCTTCTCTTGTTCAGAATCAGTGGACACGCCTACATTATCCTTCTGGATGGCAGAGCTTCTTGGCGGCATTGCCATTTACTTCACTTCTTTGATCGATGCATGCAATGCTGTTTCTTTTTTTTTCCCCACTATAAACAATACTCATTAAATGTTTTGCACAAACAATTTTGCTAACAAGTATGGCGTTGATTCTTAGTAGCAATCGTGTATTAGGTTCCCCAATAGGGATAAATTAGGAATTTGTATTAACAGATACACACTATTCTATACAAAATAGATAAGCAACAAGGGCCCAGCTGTGTAGCACAGGCAACTACATTCAATATCCTGTAATAGCCGATAATGGAAAGAAACTGAAAAAGAAACCATACATACTGTGGTCATGTATGGATGTGAGAGTTGGACTGTGAAGAAGGCTGAGCGCCGAAGAATTGATGCTTTTGAAGTGTGGTGTTGGAGAAGACTCTTGAGAGTCCCTTGGACTGCAAGGAGATCCAACCAAGTCCATTCTAACCTTGTATGTAACCGAATCATTGCTATACATGTGAAACTAACCACCATTGTAAATCAACTATACATCAATTTAAAAATTTAGAAAAAGAAATCCTGGGTTATTTTTGCCTATTCATTCATTCATTCATTTATTCAAGACCTACTGAGCACCTGTGGCATGCCAAGCGCTGCCCGGGCACGGGGGAAGGCCGAGGCACAGAAGATAACAGACAGCAAGCAGAGTAATCACGGCGTTTTCACATACCTTGTCCAATCTGTTCTCCGGAAAGTTGGTGCTGATTCACAAATCTACAGACAGAGAGGACACCACTCTCCCCCAAGTCTCGCCAGGGCTAGACAATGTTGACTGCTGCCCCCCACCCATCCACCTCGGCCCCAATGCTGGGAGCGAAAAAGAAATCCTTGCTGACTTTCTTTAATGACCAAGAGTTATTGGGCATTTACTTATGGGTCAATTACATGCCATTTTAAAGGTGTCATTTACTGAGTACTGGACACATGGCAGGCACTGGTCAATGGTGGTAGGTACTATTATTATCTCTATTTTACAGACAAGAAAGCTAGGGCCCACGAGGACCTGGGCAGACAGCACTGGGCAGGGATTTGCACCCAGAGCTCTCTGCTGGGAGGTGGAAGGAGCGCCACTGTTGGACCTTGAACGAGATGTGCCCATGTGGGAACATCTGGGTAGAGAGGAGGGCTCTTGGCAAATCTACTGCCTTTTGGAATACTGGGGTTTCTTCAACTCACCAGGAAGTTCTGGGAAAACTGTGGTATTATGAAACCTTTTGAAATGATCAGGAAGGGCTGGGGGCTTTCCGCCATGGGGCAGGACAAAAATGACCCTGGTGGGAGGCTGGAACATTACCAGACACTGCACATGCACCCTGCTCTCAGGGGAGAAACCATACCCGCCAGCCTGTGCTCCTAAAGAGGGAGAGTTCTTCTCTTGCTGGGAATTACGATGTGGAGGGGTGGAGTGGAGGACTTGGGTCCATGTGGAGGAAGAGATTTGAGGAGAAGCACATTCCAGCCATGAAATTAAAAGACGCTTACTCCTTGGTAGGAAAGTTATGACCAACCTAGATAGCATGTTGAAAAGCAGAGACATTACTTTGCCGACTAAGGTCCGTCTAGTCAAGGCTATGGTTTTTCCATTGGTCATGTATGGATGTGAGAGTTGGACTGTGAAGAAGGCTGAGTGCCAAAGAATTGATGGTTTTGAACTGTGGTGTTGGAGAAGACTCTTGAGAGTCCCTTGGACTGCAAGGAGATCCAACCAAGTCCACTCTAAAGGAGATCAGTCCTGGGTGTTCATTGGAAGGAATGATGCTAAAGCTGAAACTGCAGTACTTTGGCCACCTCATGTGAAGAGTTGACTCATTGGAAAAGACTCTGATGCTGGGAGGGATTTGGGGCAGGAGGAGAAGGGGACGACTGAGGATGAGATGGCTGGATGGCATCACTGACTCGATGGACGTGAGTCTGAGTGAACTCCGGGAGATGGTGATGGTCAGACAGGGAGGCCTGGAGTGCTGCAGTTCATGGGGTCGCAAAGAGTCAGATACTACTGAGCGACTGAACTGAACTGAACATTCCAGCCAAGTGGGAATTCATTCATTCATTTATTCAAGACCTACTGAGCACCTGTGGCATGCCAAGCGCTGCCCGGGCACGGGGGAAGGCCGAGGCACAGAAGATAACAGACAGCAAGCAGAGTAATCACGGCGTTTTCACATACCTTGTCCAATCTGTTCTCCGGAAAGTTGGTGCTGATTCACAAATCTACAGACAGAGAGGACACCACTCTCCCCCAAGTCTCGCCAGGGCTAGACAATGTTGACTGCTGCCCCCCACCCATCCACCTCGGCCCCAATGCTGGGAGCGAAAAAGAAATCCTTGCTGACTTTCTTTAATGACCAAGAGTTATTGGGCATTTACTTATGGGTCAATTACATGCCATTTTAAAGGTGTCATTTACTGAGTACTGGACACATGGCAGGCACTGGTCAATGGTGGTAGGTACTATTATTATCTCTATTTTACAGACAAGAAAGCTAGGGCCCACGAGGACCTGGGCAGACAGCACTGGGCAGGGATTTGCACCCAGAGCTCTCTGCTGGGAGGTGGAAGGAGCGCCACTGTTGGACCTTGAACGAGATGTGCCCATGTGGGAACATCTGGGTAGAGAGGAGGGCTCTTGGCAAATCTACTGCCTTTTGGAATACTGGGGTTTCTTCAACTCACCAGGAAGTTCTGGGAAAACTGTGGTATTATGAAACCTTTTGAAATGATCAGGAAGGGCTGGGGGCTTTCCGCCATGGGGCAGGACAAAAATGACCCTGGTGGGAGGCTGGAACATTACCAGACACTGCACATGCACCCTGCTCTCAGGGGAGAAACCATACCCGCCAGCCTGTGCTCCTAAAGAGGGAGAGTTCTTCTCTTGCTGGGAATTACGATGTGGAGGGGTGGAGTGGAGGACTTGGGTCCATGTGGAGGAAGAGATTTGAGGAGAAGCACATTCCAGCCATGAAATTAAAAGACGCTTACTCCTTGGTAGGAAAGTTATGACCAACCTAGATAGCATGTTGAAAAGCAGAGACATTACTTTGCCGACTAAGGTCCGTCTAGTCAAGGCTATGGTTTTTCCATTGGTCATGTATGGATGTGAGAGTTGGACTGTGAAGAAGGCTGAGTGCCAAAGAATTGATGGTTTTGAACTGTGGTGTTGGAGAAGACTCTTGAGAGTCCCTTGGACTGCAAGGAGATCCAACCAAGTCCACTCTAAAGGAGATCAGTCCTGGGTGTTCATTGGAAGGAATGATGCTAAAGCTGAAACTGCAGTACTTTGGCCACCTCATGTGAAGAGTTGACTCATTGGAAAAGACTCTGATGCTGGGAGGGATTTGGGGAGGAGGAGAAGGGGACGACTGAGGATGAGATGGCTGGATGGCATCACTGACTCGATGGACGTGAGTCTGAGTGAACTCCGGGAGATGGTGATGGTCAGACAGGGAGGCCTGGAGTGCTGCAGTTCATGGGGTCGCAAAGAGTCAGATACTACTGAGCGACTGAACTGAACTGAACATTCCAGCCAAGTGGGACAGGAGGGAGCTTGGATGGGAAACCAAAAGGGTTCTTAACAAGGTTGCGAACTGAATTTGGGGATCACTTTGAAAGACTTCTGTAAAGAATGCAATTACTTTTAATTATCTCTGCCTGCTAAAGTGAGTTTTGGGAGTCAATGTGGCTTAGAAATTAGGCCGGACGAGTAACAGGGATAATGACCACAGTAATTATAACAGCTTCCACTGAGGGTTTTTAAGCACATGGACCCTGGGACCAGACTGCTGTGGGCTGAATGTTAATTTCTCATTTACCTGTGTGCATCTGTTTCCTCAACTGGAAAACACAGATGATGATAAAACTGTCTTGACTGTCTCCTGCCATGTAACAAACCACCCCAAAATTCCATAACAAGGAGTGCCCACCATTGTATTACGTCTGTGGAGTCTGAGGTCGGGAATTAAGACAGGCAGAGAGGAAGTGGCTTGCGTCTGCGTTCTCGGATGATTGGCGGGGATGGACTCCTCTGGGGCTGCTGACCGGAGCACCGTGCGGCCTGTGCCTGTAGCTTGAGCTCCCTCATAGCACGGCCACCTCAGAGCGGTCAGACTCCCCGTGTGGATACTCAGGGTTCCAAGACGAGCCTTTCCACCAGCAAGGCAGAAACTGCTTCGCCTCTGCTGGTCTAGCTCTTAAAGTCACAAGGCCTTACTTTCTCCTACATTCTATTAGTTGAAGTAGTACCAGGCCCACCAGAGTCAGGGAGCAGGGAACACAGAACATGCCTCTTGGTGGGCTGAATGGCAAGGAATTTGTGATTGTATGTTACAACAGCCGCGAGTGCTTACCATATAGAGTTGTTGTGAGGTTAGATCAATTAGTTAATACCCGAAAAGCACTTACGTCCTGGTATCTATGGTTTTTCCTGCGGTCATGTATGGATGTGAGAGTTGGACTGTAAAGAAGGCTGAGCACTGAAGAATTGATGCTTTTGAACTGTGGGCCTGGAGACGACTCTTGAGAGCCCCTTGGTCTGCAAGGAGATCCAACCAGTCCATTCTGAAGGAGATCAGTCCTGAATATTCATTGGAAGGACTGATGCTGAAGGTGAAACTCCAATACTTTGGCCACCTAATTCGAAGAGCTGACTCATTGGAAAAGACCCTGATGCTAGGAAAGACTGAAGGCACAAGGAGAAGAAAGTGGCAGAGGATGAGGTGGTTAGATAACATCACCGACTCAGTGGACATGGATTTGAGCAAACGCTGGGAGATGGTGAAGGGCAGAGAAGCCTGGCGTGCTGCAGTCCATGGGGCCTCAGAGTCAGACACAACTGAGCGACTGAACAAGTCTATTGAGTGCTCCGGAAATGCCAGCCATGGTGATGGTTATCCTGGCTGTGACTGTTAGATACACCTCGGCCACATGGGAGAGGAGGTGGGCTCCAGGTCAAGTGCTCAGCGGGGACTCGGTCGTGGTTTCCTTTAGCCTGAAAGTCTTAGTACCCAGGGATTCCTTTCAGATGCTCCCATTTGTACCCACCCTTGGTGTCTTCTCTGCCTTCCGCCCTTGACTCTCTCTTCCCCAGCCCTGAGGCAAAGACGCTCTGGGAACCGTTACAGGCGAATGCAGTCCATTCCAGGCACGCGCTCAGATTGGCAGCATCTTAGCTGCTAATTTAGCGTCATTAAAACTCAGCCAGTAGTATCAGCTCCTCAAGCAGGTGAATGGGGCCACTCTGCTTCCAGTAAGTGCATCTTTGTCTTCTGGGGGCTGCAGGTGGAGATGGACTTCGGGCGTTTGTTGCGGACTCCCTAGCCTCTGGGAGGCCAGAGTGCAGGGACCCTGGACTGAGCCTGCGCTGGGGTCTGGTCAGCACCCATTCCCACCTGAGCCTCCCAGCCCGACACCCCAGGTTTCTATGTCGGGCAGTAGGGAGCACGTATCCTGCTATTCAGTTACGAGGGAGCTCGAGGTTTGCATCTAAGTCTCAGCTCTACAGCATCTGAGCTGGGCGACCCTAGATGGGTTCTCACCTCCCCCGAGGCTCAGCTTCCCCAAGCTGTGAATGGGAGAGCATAGAACTTGCCTGGGGTGCTTGCTAAAGCTGTACATTCCTGGTTCCCACCTTGGACCAGCTGTGTCAGCTTCTCTGGTCCTAAGGATGGGGAAAGAAGCTCGGCAACGAGAGAGGGCGAACCAATGATCGGCTCCCGAAGCCTCAGGTCGCCCGCGTGCCGGGGTGCCCACAGATCAGTGCCGACCCTGGGGCTGCTGTGAGAACTACAGACATAGATATACAGACGTCATGGCCCAGCGCTGGGTACACAGTAAATGCTCCATACACGTTAGCTGCATCTGCAACTGTCGTGAAGGGGCAACTGGGTGGGTTCCCGGAAGGAAGGGAACTTTCTGGTGGGGTGGTGGCCTGGGGGGAAAGGAGGGGGACTAAGGGCTAGATGAAGGTGTGATGAGGCTGGGCCAAGACTGGAAACCCAGGAGACAGGAGCCCACAGGAAGGCGGGGCCTCCTGTCCTATAAACCTAGGTTGATCTCACTTGAGAGCTTGACTCTCAGCTGCTGCTTAGCTACGTGACCAGTAGGCTCCCTCTTTCCTTGGGACCTCACCTGATTCGTGCAGCCACATGGCCGACCTCAAAGGAATTCCTTCATCTTAAATCTGAAGTAAACCTCACTCCTCCACAGGATGCCCAGGCTTGCCCCCGACTGGACTGGAGGCCTGGCGCAGGCCTCTGCTGCCCGCCCTCCCCTTGTCATAGAGCAAGTCGGTGACGATTTGGAGCGTGATGGCTTTGGTGTGAACCCAGACCTGCTGCTTCTTAAGCTGTGTGACCGCAGGCAAGGGGAGGCTTTGCCTCCCTGAGCCTTCGTCTTGTTAGTGATCACATGGGTCATCAATCCTGGTCTTCCAGCTGCTGTGGGCCCCAGTGGACTCTGAATATGAACCCACTCAGCAAACAGTCAAGCCCTTAGGATGAGGCTGCATAGCAGGGCGCTACCCATTGAGCAGAAGGGCAAGGTGAGGCGTCTTGGGGCACAGGCCACTCCGCACACTGAGAACAGCCGAAGAACAGCCTCTCCTCGAGCCCCCAAGCTGCTCCTCCCTTCTCCTTTGTCCTGAACTCCCGGCCCCTGGAAGCCCCTGATTCAGGATGGGGCCCCAGCTCCAAGTCCAGCTCTCCCGGCTCCACCCCCGACACCCAGCACCCCCAGGAATCCTTACCTGGCAGGTGGGGTCCAGGGGAGCCATGAGTGATCTCCCAGGAGCCCTGGACCGTGGCCCCAGAGGCCAGTGAGCAGCGGGGCCCCAGCCATCCAAAGAGCCCCTTATGAGCTCAGAGCGGACTCCACTGGAACGAGAAGCGTAAACGCCACGGAGGCTGACCCTCATGGCCCAGTTTGCCTGGGACTGTCCTGCTTTTGCAATAGAATGTCCTGTGCCCTGAGCAGGCAGGACAGCTGCCTGGCCATCCTAACATCAGAGTCCTGTGGGTAAAAGCCAGGCTCTGGAGACAGACCCCTGGGTTGGAATCCCAGCGCTGCTACTTGCTATGTGATTAAAAAAAAAATTATTTATGAGTTTATTTGGCTGTGGCTCATGGGACTTTCGCTCTTCTTTGCGGCTTGCCAGATCTCGCAGTCGCAGTGTGTGAACCCTTAGTGGCGGCTTGTGGGATCTAGTCTCCTAACCGAGGATCTGACCCAGCCCCCCTGCACCCCGATCTGACCCGGCCCCTGCGCTGGGTCACCAGGGAAGCCCCCTTGCACGTCACTTACTGTTTCTGCGCCTCCCTGTCCCTGTCTGTGAGACGGGGGCAGGGCGCCCCGCCCCGTGCAGACCTGTGTGCTTGTCTGGCTCTCACACATGGAATGTTTAGTTCAGGGCTGGTCTCCAGCAGCTGTTGTGAAACGTAGCCGTTGTTCTCCTTTCAAGTCCTCGTCCTGCAGAGGGGTGGGCTCGCTCACCTTGCTCAGAGCCTCCGGGGTGCAGGCCCTGTTAGAGGGGGCGCCCAGAGAAGTAGGTGCCCTGGTTCCGCCCTCAGCAGGGAGCTGGGGGTTGTGTGTGAATAAGGGCCACGGCCAGACATCAATACACGTCAGGTCTGGAGATAGAACAGGCTTGATCGTTACGTCATTCACTTAAAACGGGTAAATCTGATGGCGTGCAAATTATACCTCAATAAAGCTCTTAAAAGAAAATTGAAGTCAAAACCCACTAACACAGGCTCTGGTGGCCTTTCAGAGTGGGAAGCAATTGTCAGGGCCAGGGACAGGGTGATCATAGAAGGCTTCCAGGAAGAGGGGGCCTTTGAACTGGACCTTCAGGAAAAGGGAGACTGGACACTGGAGATGAGGGGAGGCAGGGACCCTGAGCAGGGGGCCTGGTGAAGGCCTGGGTTGATATCCACATTCTGCTCCTCTCAGGCTCTGTGATCCTGGCAAATGGCTTACGTCTGAGCCCCAATCTGCCTCATCTGTAAAATGGGATCGTCTGTGGGGAGTGCCCAGAACAGGCCCACAAAGCACCTGACACGTAGGAGACAGTCTTTCAGGAGCAAGACAGGCATTGCAGGGAGGGGTAGGGGCATGGGCCGGGGGTCGGGCTACGTGGAAGGCCCTTCACTCCATCGACAAACTTTCCTGGAAACTTGCTGCGTGCAGGAGCCGCTGTAGCTCTCAGAGCTTACATTCGAACGGGCCCTCCCTAAAGAAAACCAAACGGAGATGTGCAAACAGCTGGCATTGGCTGGAGCCCAGGGCTGTGTGGGGGGAAAGGGAATAACGTTGGGGAGAAGTTGGGGTTTAGGGGCAGCCTTGCTAGGTGGCTTTGATTTCTCTGCTTGCTCTGGGAAGTGGTGAAGCGTTTGACTTAGAGGAGGCTTTATAATCAGCTCGAGGTAGATTCCCTTCCTCCCTCTGCCCGTCTTTCCTAACTGTCACTGCGCTGGCCCTGAAGTTGCCAGGCACAGTGTGCCTTCATGACGCCCCTTCCTAATGGGGGAGGCAGACCTTAATCAAATCATCCAGCAGGGATAAAGTGAAGTCTGTGAAACTGCAGCGCTGATTAGCAATAAGTGGAGAGGGGTCCAGGGCCATGAGAACTGATGAGAGAAGAGGTCTGACCTCGTCACGGGGGTCAAGGGGACTCCTGGCAGACACCGCCGCTGGGCGAGGGCTGGAGGGGGAACGTGAGCTGCAGAGCGGAGGCTGGGCGGTGGGCGCAGCCTGGGCAGAGGCTCTGCGGCAGGAAGGCCACAGGGAACACGTGGGCCGAGGGCGGGGTACATGAATGGGTACGTGGTGGGAGGGCTCCTGGGGGGCCATGTGTGGGGGTCTCCTTTTGTCCTGAGAGTACCGGTAAATCTTGGAGGCTTTAGGGAGAGGATGATGTGATCGGATGTGTTTGTGAAGATCGTGAATGTGGTGGGGAGAACGGGAGGGAGGGGACCAGAGCGGAAGCAGGGTGCCTTAGCCCAGGACCCCTCGCAGGCAGCGCAGAGAGATGGACTAGGGGCAGGGGGTCTACAGGGAGCATCTCGGTGGACAAGAGCGGTGGATGGACCAGGACTGAGACAGGCGCTGGGACTCTGCTGTGGGCCCCGGGCTCCCAGAATAGCCCACCCATCTCAAATGGGGGGCTGGGGCGTCATCCTTCCGGGGAGCTGATGCTCCCACACTTCTGAGCTGGGCATGAGCCCAGTACCTCTCCCCCCTCCCCCCCCAGCATCAGAGGAGCCCCTCCCGGGGCCAGCAGTTTTGATGCGTGCTGAGACCAGGCCACGCCAGAGGGCAGGGGGTCAGACCCCACAGGGGCTGTCTGCTGCAGCCTCGGGTGAAATCAGAGAGGCCCTGAGGGTGAGGCGAGAGGCCAGGAGGGTCTGATAAGTGGGGAGAGGCTACCGACACCATCTATGTGAGAGAGGAAGGCGCACGGGCTAGGGTGGCGGGGGAGGGACACGGAGGAAAGTGAGTGACTCTGGAACTGTTTGGGAGTGAAAGCAAAAGGTGCTGGTGATGG
>SJXQ01007979.1:0-12648 GCA_006408695.1 Aepyceros melampus | reverse complement strand
GGCGCCCTTGAGATAGCCCATAGAAGGTGGTGAGAAAGCAGCTGAGTGCAGGAATGGGGAGCTCTGGGGAGAGGTCCAGGCTGGAGTCATGATTGTGTGAGTCATCGGAGTCTAGGTAGTGATTGATGCCATCGGTGAGCATGAGATCACCTAGAGGGGACAGAGCGGAAGGAGCCTCCCAGAGGTAAAGAGCCAGGCCCTGGTCCCCAAGACAACCCCCCACATCCACCTGGAGCCCCTCCCTCCTGGACCACCCCGCGCCTGCCTCCCAGGAGGGAGTGACATTTCAGCCCATGTGATGCTAATTGAATTTAATTGTCTCCTCCAAGTTGCGCTAAAACCTTTCCCAAGTCCCCTGAAATTAGGGAACATCGATAACACCGCTCCTCGGGGTTTGAATCTGTGTCCTCCCCAAGAACGGTGATTAATTTTTTACAAGTTAATCATATCTCTTAGGCAGGCTGTCAGCAGAGGACCCGTCATCTCTCATCAATAATGAAGCGATCCTAGGGTTGCGGCTCCCACAGCCTCCTGCATAATTCACCAGGAGGGCTTCAAACAAAGAAGCCCCAGGGGCCAGGGCCTCTTAATCGGTGTCCTCTGCGATTATTCACAGGGGCTGGGAGGGGTGGGGAGGCCGGGAGGGGACGGCCGGGGACACAGAAGCTGACTGATGAGCCCACCTCCGGCTCCCCTTTCAACACGCTCTCACCTGTCTCATCATTTTTCTCGTTGGCCCAGCTGGGGCCCCTCCTCCGAACACCGCGTCGGTGTCCCATCACCGTTCTCAGCCCTCCGCCTCGAGCTCCTCTCCTCCTCTCTCTGACAGCCCCTCACACTGGCTTTCGGTCAGGCTCTGCCCTTGGACCCTGCAGGCAACATCCTGGGGGCAGGATGTTCGGCAGGTGCGCAAATTGAGGTCCAAAGAAAGGAAGCCACTTGCTCAAGGTCTCAGCGTGAGTCGGCAGCTGTCCACAGCAGACCTAGTTTGGGGTCTCGTGTGCTCCCTTGACTCCAAACCTCAGGCCAAAGAGTGGATGTGCCTGCCCCAGGGGTGTGTCCACACTTAGATGCCAAATGGGAAAGCTGTTACTTTCTTCCCATCAACCCTAGCTCAGGCCTCTCCCAGGGGGCATACTGCCCTGGGGGCACAGCTGACCCGACTTCCGTCTCCTTTTGTGGTCTTCTCTGAGGCCAAAGGTCAGAAGCGAGCTGTGACTAGGGATGGAGTGGCCGGCAGGAGGTGACTAGGGGATGAAACAGGAACAAACAGAGCTGCTTCTCCCTTGCTCCCTGCTGGCACCATTGGACAGGACTGTGCCTACTGGCTAATTGGACAGACCCCAGAAACCAAGGGAGGCCTGTGGCTGGAAAATATCCCAGCGGGGATGCAAGTTCTTGTGACTAAGCCTCGAGTAGACGCCCCATAAGGGCCCACAGCTGAGGAGCCATCCAGGTTCCAGAAAGGTCGTCCGGGCCCCGCTTGGCAGGCTGCCTGGAAGGCAGGACCGAGGGCCCCGTGCTCTTTCTGAGCCATCTGAGCCTCGGAAGGGGGACCTTTTCCTCGCGATGGACCCCTCGCTCTCTCAAGGCTTGGCCCGGGGGGCCGAGTGGGTTCCGGGGGCTCCCTAGTTTCTGTGGGTGAGCCCAGATGTGGCCTCTGGCCTGACCTTGTGTCAAAGCAGTGACCAGACCTGCTCCCTGGGGAGGAACTCAACACGTCAAATGACTTTATCCGTCACTCTCTCGGCCCTCTCCCAATGCCCTGTCCTTTGTCCCATTTCTGGGTCATCTCTGGGGTGACCAGTCAGCCTGTTTGGCTCAAGACAAGAGAATTTCCAGAGACTTTATTTTCAAGCCAGAGCATCCGGAGCAAACCAGGATGAGTTGGTCAGCCACACATCTCTTTATTCCAGGCACTCAGACAGGAAATTCGGGTCTCAGAGAGGAGCAGGGCTGGGGCTGGGCGGGACCAGTGCCCCGGGTCTGCAGGCCAGCCCCCCTCCCCTGGCCTGGTGACCTTGGGTGTGGTCCCGCACGCCTCTGGGCCACAGTGAGCCCCTGAAACATGAGTGACAGGCAAACCTCAACGGGACTGCTTTGAGGAGAGAATGAGGTCGTGTGTGATGCCGACTCGGCCTGATGCCAGCATCAGCGGGTGCACGTCCACGGTCACTCTCCTGACAACACTCCCCAGTGCTCGCCCCTCCCCACCCACCACCTTATCTGTGGCCCATCTAATACAGTCCTCCCTGCAGAATACAGTCCCCATTTCCCAGCTTGGCGTGCAAGGCCTGCTCAGCCTGCCCCCTGCTTGACCTTTGCACCCTCCTGCCCCCGAGTCCTGCAGGTGCCACCCAGGGTCAGTCTCACTGGACAACTGCCCATTCCCGACCCCTGCGTCCTTCAGCTGTTCCCTCCCCGTCCACCCTCGAGGCCCAATCATATACTTCTTCCAAGAGGCTCTCCCTGATTTTACCCTCAGGGCACAAAATCCAAGTCCTCTTGAACCCTCCCCACCCCTCACGATGTCTAGACCTCTCTTAGGGCACCCAGAACTTTCTGAGTGTAGGAAGCGTTGCTAATATTTGTTAACTAGACAATGTTCTAGTTCTTTGACTCAGACCAAGTCCATTAATCCACAGATCCAAGATCCTATGAGGTGAATAGTATTACTATACCCATGTTAGATCCAGAAGCATACGCCCAGAGAGGTCAAGTCACTTGCCAAAGGTCACACAGGAGCTGAATGGCAGAGCCGGGAGGAGTGGTTAGACTGGCAGTCGGCAGCACTCGGAGGCTCGGCAGGCTGCTCACCTGAGTCTCTCCGAATCTCCCCCTTTAATAATGGAGACCCTACAGCCGGCCGCACGAGGCCCTGGGAGGATGAGGCGATTCCTTCTCTGCTGGCACAGAGCAGGGCACACGCTCAGTCGCTTCAGTGGCGTCTGACTCTGCGATCCCGTGGGCTGCAGCCCGCCAGACTCCTCTGTCCGTGGGAGTCTGTGGGAAGCCGGCGTGAGGAATCCCACCCGTGACAGGGTCACGTGGCAAACTCAGATGGCAGGGCAATTTGGTCATCGGATTTCTCCCTGGTTTTTCCTGAACATGCGCCCCCCAAAATAAGAATTTGTCTGTTTTCCCATTTCAGCCCAACCCCCCTTTGATAATGCTCTAGCCTGCCTGACAGGTTCCCCTAATTTTCTGCAAGCTTGTGAATTGCTCACAACCTCCCAAATGTGGAAGGCACAAAAGCCTCAAAGTATCTTAAAGTTTTAGAGTCTTTTCAAATTTATATTGGTGACAGGATTTCACAGTTGACTCAATGATTGCTGCCAGACCTCCTTATTTCTTATCTCTCAGGCACCCGGGAAGATGTGATCTATGTAATTGGGATATAGAAAAAGGGATATGTAGTAGTTTTGATGTTGGCAATACTGAACTTTTGGGTAAATTACTTTCCTTTTGCTATAAGTCACTGTACTTCCTTTTATTACAAACTGCTGTATTCTTATTTAGTGTTTTCTGAGAGTGGCATTCAGACTTTGGAAAGATTAACACAGATAAGTCTTCTGGTTAACAAAAACTTCATCAGGAGAGAGCCATAAAAATGTTAATAGGCCTCTTGGCCAGAAGATAGTGTAAACCACCTGAGACTTTTGTAACAGGAGAATATGCAAAAAAGAAAGCCTTGTCTCAATGAGGGTCGGGACTGCTACTTCTGCGTAACTCTGCATATTCTATTGTGTGTAATTTGGGGTATATAAGTTGATTCTGAACAATAAACGCTCTCTTGGAGCTTTACACCGATGCTGGGCTTCCCATGTCATTCTTTTTCTCCCCTTTCTCCTTTTTTCGGCTGAATTCCCATCTGGGGCGGGGAGGCTCACCACGTCTACTTACCTGTCCCGGCTGCTAAGATCTGTGAGAGAGAGAGCCCAGGGCGGGGCACTCTCCGATATTCAAACGGACGCCGGTGGCCTACGTAGATGGTGCAAACCTCTTGTCTTGAGGTTTTATTGGTTTTCCCCGTAAACCAAGTTATTCAGCCCTCTTTTCTTCCACTAATTTCCTACTATACTATTCTTTCCTGAGCTACCTGTTCTCTCCTATCCTGTCCTATCTCGCCCGCTCTGTCCCCGCTTTGAATATCCCTGGATCCACCGGGGCTGGTCCCCGGCAGGAGTCTCCAGGCGAGAACACTGGAGTGGGCTGTGTGCCCTCCTTCAGAGGGTCTTCCTGACACAGGGACTGAACCCACGTCTCTTGCTTCTGCGTTGGCAGGCGCCATCAGGGTGCATAGTAGGTGTTCAAGTAAATGGCCCCTGTTGCTATGAGCTGGACAAGAATGGAAGGTTTTTATTTGCTTTCACATCAGCGACTGTTTCCTGGGCCCCTTGCTCAGAGGGCCCAGGGGATGTGGTTTGACACAGAGCTGGGCCTTCCCGAGGCTCCAGAGCCAGCAGGTCAGGGGTTGAGTCCCGGCTCCTGGGTTTCCCAGCTGTGTGTGTGACCTTGACAAAGTCATCCCGGCTTGGACTGGAGGTTAACACCTGCACAGCCGACCTCCCAGGAAAGGCAGCGAGAGTGAGGGAAGGCAAGGAGTTGACTCTCGCTCGACCCCGTGGGTGCTCGCAGCGCCCCTCAGATTAAAGGGTGGGAGGGCCCGAGGCGGCCCAGCCTAGTGGGAGCTACAGGAGTGGTGACTTTTCCGCTGGATCCTGGCTCCGCGGGCGAGACGCTGCATTTGCATTTAAATGGAGGTTTGGAAGTCTGTAAATCTCCATTTCCCCACTGCGGAAGCCTAATGGTTGTTTAATCATGTTTAGATGAACCCCTGGAGCACCGGGGGTTGGTGCATCTTAAATCCATGCGGCAGAGACAAAGATCAGATGAGGCCCACGCAGGCAGAGGAGGCTCTTCCCTCAGCTGGGCCTGAGCGGCCTGGGAGGCTGGTGCACCGTTTGGATCTTTCCCAGGACCCCCTACCCCTTCCAGGAAGGCCTCTCGGATTGCTCAGAAGCGGCCGTCACTCAAAAGCTCCTTCAGGCTTCCCTTCACACTGCAAAGCCGAGAAGCAGTGGCAGAGGGGGGGCTTCACGGAGACCCGAACTGGCAGCTGACCTGCCCCTGTTTTACTGTGAACAAGAGCTGTCCGCTCAGCTGTTCTGGGTGCCCCCATTCACAGCCAGAACCCGAAGGCAGCTGCGCTTCCCAGGCGGCTCAGGAGTAAAGAATCTGCCTGCAGTGCACGAGGCCCAGCTTTAATTCCTGGGCTGGAAAGATCCCCTGGAGAAAGGGATAGGCTACCCACTCCAGTGTTCTTGCCTGGAAAACCCCATGGACAGAGGAGAGTGGTGGACACAGTCCACGGGGTCGAAAAAGAGGTGGACATGACTTAACGACCGAGCAGGCGTGAGGGGCTTATACTTCCAAACCATTTCTGAGAAGTAGGTGACACGTAGTAGGGGTTTCCACATCATAGTATACCTCCAAATGATCCTTAAGCTTGAGGCAGGACTGGCCTTTGGGGCTCTGCTTCATGCTACAATTCTCAGGCTTCATGGTGAACTATTGGGGTGGGGGTGCTTGTCTAAAATGCTGTCCCACTGTGTTCTGATTCAAACCCTAGGAGTTTTGCGAAAGAGGGCAAGAATAAGGACCTGACCTGGCCACGTCAGCATCCCCTGTCCCTGCCTTTGCTGTGGCACGTGCTGCAGTGACTGGCCCTCCTGGGCGAACGTGGCTTCAGGTGGTGCCCTACGCTTGTGCCCCTGTGGTCCCTGCCCCTGTGTAATGCCCTGCACTGCCAACAGGACAGGGCCACAGCCACCGTCTCCTGAGAAACTCGCGATGCGTCTGTCACCATCCCCTCGCTGTGGCTGGAGGTCCAGGCTCAGAGAGGGAGAGCTGCTTTCTCGAGGTCACACAGCTTCGGAAGCAGAGTGCAGGCCATGATGGCTTCACCTCCCACCCCCATCCAGGGGCGCTAACTGTGTCCCATGCCACCTCTCGCAGGCGCTAGACAGAGCATTTCCTGGTCTGTGTTTGGAGGCTGCACCAGGGGCCAGGTGCATTCCTGACTTGGCTGGATCACAGGCTTTGGGGCAGGTGACCTTTTCACGGTGGCATTTCCAGCTTTCTTGTTCCCTTGAATTCAGGCCGGGTCTGCCAGCAACAACCAGGTCAGGCAGGAGGAAGGTCTCCAGTTTCAGAGAAGATATTCGAGTGCTGGCCGCAGAAAGCAGCCAGGCCTGGCCACTGGGGACTGGCCACCTGCCCGGTCCTTGCAGCCAGGAAGGGTTGGAGGATGGTGCTGGGGGCGCTGGGTGTGAGTGAGCCTGGAGCTTTTGTCTTTTTCTTCAAATCGCCTCCACCCCACACCTCCCAGAAGCTGCCTCATTAAGCGCGCCAGGAACTCTCTGGCCTCAGACCTTCGCCCGAGTTCCCAGCTCAGGTCCTGCCCGTCTCCGCAGGGGCCTTTCCAGCCAAAATCCATTTCCTTCTGTGATTTCAAAGTGCTTTATTTGTTCCCATTTCTCCTGCCTGCCAATCCCGGAGGGAAGGTTCTGCAAGTGAACTTCAGGGCTCCCACCCCCAGGTCTAAATTTGGGAACCGGACTTCAGCTTTTCTCACCTTTTTTTTTTAAGACTTAATGTTTTTAAGGACAGTTTTCAGTTCACAGCAAAACTGCAGGAAAGGTACATAGATTTCCTGTCCTCTCCTGGCCTGCACACACCAGAGTGTTGCATTTGTTATAATTTGTGAACCCCTACATCATAGTGAAGCCCCTGATGCTGGGAGGGATTGAAGGCAGGAAGAGAAGGGGACGACAGAGGATGAGATGGTTGGATGGCATCACCAACTCAATGGACATGAGTTTGAGCAAGCTCCGGGAGTTGCTGATGGACAGGAGGCCTGTGTGCTGCAGTCCATGAGGTCGCAGAGTGTCGAACATGACTGAGCAACTGAACTGAACTGAGCTGACATCATCGTCAGGCAGAGTCCAGAGGGTATGTTCGGATTCACTCTTGGTCACTCATAGAACATTCTATGAGCTCTGACAAACGTAAAGTGGCCCGTATCCACTTGTCATGAGGTGAACCTGCCGGTCGCTCAGTCGTGTCTGGCTCTTGTTGATGCCGTGGACTGTAACCTACCAGCTCCTCTGTCCATGGAGTTCTCCAGGCAACAAGACTAGAGTGGGTAGCCGTTCCCTTCTCCAGGGGATCTTCCCCACCCAGGGATCGAACCCGGGTCTTCATGGCAGACGGATTCTTTATTGTCTGAGTCACTAGGGAAGTGCCTCTGTGGTATCAGATTGGTTTCACTGCCCTAAAAGTCCCCTGTGCCGATTCACCCCCTCTCTCCCAAACCCTTGGCAACCACGAGTCTCTTTCACTGTCTCCATTTTTGCCTTTTCCAGACTGTCATCTAGTTAGGATCACGCCACTTTTCAGATTAGCTTCTTTCACTTAGTAATAAGCATTCTAGTTTCCTCCATGTCTCACTCTCCATAGCTTGATCAGGTCAGTTCAGTTCAGTCACTCAGTCATGTCCGACTCTTTGTGACCCCATGGACTGCAGCAGGCCCGGCCTCCCGGTCCATCACCAACTCCTGGAGCTTGCTCAAACTCATGTCCATTGAGTCGGGGATGCCATCCAGCCATCTCATCCTCTGTCGTCCCCTTCTCCTCCTGCCTTCAGTCTTTCCCAGCATCAGAGTCTTTTCCAATGAGTTGGTTCTTCGCATCAGGGCCAAAGAAGTATTGGAAGTTTCAGCTTCAGCACCGGTCCTTCCAATGAATATTCAAGATTGATCTCCTTGAGGATGGACTGGTTGGATCTCCTTGCAGTCCAAGGGACTCTCAAGAGTCTTCTCCAACACCATAGTTGGAAAGCATTACTTCTTTGGCACTCAGCCTTCTTTAGGGTCCAACTCTCACATCCATACATGACTACTGGAAAAACCATAGCTTTGACTAGATGGACTTGTGTTGGCAAAGTAATGTCTCTGCTTTTTAATCTGCTGTCTAGGTTGGTCATAGCTTTTCTTCCAAGGAGCAAGTGTCTTTTAATTTCATGGCTGCAGTCACCACCTGCAGTGATTTTGGAGCCCCAGAAAATAAAGTCTCTCACTGTAGCTCGTTTCTTTTTAGTGCTGAGTGGTGTCCCGTGGTCTGGAAAGACACTTGCCCAGTGAAGGCCGTCTCGCTTGCTGCAAGTCTTGGCAGTTATGCATAAAGCTGCGGGCAGCATCCACGTGCAAGTGTTTGTGTGGACCTAAGTTTTCAGCTCCTTTAGGTGAGTGCCAAGGAGCGTGACTGCTGGGTCATACGGTGAGAGTGTGATTAGTTGTGTACGGCGCCGTCGAGCTGTCTTCGCCAGTGGCCGTGCCCCTCTGCGTTCCCGCCAGCGATGCGTGTGAGGCCCGCCGCTGCGCGCCCTCGCCGGCGGTGGCGGCTCCGTGTTCCGGATGTTGGTCTTGCCAATGAGTGTAGTGCTGTCTTATTGTTTGGCTTTTCTTTCAAGCCGAGTTCCAAAGTCCCTTCTGCTCAGGAATTCTGGGACCCGAGTCTCCAGGTGGAGTGGGTTTCCTGGCAGCCAGGGACTGACTCTCCCTCCCCTCACCCCCTGAGAGCCCCTCGTGCAAAACGAGAGCCTGGAATTGTTTGCGGTGCTGGATTGACTCAACTTTGTTAGTTTAGAAACGGTGCTGGCTCCACGAAGGGTAGAGGAGCTGGCCCCTGGGTAATTTTTCCTAAATGAGAACGAAAGACTCCTTTCTTGTCTCTTCCTGACATAGGTTTCCTGGAGCTACAGGAAAGAGGCGGTTCTAGGACCTCAGGGTTTGGTGGGCTGGGGTTAAATCCTGGCTCCCCGTAAGTGAGAGACCATGGACAAGTCCCCGCTTCTCTGTGCCTCCATTTCCCCACCTGTAAAATGGGAATAGCAACAGTAACTGATTTGGTGAGATGTGCACAGAACACTCAGCCCGGGCCCAGGTCAGGGCGTGGCAAGAGCTCAGTTAACGTCAGTTACTATTGTCATTGCCGTTGGTTGAAGGCCTCTCGGGGCCTGAAGGTATGGGAAGGAGCAATGGGCCCATGACCTTTCCCTGCCACTGCCCTGGTTTTGGCACTCACAAAGATGTTTCCTGAAGTGTTTGTCCCTGGAATGTTGATCCCAGGGGGTTATGCAGGGGTCGGGGACGTGTCTGGGGTCAGAGGGACTTGGGGGCTCAGTAGAACCCAGTGGCTCAGCGGTAAAGAATCTGCCTGCAATGCTGGAAATGTGGCAGGAGCCACAAATTCCATCCCTGGTTCTGAAAGACCCCCAGGGGAAGGAAATGGCAACCCACTTTAGTACTGTTGCCTAGAAAATCTCCTGGACAGAGGAGCCTGAGGGGCTACAGTCCATGGGGTTGCAAAAGAGTCAGATACAACTTAGCAAAGAGTCTGACACTATTCAGGGACTAAACAATAAAAGCAACACAGCTTCAGCAGAGATAAACGGCTCTCTTTTTCTTTCTTTATTTTCTGCGGAACCACAGTTGGTTCGCAGCATCACGTCAGTCTCGGGTGCACTGCAGTGACTCAGCTATGCACACGCATTCACATGCTTATTCCCATATGTATCCTCTTAGATTCTTTTCCGTTACAGGTTCTGCAAGACACTGAATCTAGCTCCCTGTGCTGTGCAGCAGGTCCTGGTTGTTACCTGTTTTGTCGACAGTTGTGTGGCAGCTTTCTTTACTACGAGGTTTCTCAGAAACCTGTGCAGCTTCCAGAAGGGACGCAAGTGTGTGGTGCTTCCAAAACTTTCTTGGCCTTGGAACCTCCTTGTTCTGGGAGCATCTTGTCAAAGCAGATGGTGCTTGGAGGAAGGCTAGCCCTGGAGATTAGGAGCAACCTTCCACTGGCTGCTGAGGCCATCACAGCGTGATTCTGCCATCTTCTCACCATGGTCTCCTCATCCTCCTCGACGGGCCCCCTGTGTCCTGGCTGTTGGCTGATCCAGAACCTGCTAGCTGCTGGCTCACCAGAGGACCTTCTACGTGTTGCTCTGTTTTCCCTTTCCTGGCCTGTCCAGTGAAATCCGATTCATCCTTTAAGCCTCAACTCAAAGGCGGCCTCCTCTGCAAAGCCTGTCATAACCTTTACAGGGAGAACTGGGGACTGCTTCACCCCATCCTGTTCCCTTTCCCAAGCCCTTGTCACTGTAATGTTCATGTGTATATTCCCCTTCCTCATCAGATCCTGGGCTTCTCCAGGGCAGGAACCATCTCTCATTCCTAGCCTGGCATGTAGGTTTGGGGGACCCGCACAGAGAGAGTGACATCAAACAGGAGTCACTACTTGGGCGTGTGCAGTAGCATTTAGGGATGTTAGAACAAGTGATGACAAACTGGAGTCAGGGCTTGGACCTGTGCAGTAGTATTTAGGGACATAGCTAGCTTAGTGGTTAAAGGTAGTCACTGGTGTCAGACAGGCCTGAGTTTGGATCCCAGACTTACTCTTTATTCATTAGATGAATTTGCAATAGTTTTTTTTTTTTTAATGTCTCTAAACTCAGTTCCCTCATTTTTATCATCTCTAAAAAGTAGATGGTAACATCACAGGACTATTGTGAAGATTAAGTAATTAATTCATGTTCAGCACTTAGTCCAGTGTCTGGTATACAGTAAGCTCACAATAGGTGTGAGATAATATTGTGTATGTGTGTGAGATGCTATTATTCTCGCTGTTGTTAAAGATCCAGGCGAGAATGCTAACACTTGGCTTCTCCCTACTCCAGTGGCATAAACTCCCCTGCCCTTGACCTGCATTGACCTGAAGGCAGAGTGCCTGCCCTTGTCGCTGCCTTCCCCAGGGGGTTCCTCCAAGTCTTTGGGGGACCACCCTCCCCCAGGTGAGAGCCCCCTGCTCCCAGCTCTGAGCTCTCACCATCCGCTCTGCAGCTCTGACACAACTGATTGGGAATTTGTTTTATCTCTGAGCCTGCCCCCTCCTTCTCTCCTCTCTGAAAAAGCAATTAAACCTGTGTTTACCAGAGTGGGTGGCTGTAATCTGTCGTTTTGCCTGTCTTATCCCGTCAAGCTGCCCCACTTCCAGCCTGTTTTGCTTAGGCTGGGATGGGAGATTTGCATAATCAGAGAAAGCAGAGCTCAGGAAAAGCATGGCTTGTTTCAGGCCAGCAGTGTGAGCCCAGCTCTAGGGACCCGGATGGACCAAGGAGGGCTGGTGAGGAGAGGTCCTCCCTGACGTGGAGACGCCTTTGCAGGGTCTTGTCTTTCGGTCCCTTATTGGGCAGGGCAGGTCTCTGCCCCTGAGCCAGGCTGGTCCATCCCTGGGAGCCTGGCCAAGGCGTGGAGGGCAGGGGTTGTCTGCTGATCACACCCCTCTTTGCATATGGCTCTCAGGGACCCCCCAGGACCCCGAAAGCCATGTTGTCATCCGTCCAGCACGTCCCCTCTGCATCCGGCCCTCCCAGGGGCCAGTTTGACAGAATCAGGCTTGGGATTCTGACTCCTGGCTGTGCTTATGGTCCCCATTTAGGGCTCCCCAAAGCTAACCTTGACACAGGGACTTGAGTGCAGGCGGGGTTACTGGGGAAGGGATTTTGGAAAGCCCAGTGAGCCAGAGGTAGAGTGAGCCGGGAAGAGAGGATGTCTTCAAAACTGGCTGTGAGTGGGCTGCAGCTGTGGACACCTGGGCTCAAGCCCTCTGGGGACGTCAAGAGAATGAAAGGAACACCCCTGAGAACTGTCATACTGGGGGTGAGGGAGCTGGCGTCCTTACCCACCGGGGAAGACTGCTCATTAGCAGCCTCCTGGGACTCTCCCCTCTCTGAGTTCACGTCGGGGCAGAGAGCCCCGCCCACGGCACTGGGCCACGTGACTAGCTCTGACCAATGGGCTCTGAGCACACGCGCTGCCGACGGAGCCTTGATGAGCGCTTGTGCTCGGGGCCGGTCTCCTGGGAAAGGAGCTGCCGTGGGACACACAGCCTGGACTCTGCTAGCAGAGGAGGCTGGAGCACCGGCCACAGCTGCCCCTCGCCGCCAGGCACCCCGGGCCGTCTAGTCCAGGACAGCTGCCAAATGCCTGGAACTCGAGTGAGCCTGGGAGCTCTTCCAGCTGAGCCCAGCCCTGCTGCAGAATCGCAGCAGATAAATGGTCCTTAAGTCCCTGAAGTTCAGTTCAGTTGCACAGTCGTGTCCGACTCTTTGTGACCCCATGAATCGCAGCACGCCAGGCCTCCCTGTCCATCACCAACTCCCGGAGTTCACTCAGACTCCCGTCCATCGAGTCTGTGATGCCATCCAGCCATCTCATCCTTGGTCGTCCCTTTCTCCTCCTGCCCCCACCCCCTCCCAGCATCAGGGTCTTTTCCAATGAGTCAACGCTTCGCATGAGGTGGCCAAAGGACTGGAGCTTCAGCTTCAGCATCAGTCCTTCCAAAGAAATCCCAGGGTTGATCTCCCTCAGAATGGACTGGTTGGATCTCCTTGCAGTCCAAGGGACTCTCAAGAGTCTTCTCCAACACCACAGTTCAAAAGCATCAATTCTTCTGCGCTCAGCCTTCTTCACAGTCCAACTCTCACATCCATACATGACCACAGGAAAAACCATAGCCTTGACTAGA
>SJXQ01007977.1:29794-79821 GCA_006408695.1 Aepyceros melampus | reverse complement strand
GAGAGTCCCTTGGACTACAAGGAGATCAACCAGTCCATTCTGAAGGAGATCAGCCCTGGGATTTCTTTGGAAGGAATGACGCTAAAGCTGAAACTCCAGTACTCCAAATCTTCCACCTCATGTGAAGATTTGACTCATTGGAAAAGACTCTGATGCTGGGAGGGATTGGGGGCAATAGGAGAAGGGGATGACAGAGGATGAGATCCTGATGGTGTCACCGACTCGATGGACATGAGTTTGAGTGAACTCCGGGAGCTGGTGATGGACAGGGAAGCCTGGTCTGCTGCGATTCATGGTGTTGCAAAAAGTCGGACACAACTGAGTGACTGAACTGAACTGAACTGAACTGAATCATGCAAAAGAATGTCCTTGTTTTTAAGAACTACTTCTTGGAAGTATTCAAGGAAAAAGAGTCATCAATCAGGTCTGCAATTTACTCTAAATGGTTTAAGAAAAAAAATTGTGTATATATATACATATGCATGTTCATACTTATGTATATCCATGCATTGTGTACATGTGTGAAAGTGTGTATTATGGATGGTTAGATAAATTGATGGATATATTGTGGGTAGTTATATAAACAGATGAAGGAAGGAAGTAGGAAGGAAGGGATGAAAGGTAGACATGAAAAGGAGAGAGCAAGAAAGAATATTAAAGCAAAAATGGCAAAATATTAACATTTGGGGAATCTAGGGAAGGGTATCTGGGTATTCTTTGCATTAGTCTTGGAACTTTCCTATAATTCTATTAATTCAAAATAAAAAGTAAACTAAAAAATAAAAATAGAATGATGTATATAAAAAATGGTTCAGGTTTTGTTAAAAATTAAAAATATAATTGACTAGTAAATACCTATTATGTGACAGAGATAGTGCTCGCTTGGTGCTGCAGGGACTACATAAAGAAGAGTGCATGAAATGTTCTTGCCCTTAAACTTATAGAGGAAGGAGGACTGATATAATAAAATAATCAGAGAACAGTTCAAAAGAATAGCTAAATCCTTAAGTGCTAAAGATTATGGTGTGCATAACTAATTCATAACAATTTTAAGCTACTGTTTAAAATTTAAAATAATGATAAACCATACCAAAAGTATAAGATCTATCAACATTTCTGTTTTTACAAACACACTTGTAAGTAACTTCTAAAGATATATGTTTATATAACTACACACAAGAATTTAGAGGCTGGATATAATAAAATATTTACTGCTTTTACAACTTATATAACCACATGGATTTGAAATGCTGGTACTTTTTCCACTCAAAGTAAGATATCCAGAAAACATTATTATAATAAAATGGAAAAGATAAAAGAATATCCTCATGATGGTGAAAGAAAAAAAATTTTAAGAAAGGGAATAAATATACACTGCCAGCAAAAACATTAGCTAACTATTCATAGTTAGCTATAGGAAATTAACCATTTCCCACTAATAAAATGTCAACAATCCCAGATAAAAAAAATCCACTAAAAGCTTTAATGGAAGCACTCATGGATAAATTTTAGCATAAGCAATCTGGTAAACAGAAGAGGTTAAACAGGAGAATCTGGCATCACCTACACTCATACACTAAATAGAAGTAAAGCTGAAAAAGCCATCTTGGCCCTTTGCTGCCCCATTTTCCCAACGTGGGTTTCAATTTTATCCCAGGCAGAATATTATTTAACTAGTCACCGCACTGCTAAGATAGGGGATGTTCTTAGAAATCAAGTTGACCTTTCAGCTCTTCCTTGTACTTACTGATAAGGACAAAGTTTAATTTTCTCTCTCCCAAAGTTAAAGCCAGAGGACATCACTTAAGCCATTGAGTAACTCAGCATTAATGTAAGCAATGCAAATAAGCCTGCATCAGCAACAAGAGGCAAACAAGAGCAATTTAAGGTTAATGTACTTCAGATTCTTTATAGAAGTGGAGTGCCCCAAGGTTTCACAAGCAATAGAGATAATGAATTTATTTATGACTACTTTGGGGGAATCAGATGTTGAGTTAATAATTAGTTCAACTTTTTTCCTCTTGGCCTAATATCATTAATTCCAATTTGCTTTAATTGGATCTCATTTGAAATTTCTGATTTCATAATGTGTGACTAATAATATTTCCACCATGTCCACTCTGTGCCAGTTTGCTTTGTATTAGGAAATTATACAGACTTGATATTATTTTACATGCAGAGAGAGACACAATACACATCGTTGCTCTTTACTCTCAAATGGCAGAATGAAACAAATTAATGTGGGGTTTGAATTATGACTTTGGACAGGTTATTTAACTCTTAGTCTTTTTTGCCAACCTAAAAAAATAAAATGTTGATTAAAAGGCAAGAAGATATAATCAAAGAGGAGAAGCCCAGGGGCCTGATAATGACCATATCGCTCAACTACCACTCCACTCTTGGGTCAAAACCTTAAGAGATGTTACAGAACCACCAGGATGGTTTTAGGAGGCCTCCAGGGTGGGGGTCTTGAGCCTCACCTCCCAGCCTCAGCCTGGCAGAGGAGGTGGCCTGAAGGCCTATCTGAGCCAATCCGCCCCCTAGTGTGCTAAAAAAGCAATACAGCCTTTAGGAGCACCCTGCTCCAAGACTGCGGAGGCTTCTTTTTCCAGTGCAAGTAATGTTATTCCCAATTTGTACCTTAACCATTGGGAATCACATTCACTCTTTTAGGCTCCTAGTATTCCACATCTAAGTTTTACTTGTGTCTTGGAGAACAGAAACCAATATCAGCTACTCTACATTCCCAAGGAAAAGTAACAGAGACACATCCAGCCATATACGATACTTTAAATTATTTATCAACATTCCTCAATAGCAGATTATCAACTTAAAAATAAAGAAAGTTTGTAATACTTCCCTGAATATATCTTGTTTTGTAGTCTTGAATTTTAGAATCATGTTAATGTTCCATATAGTCAAATATAAAATTCAATCGACAAGGATTGGGGAGGATCCTAAAACTGAATGCAAACTAAAATAAATGAACCCAGCTATATTTTTTTTAAGTTTATATGCAATTTTTTTAAATTAATTTTTATTTTTTTAGTTTGTTTTGCTTTACAAACTGTATTCGTTTTGCTACACATCGACATGGATCAGCCACGAGTGTAAATGAACTCCCAATCCCAACCCCCACCTCCCCCCTCCCGCCCCACACCCTCTCTCTGGATTATCCCCGTGCATCAGTCCCAAGCATCCTGCATCCTGCATCAAACCTGGACTGGCGATTCGTTTCACTTATGATATCACACATGTTACACTGCCACTCTGCCAACCCATCCCACCCTCTCCCTCTCCTACAGAGTCCAAAAGGCCGTTCTATACATCTGTGTCTCTTTTGCTGTCTTGCGTACAGGTTTATCATTACCATCATTCTAAATTCCATATATATGTGTAAGTATACTGTATTGGTGTTTTTCTTTCTGGCTTACTTCACTCTGTATAATCGGCTCCAGCGTCATCCACCTCATTAGAACTGATTCAAATGTATTCTTTTTAATAGCTGAGTAATACTCCATTGTGTATATGTATCACAGCTTTCTTATCCATTCATCTGCTGATGGACATCTAGGTTGCTTCCAGCTATATTTAAAATGAATAACATTACCACACTGAATTTTTAAAAATAGAACTAATCCAAGTAACTTCTGAACACAGAACCTTGACTACTCTCAATGTAAAGAAAAAGAAAAGAATTGCAAAGAATCTTGAATTCTTCTTAGTAGGTTTGTTTTTTTTAATAGTCCTGGGGTATAGCAATCCTGAAACTATTTTATGTATATTGCAGGACTGATCAAATGAGTAAATGTATTAAACCAGGCTTCTTACAGTGGAAGAAAGTGAAAGTGTTAGTCACTCGGTCTTGTCTGACTCTTTGGGAGCCCATGGACTGTAGCCCACCAGACTCCTCTGTCCGTGGGATTCTCCAGGCAAGAATACTGGAGTGCACTGCCATGTCATACTCCAGGGGATCTTTCCAACCCAGAGATTGAACCCCAGTCTCTCACATTGCAGGCAGATTCTTTACGGTCTGAGCCAAAAGTGGAAGAAGGAAGATACAAATAAGAATGGGGGAAAGCAAGGAAGGACTTGAGGTGAGATTCTAAGATGTATTGGAAGTATCAGTATAAACTTGGCAAAACCAATACAGTATTGTAAAGTAAAATAAAGTAAAATAAACATAAAAAAAAGAAAACTGGAGAAAAAAATAAAATAAAATAGAAACAAAAAAAAATAAATAAACTCAAGGCTTAACAATATGTCTCCATCTTTTCAGCTGCACCTATGTGGGTGTGGAGGTACGTGTATTTCCAAGCTCTGTCTGCTGAAAAGGTCGAGGAGTGATGACATACTGGCACAGCGATGACTGCAGTCCTCAATAAAAGAACCAGGGCTCCCTGGAGAAACACTCGATCCCAGTGTTGGGGCACGGAAAGTACAAGATGGACTTGGAACAGCTAATTATGCCAAAAAGCAAGAAAAGTGATCTTTAAAAATTGTAAGAGCCTATCAAAAGGATGCAGGAAATCAAGGGACTTCCCACTAGCCCTGGGGATAATCTGAGCATCCAAATAACTAAGAGCAGGAGGCACTGTTTTATAGCAGAGTGCTGACAAATATGGAAAGAATGATGACGTTTCAAAAAAATCATAAATCCAGACATAAATTAGCAGCAATGGGCTCTAAATATGGGGATGGGAAAAGCTTGATGAGGAATAAGATGTTTCTATAGTATTAATGTGCATCCCCACAAATGACTTATTAATAGTAACCATACAGTGCAGAAAATGGATAGCACTTTAATGATAAAATTTAACATTGCCAATGACAGGCAAATAAAGACCCTGCAGCTCTGGACAGAAGGCCCCGTGGAGGACTCATATCACTTCTGAGGTGAACTTGTGTCACTCCTGAGGGACTCCAGGCAAAAGTGCACACTCTGAATCTAAGCATGAGGAAGCATGGGATAAACCTAACTTGGACTTTATTCTGTAAAGTAACTGCCTGGATTCCTCCAAAGTATCAATTTTTTAAAAGACAAAAAAGAAAAAAATAAAAGGCTGAGATGTCTTTCCAGATGAAAGCAGACTAAAGAGACATGACAACTAAGTTCAACACATGATCTGCTAGTCCATGGGGTCACAGAGAGTCAGACATGACCAGAACCGGGACCCGCAGCAGAGGAGAATAGCACAGACCAGAACCGGGACCCACAGCAGAGGAGAAGAACACACGACCTGAACCGGGACCCACAGCAGAGGAGAATAGCACACGACCAGAACCGGGACCCACAGCAGAGGAAAATAACACACGACCTGAACCGGGACCCACAGCAGAGGAAAGTGCCTTAAGGAAATGACTGGGACTCCTGGCTAAATTAGAATACAGACTGATTTACAGAATTTATAGGCAACAGTATAATGTCAATGCTAAATTTTGTAAACGTAATAATTGTACTATGGCTTTGTAAGATAAAGTCTTTATCTTTAAAGTTACATGCTTTAATATTAGGAGTAAAGGGAATAATGCTTGAAACCTACTTTCAAGTGGTTCAGAAAAAAGTAGGGTTAATATATGTCTATAAAGAGGAAGATTCAAAAGGCAATTGTGTCAAAATACTAAAGATGAAAGAAATCTGTGAGCTACTCTTGCTATTTTTCTGTAACTTTGAAATTATTCTAAAACTAAAAATTGAGTTTATAGTTTGAATTTAAAGTATAGGTATCTACAACTATTTTTTTAAAACCATTTAAAATGTTTCCATATTATAATTCAGACAAAGACAAGCCATATCCACAGACTCTATAGTTTATGGTAGTGAAAGAAACATTTTCAATCAAATTATATCTGATTCATCAACGCCTATTTTTAAGCCTTTGTGACTTTTCAAACTGATTAACCAAATATTTAATATTTTAATTTGTTGCAGTCCTCTATTAAAGGATGCTTTAAATAAAACTGGTAAACTGCTTTGAAAATGGAAAATACCTCACTTGACTGTCTTATTAGTACTTATAAATATGGAAATATCAAAATGTTTAAAATTCCAGATACCTTCCCTAAGATTAGTAGAAACAGGCACCTTAATTTATGCATTGTTTTCAACTAAGCATATATTAGGGGCTTCCCCAGTGGTTCAATGGTAAAGAATCCACCTGCAATGCAGGAGATATGGGTTCAATCCCTGGGTCAGGAAGAACTCCTGGAGAAGGGAAAAGGCAACACACTCCAGTATTCTTGCCTGGAGAATCCCATGGACAGAGGACCCTGGTGGGCTACAGTCCATGGGGTTGCAAAAAGTCAGACACGACTGAGCAACTAACACACACACACACAAATCTAAGAGATCAATTTGATTAGAAAATGGTGGAAACCAAGAAAAACGGATAATTAGACTAAGTTTGAACTACTAACATTTTTAATACATCAAAGCAATGGCCCAGAGTCGAAGTCTGGATTTTGATCTTGCTGCACATAATGAATCCAAGAGAGTTAACTATCTTGTTTCGTCGGTACTTAATATTTCAAAAAAGCCCATTCTCATGAAGGAAGGAAAAGAAGGAAGGAAGTTTTCCCAAGTGTTAAGACTAATTTTATGTTTGTCTGACTTCAAATGTCAGTCGTGAAACATGTATAATATTTGAGTGGTGAGGAGAGGAATGTGTTAGTCACTCAGTTGTGTCCGACTCTTTGAGTTCCTCTGTCCAAGCTGTGTGAGGGCCGCTTTGATTCCAGTTCACCTTCACTCCTAGGGTGCAGCTCAGAACAGAGGATAGATATACCAGGATTCATAAATTCATACCAGAGCTCAATTTTTGTCACCCTAGACCCTTACAGCCTCCAACAGCCCAGCTCTTCAGTCCCCTACAAGGCACTCCCAGGGGAAAACAGGTTCTCTCCCCTGAATTCTAAGATTCTCTGAAATCTTAGCCCCAGTAACTATTATTTTACTATCTTTTTATCTTACTAAGCTTTTTAGAAGATTTTACTTTCATATTTCATCTAAGCTTTTTGGTTGTCTTTGTTGGTCCAAATTAGCCTATCCGGCATTACTAGGTGTTACTGGAAGCTTAACAGTAAGTTTGCTCAAAAACAGTCAAAAAGGGACTTCCCTCATGGTTCAATGGTTAAGAATCCATCCTGTAATGCTTGGGACAGGGGTTTGATTCCTGGTTGGGAAATAAAGATCCCACATGCCATGGAGCAACTAAGCCTGAGCTGCAAGTACTGAGCCTGTGTCTCTGGAGCCTGTGTGCCACAACTAAGACCTGATGCAGCCAAATAAACAAATAAATATTTTTTTTAAAAACCCAACAGTCAAAGAATTAGAGCAGCAGTATCATCTTAGCACAGTCTAACATTTGGATGTAATTAAAATGTACACAATTCCAAACAGATTCTAAATGTTCTCTCTCCTAAACATTCACACAGTAGCTTGATGATGAAGATTTACTGATGTAAATCCAACTTTTCTTTGGCTTTAAATGAGTTGGCATATGTAAAGTCCTCAGAAGACTGACTGGCACATAGGAAGCACTCAACAAACATTAGCAGACATTATTATTCTATCTCCAAAAAGACATTAATCCTTATAAGTTTACAATTCACCATCATTCTTCACTCTACTATTATTATAAGAAATCCTCCAGAAAACCAAAGTCATTTATTCATTTAGGTATTTTAAAAATACCCAAAAACTTTAGACAGTATTCCCAAACTCAAATTTTGAGAGTAGCTACCAGAAATAGTCAAAGATACTGTAAAGTGTGGGCCTAATTATCAGATATGTGTATTATTATTATTATTTACCCAATATGAGCTTGTCATTTCTAACTACATGAAAAGAGGGCACTATAGATACCACAACAGACTTATTACATAGCTGTTCTGTAGTCACACATTTCACGAATGAAGAAACTGGAAACATTCACTTAATGGAGCTGCTTCATTGTGTATGAGGGTGAGCCACACAGGAAGCTGTGCCATATGCTAAGTGCCAAGCATGCCACCACAGTGTTATACTGTCAAGTTTGCAATCCACTGACTTATAGGTGGAAGTGATAACAGGAAGGATCTCTGTAGCGCTAAAAATCAACTTACGAACCACTCACATTTTATGCCTGAAGAGCAGCAATCCTGCATCGCCCACACTGCCCCACACGTTGTATCAAGAGTAGTTGGTCCATCACATAGCCTGCACCCTACACTTCAGGTGGAGCACGGTGAAGCCAGAACAAAGAACAATGTCCTCAGATCAACCTTATCGCATTCCTGACGTGCATCTTAAAATATAAGATATAGCATCATACTCATTTAAGAAATATTTATGACACCTGTTTTCTGCCAGATACTTTGATAAGAACTAGATATTTAATGGTGAACAAGATTACATGATCCTGGCCTAATACAGAAGAGAAAGAGAAAGAAACACATGACTATACTACAGAATCCCCTGGAAAAGGGCATGGCTACCCACCCCACTATTCTTGCCTGGAGAGTTCCATGGACAGAGAAGCCTGGCAGGCTATAGTCCATGGGGTCACAAAGAGTCAGACATGACTGAGCGAGTAACACTTTGGCTTTGATACTACAGAACTGTAAGTACTATGACGGAGAAGTACAGGGCTACTGGAGGAGACTATTGGGAACAGAATATCAGGAAAAGTATCCCAGGAAAATCACTCTTAAACTGAGAACTGAGAGATAAGTAAGAGTCAAGCAAAGATGAGAAAATAGAACATTCCAGAAACTACATGTGGAGGGACCTAGAAATTAGAGAAACTATATGGGTGCATTCTGGCCAATTAGATGCAAAGACTAAGCTTACTCTGTAGGAAGTCTCCATAACGAGGGTCAACAGGACTCCCACCAAAAACAACATTACACACTACAGAGGGAAAGAAACCAGGAGGAGAAAGAGTCAGGAGACACAGCCAACAAGAGAATAAGCACACACACACCCCCCCCCCAAAGACCTGGCAATAACAGAACAATTTGAAAGATTCTACATGCATCTAAAAGTCAATAAAAAGATAAAAGAAGGTATACACACCACAATGCAAGAATAATACAGAAGAAAACAAAACAAAGAAAATTGGAAATCAAATAGAGTTTGTATCAATGAAAAGTATCATCACTGACATTCAAAACCAACGCAAGACTTCAAGTTTTAACATGTTTATCTATGCTTCTTCCTAAAAGGATAGGGAGTTATTTTAAAAGACATAAACTCACAAAGAGAACAGAAAAGGAGAAAATATACAAGAGAATTAAAAAAAAAGGACCAGAAAGCAAATGATAAGGTGGTGACTGATTTTAGAGCCCTAGGAAAGCTGAAATCTAAGCCTACTGGGTGGGCAGGAGTGGGAGGAAGAAGAGGAGGCTGGAAAGAACTGGCAGGTTCACAGCCAGGAACCTGGAAAGGCTCAGGGCTGGGAGACAGGAGCTGGCTAGGCAGGCAGGAGTGGAGGGTGGGGGAAGGAAGGAGGGCCAAGCTGAGAGGCTGTACTTTGTAGAGGAGTCGGGCCACCAGATCTCCTCCCACCCGGCAGACCTCTGGAGGCTTATTTTCTGGGAAGCTGCCCAGCTGAGGAGAGGAGTGAGGCCCATTCAGGAGCTAAAGCAAGTGTCTGCTTAATTCTGGAACCCTCACCACCCTGCTCCTGCAACCCTGGCATTCAGGCTTAGGGCCATCTGTCCTACCTTCAGGCAAGAGATTCAGGGCTATCTTTCTAGGGAGAATGGCCAACACAAGAGAAAACACCTCTCTCACTTCTGACATTTTCTCATCCTTCTGTGAGAAGCTGGCTCACCAACTTTACACGCCACTCAGCAAGCCCTATGCCCCAAGAGCTTCCAACCACTTTACAGAGTCTTGCTCTTACATACAAAAGGAAAGCCAAAAGTTGCCCAACATGGGATGAAAGCTTTGAATCTGAAAAGTAAACACCAATACAAATGTAAGAGGGTACGTGGAAGAGACATGCTGAATTAACAGAGACAATGAACAGGATAGAAAAAAATTTTAAAACAACATAATATCCTCAGAGAAATAAGATAAAGTATTGCAATATACTGAAACAAGAATAAGAAGCTATTAAAAAGAAACATTCAGTACATTTAAAAGAACATTTCAAAAGATAAAATATGGTAATAGAAATAAAAATTCAGTGGATGTCCATCAACAGATGAATGGATAAGAAAGCTGTGGTACTTACACACAATGGAGTATTATGCAGCCATTAAACAGAATACATTTGAATCAGTTCTAATGAGGTAGATGAAACTGGAGCCTATTATACAGAGGAAGTAAGCCAGAAAGAAAAACACTAATACAGTACACTAATGCATATATATATATATATATATATATATATGGAATTTGGAAAGATGGTAACAATAGCCCTGTATGCGAGACAGCAAAAGAGACACAGATGTATAGAAAAGTCTTTTGGACTCTGTGGGAGAGGGAGAGGGTGGGATGATTTGGGAGAATGACATTGAAACATGTATAATATCATATATGAAATGAATCGCCAGTCCAGGTTCGATGCATGATACTGGATGCTTGGGGCTGGTGCACTGGGATGACCCAGAGGGATGGTACGGGGAGGGAGGAGAGAGAGGCGTTCAGGATGGGGAACACGTGTATACCTGTGGCGGATTCATGTTGATGTAATGGCAAAACCAATACAATATTGTAAAGTAATTAACCTCCAATTAAAATAAATAAATTTATATTTTTAAAAATTCAGTGGAAAGTTTGCAAAATAAAATTGAAAAAGCTACCAGAAAATTGGAAACAGACAATGATATGGAAAATATGATTCCAATTACAGGTTAACCACAGAGGTCCCAAGACTACTAAAAGGACTTGGAAAAAGAAAGAGCAGAAATTGGAAAGAAAGACATGATCCCAGTAACAATGCAAGAAAACATTCCAGAATAGAGGCTCACAGGTTTGCAGACTGAAAGGTCCCAAAAGAGGCAAGAAAAATGGATGGATAGGAAAAGGTACTGTTAGGAGTAAAAAATACAAGCTACAAGAAAATATTTGCTATATAAATTTGACTAAGAATTTATATCCAGAATATATAAATAATTTCTATGTATCAATAGGAAAAGACAACTCAGTTATTTTAAATGATCAAAAGACCTGAACAGGCACTTTGCAAAAGAAGTTACCCAAAAGTGCAATAAGTCTATGAAAAGGTGCCAAAATCAGTTTCCTATTGCTGCTGTAGTAGGAAATTGCCACAAACCTGGTGACTTAGCACAACGCTCATTTATTACCTTATAGTTCTGAAAGCCAGGAGTTCACAATAGGCTCTAAGGGCAAAAGCTGAGATATACTCAGGACTGTGTTCTTTTTGAGGTTCTAGGGGAGAATCTGTTTTTTTTCCCGAGGTTGCCTTCATTCCTGGGCTAGTGGGCCCCCTGCATTTCAGTCTAATCCTTCTCATGCTGCATCATTACTTCCATTACAACCCCTTCAATTCTCCTTCTACCCTCTTGCACTTAAAAGGACCTTTAGGATCACACTGGGCCTGCTGAGATCATTCAGGACAATCTCCCGAATCTAAAACCACATCAGTGATATCCCTTTTGTGACATATTCAAAGGTTCCAGCGATTAGGACACAGACATCAGAGGGACACTGTTCTAACTACAACGTACTCGACTTTATTGACCATCAGAGAGAATCAAATTAAAAACACAATGTGCCATACTAACCACGAGGATGGATTAAATAGAAAAAGATATGCAATATGAACTGTTGGCAAGAATGTATAGGAACTAGAACTCTCAGACACTGCTGTGCAAAAATTAATATAATCACTGGGAAACTGTTTAGCAGTATATTTATTAAAAACTAAATATGTACATGCCCAATGATCTAGGTACACACCAAAAGAAAAGCACATCCATCCGCCAAAAGACACGTTCAAGAATATTCAAAGCAGCATTACTTCTAGTCGCCTCCAAGTGGAGACAACCCAAATGTCCAGCAATAAGGAAAGCAAATTATACTCACACGACAGAATACTAGACAGATACAATGAAAAAGAATGAACTACATGCAACAACATGCAAGTCTCATAGACAGACTTGGTGAGCAGTCAAGCACCACATAAAACAGCATCTATTATATAATTCAATTTATATAAAGCTCACTACAGGGAAAACTTATCTTTATGAGAGGGGTCAGGAGAGTGCTTATCTTCAGAGGAGATAATGATGAGGAGGTGACAGGTGACACACTCTGGAAAGCAGTAATGTTGTATTTCTTGATCTATGTGATTGTTACACGGGTGTACTCACTTTGCTAAATTTCATCAAGTTGAACACTATAATCTGTGTGCTTTCTAATACGTGTGTTCTTGAATTTTAAAGTTTATAAAAATGTAAACATATTTGGTGTCAACTAAGGACAACTTTACCTTTCTGGTATTATTTTCAAATTTTTGTTTAATGAGTACATATGGATATAATGGGGGAAAAAAGCAACTTTTAAAAAATAGCAGAACTGAGATTCTGTGAGGTTCCCACCAAATCTAAGTACCATGTGTCATTTAAACACAGTGTAACTGAAAAACATTGGGCTGCTAGACAGGCTGAAAATAAGGACCTAGAATGAACTCATTCTTTTTTTTTTTTTTTAGTTTTAAATGAAAACCTTTAAATTTATAATTGCTTATTAAACATTTGATATTAAAAATAATGCATATTTATTTTAGAAGTCAGGAAAAATAGAGAAACAAGAAGGGAAAGAAAAGATACTGCTACTTAAAGTGAAAGTGAAGTCACTCAGTCGTGTCCAACTCTTACGACCCCATGGACTGTAGCCTACCAGGCTCCTCCGTCCACGGGATTTTCCAGGCAAGAGTACTGGAGTGGGTTGCCATTGCCTTCTCCAACGAACTCATTCTTAAGATGGGGAAGAAGAAATAAAGGTTTGGAAGCCTAAATTACAAGTAGAGGATATTAAAGTTTACCTTCAAAATAGTTTGGATATGATACACAAACTTTTAAAGCATTTTGGCTATCATTATGAAATCCCAAATTCTAGTGCCCTTTTTTCTGCCCTTAATTCTGCTCTTTATTCTGCCCTTTATAAACTTAATTATAAAATTCACATCCTCTCTTACTGCCTTAGCCTGCAGAAAGCGAACTGAAGGCACTAGCCCAAGAGTCATCTGGCCAAAACCAGATGCCGTGTTCTCCCATCCAGGGAGAGTCTTATAAGGCTGTTTTTAGTAGCACCTATGATTTTTAGTTTATAACTTCAACTAAGGATCATTTAACAACTATGCCCACTGAAAGCACTGGGGCAAACTTGTATATGAAACAGAAGTAAATTTTCATTGAGTCTTCTCTGGCACCATATAGTTTTGATAATTTCTTATGTTATCTTACTGTTTATTTCTCCTAAGTTCTCTATCAAATAGCTGTGATTTCTTTTGGTGGTCTGCCAAAAATCAATAAACAATGTTACCCCTTATAATTTCTGTAATAAATTGCACTAAAAGGAAGCGAAACTTTCTTAACCCATAAATTATAAAAAAAAATAACCAGATGCAACATTAGGGTAAGTAATAATAGCTCATTTCTGTAATCTACTTATTAATATAAAATAAATTTCTATTTATTAATATAAAATAAATTTCTATTAATATAAACAAATTTCTATAATTTAGTTATGAACAAACAACATTAAAACAAGATACTAATAGAAACAATAACTGTTCAACATTCTTCTACATATACTTCAAGGGTTTTACCTCCCATAAACTCACTTATTTCAAGGATAAATAAAACATTATAAAAATCATGCCAATTAGTACATTTTTGCTTAGGGCTCAGATAAAATAAAACAAAGAGCCTGAAATAATTTACTAAGTTCTCATTTCCCTTACCACTTCTATTCTTTATTGCTATATTAGCCTTAAATGAGAATCAAGATCATTTCATTATGAGGGTTTCAGACATACATGGTAGTTTCCACATAGCATAGTGACAAATAAGGTTATAGGAGAAATCCACAGAGAGTTAAACCTTTTCTGTTATTTCACAAATATTTGCTTAGTTCCTCTATCAAGGTTTTTGGAACCCCTCCAAAAAGACTAACCTAATTTTTTAAATTTATTTATTTTTAAATTGAAGGATAATCGCTTTACAGAATTATGTTAGTTTCTGCCAAACATCAACATGAATCAGCCACAGGTAGGTATACATATGTCCTCTCCCTCTTGAACATCTCGTTATTAACTTCCACTGTTCTGAATTTCTGGAAGCTTGCCTTGTTATATTTTCTAGCTATCTATTTTTACTTGCTACCACTAAAATATGAATCTAGAAGACCTTTACTTTATTATCCAGAAAGCACACTTGGTTGAAAAGAAGGATGTCCCTTGCTAGACATGTTTCTTTTGTGGCTAAAGAAGGCAAAGTGGCCTGCTCTGAATATGGGAGGACCTTGGACTCTCAAGTCACTGTACAGGATAGTCTAATTATAAAAACATTTAATCCACCAACATGATGGGATTGGTGAAGTCCTAAAATTATTATCATTTGTATTTTACACATGGTTACTAAAATGCTGCATCTCTCCTTGATATTTTTTTAATCACTTTTTAAAACCTTGCTGCTGCTGCTAAGTTGCTTCAGTCGTGTCAGACTCTGTGCAACCCCACAGACGGCAGCCCAAACCCTATAGTAGTTAAAATTCCTAAGAATGCTTCAGTGAAAAGGTCAAAGACATGTGTTCGCTCTGAATGAGCATAAGCTGTGGAAAATACATAGTGCCCATACTGCAGTGTCTTTGAAATGTATACAGGCCGGGAGACAAGTAACTTAGACATCCAGCAACAGACAGTCTGTAATGACTATGGGGATGTTTTGCGTCCCAGGGGGATTGGCTCCTTGATACGGCACCTCTGCGTGATTACTCATGGCATGCTACCGCCCAATACTTTCATTGATTTGTTTTTGGAAATATGGTTTCCACATTTTTGTGGCATCCAGAAGGAAAAAAACCAAGCTGCTGAATTAGCTTCTGAGATTTGAGAGAGATTTAGAGGAAACTAGGTCACATATGGAATTAAATATACCTATAAAACAGATAATCATTTTCCATCTATTAATATAAAATAACAAAAATATTATTTAAAGAGAAAATCTGCTCTAGCTAAAACTCCAAAACTCTGAATTATGTGAAATTTGACTCTAATTTCTGCCATGTGGCAGAGTATAAGGATTAATAAACAAATCAAAAGAGCCCCAAACAAAACTGTCTTCCTTTGTTTTGCTAAACCATTTAAAGAGTATGTTGTATAAGTCTTGAAAAGAAATAATGAAACCAGATAAAATCACTATAAAGGAAAGGAAAGGAAAGTGAATTCATTCAGTCATGTCCACTCTTTTTGACCCCATGGACTGTAGCCTACCAGGCTCCTCTGTCCATGGGATTTTCCAGGCAATAGTACTGGAGTGGATTGCCATTTCCTTCTCCAGGGGATCTTCCCGACCTAGGGATCTAACCCAGGTCTCCCGCATTGTAGACAGACGCTTTACTATCTGAGCCACCAGGGAAGTCCAAAAAGACATAATGAAACCAGATAAAATCACTATGGAACCCAGAAAAAATCACGAGCCTGTCCTTAGGGAAACAGCAGGTAGATTTTCAACCTCTGATTTGTGGCTCCATGAAATCAGATACGCCTCTTGGTTAAGGATGCTTTGGGGAGAAAGAAAGCTGGTGGTCAACTGGCATTTTTGTTCAATATTCCCCACTGAAACAGACGGCACCCTGGGGATGTTTAATCTCCCAGAATAGGTGCCTATGAGCAAGATGACTCTTATGTCTTCCGATCTCAGGAAGCATTTTGCCCAAGTCAGTGGGAACATAGCCCTAATTAGACTACACTTTCCTGCTGCCCCCATATTTGACTCTTACTCATTGTTTCAGCAATCTGAATTCTGCCCCCACATGACCGGAATGAAAGTGCTCTTCCTGGGACCTCTTTGAGTCCCAGTCCAGGCCCCTCGCTTTGCTGGGTTCCACAGTGGAGCCCCTCTAGCAGCCCTCACCACCCGGAACACAGAAAGACAGGCATCTTGCTGCCCGCTTCTCTTCCGTGGCTCTGCCCCTTCTCAGCCCACGTTGTGCTCCAGAATGTAAATAAAGGTAAGGATGTATCCCAGGCTTCTATCTTAGCTCTCATCCTTCTCACTCCTCATGCTCTTCTTAAATCTCACATACATGACGATGACCATGATGGTCTCTGGTGGACATTCAATCAGTATCTGTGAGAAGACTCTCACCTCACCACTCATATAAGAGGCCATCTAATCTGGATCTCCATTCAACTATCTTCTCTGACCGCCATGCCCGCCCCCTACCCCAGTGAATGGCTTAGAGACTACAACTTCCCTGAAGGGTTGGAGTCTGTGCCTCTGGTTTAACATTTAATTGTGACTCTGTAGTTGTGATTGTGACTCTGTCTGTCTCTCCCTTCTGGTTTTTAGTCCCACATAACAGAAAGAACATGACTTTGGAGTCAGATGGGTTCAAATATGGGGTGTGTTAAGTACCACCTATGGAACTACACCTTTGAAATTCTGTAGGATTACAGGGGAAAATGTATACATGTAAAATATTTGTATGTATCAATATATATTTTTAAAAACTTACTCAGGGCCTAGTGAGGTCAGTTTCTTTGGGTTTTCCCCTTTATTTCTTTTAAACTCATTTTGTAAAGCTCCTTATGTACTTTATTTAACTGGATTCTTCTAACAACCTATCAATAGATCTAGAAGAAGACGTTGGGTGTGGCTAGATAAAAACTAAGAAGTGGTAGAATCAGATTCAAATGTAGGTCTGCTGGCTCTGGAGTCCTAGTTCTTTCCACCACAAAAAGTGCCTCCAGTAGGCTGGGTGGGTAGGGTAAAGAAATACACAAACAGAAAATCACAGCATAACGTGAGAAGTGCTGTGCGAGAGATATGGACAAAATGCTGCAGGTGTCCTGAAGAAAGAGACACTAGTTCTTCCTCAAGGAATCATGAAGGGCTTCACAAGATGGTGTGAAGATAATTTTATCTTATTTTTATATCTTACTTTATCTGGAGCTGCCTCTTGGACATGAACCTACTCAACAGACCAGGGAAGGCAGTCTAAGCAGCAGGGTCATGTGCAGTCACAGAGAGATGAAACAATTTGGCTCACTGCAAAGGGTATGGTGTGGTGAGAGGAACAGTAAGGAAAGTGGGGAACAGAGTCGTGCTAGGAGAGGATGGAAGGAAGCTAGGGTGGGGCCAGGCCTGAGCATCTGAAGCCCTTTCCCAAAGTAAGAGAGCTGGCAGGAGTTTTGAAGCAGGGCAGAGAGAGATCAAATCTGTAGTTTCAAAGGCTAATTCCAATGCTAGCCTACTGCAGCAATTCTGGATTCCAGGACCACTGGGGAAGCTTTTTGTTTCTAATGGCTTGGTTTGTTCCACTGTTGTGAATGCTTGCTCATTTGGTTAAGGGGGTGTCTGCCAGGTTTGTCCATAGTAGTTACTGCTTGCCCATTGTAATTAATAAGTATCTCGAGGCAAAGTACTATGTAAGTATCATGTTCTTCAACTTGCATCACTAGTTACATCATCCGTTGATTTTCTAACTCCATCGTTCCATCTGCATTTAATAGTTTATGTTCTACTCAGTGGAGAGCCTTCTTCCCATTACTTTTTTATATCACTGTAGATACATGGGTTTTTAATTTTATTCAATGGACTATAATTAATGCTCAAATTATCCCAGGTGTGACCTGTGGCGGTCCCTTCAAGCTGGCTCTTATGTCATTTTAACAACTTCCCTTATTTTCTGAGCACTGCTATACTTTCTGTTTCAGACGCATCTTGCATTTTCCCTGCCCCAGGCCTAGAATCAGCTCTTTTTATAAGGAGTTCTAATTCTCTGCTGTGACAAATGGTATTTAGAAACAAGTTCTAGGAGCTAGGTGTGCGCCTGCTAGTCATTGTTATTCAGTCCTCTCAATGGACAGAGCATGGAAAGTGAGTGTGTGTGTGCCTTATATACATATACACACATACACATATCTGTATTTCAGTGAAATTTTTCTTTAAAATATAGACTTTGGGTACTCATAGCTGGGCCTATGAAGCAAATCTTAAGGAACAGGCTCATAAATCTGCATTATTTTTAAGTTTAGGCAGATATTCAAGCAGAAGATTGACTAGAGGAGTGATGGTAAAGGCAGGAAGACTAGTTAAGAAGCTACCAAAACTGTCCTGACATAGGTTGAACCAGGTGTGAAGTAGCAGGGGTGTGAATGAGGGTGGAAGCAGCAAGACAGAGATGATGTGACCAACTGGACTTGGGGCTGATGGATAATGAAGATGAAAGAGGAGGGAGTAACAGGCACTCGAGGCTTCCTGCCTGGAGAACTATTATTGCTGTGACCTGTTAACACTGCCATTACACAGGCAGCGCTGAACACAGGCTTATTTCATTGAACACCTTCCCACGTATCTCCTATAATTTATATAAAAATCCAAGTGACATTCTGGTAAGAAAATAATTATGAAACATTATAGAATTTATATCTCTTCCATCATATTTTATCATATCATATGGACTAAAATGAATATTATCCAAGGCAAGAAGGATGACATGAATTCACTGTCAGCAGGCCAGGTTCCCACATAGATAAACACGGCCTGGCCAAAGTGAGTGCACTCATATCTACTTATGCAAAATAATAGACCTGGAAAGGCTTTCTACCAAGAAGCAATGTCTATAATGATATCTCTCGTATTTTTTTTTTTTAAAGAGCTAGAGTTTGTTAGAGATAAGTCATTAAGCCAAAATGACTGCTTACTACCAGTGCAGCATAAAAGTCACTGGAGCGTAAGTAAAATGCATAAAAGAGACGCAAGAAGAAAAGTCAAGCTAAAAGGAAATGGCCCTTGGCATTCTAACTGCTATAACAGAATGTTTAAAACCCAGATGAAAGTACAACCCAGAGGAAAATAACCATTCCCAGTGTTTCTGCAGTAAAAGTAACTCATCAACTATCTTCTCATTGCTGAATGCACAGGGCCCTTTTCTAGACTTACTGTGTTGCACTCCAGTGATACTGTTGAGGGTCTCCTTGACACTGCCTCTGCTCTTGGCCTCCAGGCACTCCACTCTCCTCCTATCCCTGTGACTATTCACATCATTCACATGCATCTTCATTTACTGATCACCTGAAAGCTGATCTTCCCCAAAATCCTAAGCTGGCCTCTTCTTCCTCTACAAGCTCTCTGGGTTATCATGCCCACTCCCACATGCTCCCTGAAGCTCGTGAGGCTCTCTCCTGAGCAGGAAAGTGAAAAGTGTCACTCTTTCAGTTGTGTCCGACCCCTTGCTATCCCATGGACTGTAGCCTGCCAGGCTCCTTGTCCTGAGTGAGAGACTCACATAAACGTAAAATCACCTCTTGGATGTTCCACAAAACTTCAATCTATATGTGTTCAAAGCTCAATTCATCATTCCCTGGCCCTGAACCTGCTCCTCATTCTGCTTCAGCGAATGATAACAGCCGTCCAACCAGTTGATTGTTAACCTTACACCTTCCTTCTCCTCTATTACCTATATACAATCAGTCAGCAGGAACTCAGAGAACTCCAGAACACACTCATTGCTTTCTTTGCATACTATCATAATGACCTCATATATAGATTACTTTAAGTGCCTCCAGACTTTCTCTCCAACAGTTCATCATTCACACCGCAGGCAGAGTAATCAAAATGGAGCCTAAATCTAATGATGCTCCTTTCTCCAGAAAGCCTTCTCTGACCACCATCCACTCCCACATATGGGTTAGGTATATGCCATGGGCTAACTATCATAGACCTGAACACATAGACCCAGCTGCTAACTTATAAATATTGCCTTCATGATTATAAGTTCCTTGAGAAGAGATGCATATTACTCACTGTTGGGTCCCCAGTGTCTAGCACAGTACATGAGAAATTTGCTGTTGTTGTTTGGTTGCTAAGTCGTGTCCAACTCTATTGCAACCCATGGATGTAGCCCATCAGGCTCCTCTGTCCATGGAATTTCCCAGGCAAGAATACTGGAGTGGGTTGCCACTTCCTTCTTCTTGCCATTTCTGTCTCCTACATTGGCAGATGGATTCTCTACAACTGAACCACCAGGGAAGCCCCTGTGACACAGAACAGACACTTAAGAAATATCTGTTGTAAATCATTTTTGTTCCTCTAATCAGGAGGCTCTTAACTTACAGTCCATGAACTCCTTAATAGAATTCAAAAGGGTTTATGTGTTTACATGGACTAAGTTACTATAAGTCTTTATTTTTCACTAACTTGTAACAGTATTTCCTATCATTCAAAATTGTAGGCAACAAACTATAGTAGTACCTGTGACCTTGAGATCAATAAAATCACAGATATTTTCATATAATATTACAGTTATTACAGATTTTTCAAACATCATGTATACCCATTACTACTTGAATTTACAATAATTACTAAAACTGCTAGAACTTTCAGTTGCATGAGTTAATAAAGTTAATAAAGAAGCACATATATAATGACATATTACAATATTTTTCCAACTGTATTATTCCAATTGTATTTCAAAATAAATAATTTTCTTTCCAATCCTATTTATGTATTTTATTTTATGCATTTATGTACTTTATTTTATGCATTAGGAAATTCCATGATAGTGGGAGTCTATATTGATTTATCCACTTTGGAAAAGGGTCTGGCAGCACCCAGAAAAACTGATCATGTGTGTACCCCATGCCCCAGAAATACCACTCCCATGTGGAAATGGATATATACATTCACTTGTACTACAATGTTAATAGTAGTCAAAAGAAACCAAAAGTCACCCAAATGCCCACCTACAGTAGAATGGATAAACTATATGTCTACACAATGGAAAATATGAAACTGAGAATAAACATGTAGAAGCAGAGACAAATCTTATAATGTTGATTGAAAGTAGCCAGACACACACAAAAATCCATACTGTACCATTCCTTTTAAAGGTGCAACACCAGGCAACATTAATCTACACTGTTAAAAGTCAGCATAGAGGTTACCTTTGCAGGAGGGGCCTGTGACTGAAAGGACGTGCTCAGAGGTCTCTGTGAGGTAAGGTTCTGTTTCTTGATGTAAGTGAGGGTTACAGGTGCATTGGGGTCGTGAGAATTGATCCAGCTGTACACTATGATATGTACACTTTTCTGTATCTAGATTATACTTTGGTAAAAGGACAAACCAGAACAAAGAAACCTACTATTCAGAGATAGGATCCATAAGCTTCACAGTCTGTCAAAGGCAATCCCTTCAAAAATCAAGTTCTAAGCAGAAATTCCAAGGTGGTGATCTCAAAACAAACAAAAGTGAACATATAACTAGTCATTCATTTATTCATTCAATAAATACTTATTAAGTGTCTCCTACATACCAGGCATCATTTTGGGCACTGTAGGCAGGGCAATAAACAAAAAACTCTGCCCACTAGAGCTCATATTCGAATAAAGAGAGTCAACAAGGTTCAAACCAAAAAAGAACTGAGGGGAAACATGAAACAGGGATGAGTATAAGGAGTGTGCTGGGGAGGAGTCTACATTTTAAATGGGGTAGTCAAGAAGGCCTCACTGAGAAGACAACCTTGAGCAGGGACCCAGTGGAGCTGAGTGAAGTCACGTGATGTCTAGAAGAAGGAGAAGCTAGACAGAGGGAAAGTGCAAAGACCCTGGGGCAGTAGGGTATCTGGGCATTCCAACTGGGAGGCCAGTGTGGCTGAAGTGGAGCAAGGCATGGGGAGAAAATAGATTAGATCATGGAGGTAACAGAAGGCCAAATCCCCAAAGAGGCTTCAGTTCAGTTCAGTCACTCAGTCGTGTCCAACTCGTTGCGACCCCATGAACTGCAGCACGCCAGGCCTCCCTGTCCATCACCAACTCCCAGAGTTCACTCAGACTCATGTTCATTGAGTCGGTGATGCCATCAAGCCATCTCAACTTCTGCCCCCTTCTTCTGTTCCCTTATCCTCCTGCCCCCAATCCCTCTCAGCATCAGAGTCTTTTCCAAAGAGTCAACTCTTCGCATGAGGTGGCCAAAGCATTGGAGTTTCAACTTTAGCATCATTCCTTCCAAAGAACACCCAGGACTGATCTCCTTTAGAACGGACTGTTTGGATTTCCTTGCAGTCCAAGGGACTCACAAGAGTCTTCTCCAACACCACAGCTCAAAAGCATCAATTCTTCAGCTCTCAGCCTTCTTCACAGTCCAACTCTCACATCCATACATGACCACAGGAAAAACCATAGCCTTGACTACATGGACCTTACTCGGCAAAGTAATGTCTCTGCTTTTGAATATGCTATCTAGGTTGGTCATAACTTTTCTTCCAAGGAGTAAGCGCCTTTTAATTTCATGGCTGCAATCACCATCTGCAGTGATTTTGGAGCACAAAAAAATAAAGTCTGACACTGTTTCCACTGTTTCCCCATCTATTTCCCATGAAGTGATGGGACTGGATGCCATGATCTTCGTTTTCTGAATGTTGAGCTTGAAGCCAACTTTTTCACTCTCCTCTTTCACNTGTGAGATGAGTGGAACTGTGCGGTAGTTTGAGCATTCTTTGGCATTGCCTTTCTTTGGGATTAGAATGAAAACTGACCTTTTCCAGTCCAAAATCACTGAAGATGGTGATTGCAGCCATGAAATTAAAAGACTCTTACTCCTTGGAAGGAAAGTTATGAGCAACCTAGATAGCATATTCAAAAGCAGAGACATTACTTTGCCAACAGAGGTCTGTCTAGTCAAGGCTATGGTTTTTCCAGTGGTCATCTATGGATGTGAGAGTTGGACTGTGAAGAAAGCTGAGCACTGAAGAATTGGTGCTTTTGATGTGAAAGAAGCATCAAAACCATGCTGTGGTGTGGGAGAAGACTCTTGAGAGTCTCTTGGACTGCAAGGAGATCCAACCAGTCCAACCTAAAGGAGATCAGTCCTGGGTGTACTTTGGAAGGAATGATGCTGAAACTGAAACTCCAGTACTTTGGCCACCTCATGCGAAGAGCTGACTCATTGGAAAAGACTTGATGCTGGGAGGGATTGGGGGCAGGAGGAGAAGGGGACGACAGAGGATGAGATGGCTGGATGGCATCACCGACTTGATGGACATGAGTTTGAGTGAACTCCGGGAGTTGGTGACGGACAGGAAGGCCTGGCGTGCTGCAATTCATGGGGTGGCAAAGAGTCAGACACAACTGAGTGACTGAACTGAAGTGAACTGAACTAAATGCTGATTTTACAAGCTAGATTGACAAAGGGGATTAATGAGTCCTTCGTTAAATAATGCAAAATGTGTTTGAATGATGATGTACTAAACAGTATTGCCCTTGCTGTGGTGTGATTAGTAGAAATGCTCATCACGGTGGATGCCTAAAATTCTTTCCCAAATTCACTTGGACTTTTATTGCTTTCCTCAATCTCAATAGACCAACTGATGAACTTTGGAGACTGGTTCTTTATTTTTCAGGCCACAGGGCATCTACTGTAAAAGGATTAAAATGGGAAGCAGACAGAGAAGGCTATGTGTTCCCAAACAGAAGGCCTCAGTGGTGAGTCAGAAGGCAGGGAGTTTGGCAGGCCAACCAACTTCAGAGCAGTACAATCTGATTGAGATGAAATCCACTCAAATACTAAAATAGACTGTCCAGACATTGCCTTTGCTTCCCTGACTCCTTCTTCACAAGGACAACGGAGTATCCTTTTGCTCAATTAACCTTTGACTAAATTCAGAATAAAACAGATGGTTAGAAGCCATAGAAAAAGAGGAGAGGCCTTTTGAACCTCCATCCTAGGCTATTGATTTTCCAGTAAAATATATTTCCTCCATTTCCTGGAAAGGCTTTAGAGTGAATTCATTTTGATAACTCTGTTTTCCAAAGGGAACAAATCATATAGGTCTGAGGAAATTATTTTAAGGGGCTAAAATGCAGAAACAAAGGCTGAATATAGAGATAAGTCCCATGATAAAGGAAAACTATAACAGCCTTAGGAAAACTTAAATCTAAGCCAAACCACTGTGTTATAGGAACTCTGAGATAATTATGCTGCCTACAAAAAATGAGTTTGTGTTGGTAAACTACTATGAAACAGGAAAGGGCAATACATTATTGTATTTATACCATATTTGGCTTATATGACAGAAGAGCCACCTGCTTACATTCAAGTGCAGTGGTCAATTTCACTTCTCCAGGTCCTTGGTTTTCACACCACAAGTAGCACCATGCCCTGTAATTGACAGACTCAGCAAAACAGAATTGGACTCTGAGAACTCTCATCATCTCCCCAACTTCAGGTGGAAGACATAGATGGATGAGTCAAATAGGAAGTAAGAAGGCAAAAAAGAATAGGGCATATGGAGGCGGAATAAATGGATAGATGGGTAAGGTAGTTTAGATTAGTGGTTTAAAAAAGAGAGAATGCACGGAAGTATTTTAGGACAGTGAAATTACCCTGAACAACACTCTAAAGGTAGATAGATGTCATTATATATTTGTCCAAACCCCTAGAATGTCCAGCATCAGGAGTAATGGCAATGTCAGCTCTGGACTTTGGTGCTAATGATGTGTCAATGTAGGTTCATCAATTGTCACAAACATACCACTCCGATGGGACATGCTGATAGTGGGGGAATCTATGCATGTGTGGGGGCAGGGGTATACAAGACATCTCTCCCTTTTGATCAATTTCACCATGAAGCTAAAACTGCTCTAAAATATAAAGGTTTTTTTTTTTTTTTAAGAAGGGTAGATAAGCACTAGAAAGGTAGAGAAAAAAATCTTCCCACCTTTCTACCGAATGGAGGCACTGAAGACAGACTGGTTAGGCATCTGCCATACATTACAATAAAGTAGAAGAAAGTTAGAAAAAATAAAGAATACTGGCCCTTACTTATTATATTTGCCTATTTGCCTGTAGGGAAATATCTCTACAGATACACAGTTGCAGACAGAGGCAACTTCCAGAGTTTAGTACAGGCAAACCTCGTGTTATCGCACTTTGCTTCACTTCACTTTGCGGACATCGTGTTTTTTCACAAATGAAAGGTGTATGGCAGTCCTGAATCAAGCAAGTCTACTGGCGCCATTTTCCCAACAGCATTTGCTCACTTCAGGTCTCTGTGTCACTTTTGGTAATTCTCCTAAGTGTCTACACTTTATCATTATTATTATACTCATTGTGTGATCGGTGAGCTTTGATATGACTACTGCAGAAAGATTACAACTCGCTGAAGGCTTAGATCATAGCATTTTTAACAATAAACTATTTGTTAATTAAGGTGTGTACATTGTTTTTTAAGACATAATGCCATTGTACACTTAATAGATGACAGTAAAGCATAAACAAGGACTTCCCTGGAGGTCCAGTGGTTAAGACTTCACGCTTCCACTGCAGGAGGTACGGGTTTGATCACTGCTTGGGGAACTAAGATTCTACATGTTGTGCAGCATGGTCAAAATTTTTTTAATTAAAATTTAAAAATTGGATAAGACTTAAAAGAAAAATAAAGTGGAAACATAACTCTCATATGCACTGGGAAACCAAACAACTCATGTAACTCAGCTTCTTGTGATGCTCTAGAATCAAATGGGCCTTCGCAGGTGGCTCTAGTGGTAAAGAATCTGCCTGCCAAAGCAAGAGACTCAAGAGACATGGGTTCAATCCCTGGGTCAGGAAGATCCCCTGGAGAAGGGAATGGCAACCCTTTCCAGTATTCTTGCCTCGGAAATCCTATGGACAGAGGAGCCTGGCTAGATACAGTCCATGGCGTCGCAGAGAGTCAGACATGACTGAGCAACTGAGCATGCATGGATCAAGCCTGCAATATCTTTGAGGGATACTTGTATCAGGATTACTGTGAGCCTGGCCTATTTGTGGCAGCACAAAGGACCACATTCTTACAGTGGGCTGCACTTGTTGCAATAAATAAGGAATTTCAGCCTCTGAGAGGCATTTTAATGGGAATGGAAGAGAATGCAGTCCCTGCTGCAGGAACAGGTTGCAGGCACACACATTCTTGCTGGGATGAATATGCTCACATGGTTCTCCCTGCCTGACTCCCCTTCCAGCTCTTCTCTGCTTATCAGAGCCCTAACATGCCCTCAATCCTCTCTGCCTTTCAACTTTTTCCTGTTGCTGTTGTTGTTTAGTTGCTAATTCATGTCTGACTCTCTGTGACCCCATGGACTATATATATAACCTGCCAGGCTCCTCTGTCTATGGAATTGTCCAGGCAAGAATATGGGAGTGGGTTGTCATTCCCTTCTCCAGGGGATCTTCCCAACCCACAGATTGAACTCGGGTCTCCTGTACCTCCTGCATTGGCAGGCAGATTCTTTACCACTGATACACCTAGGAAATCTAATATTTACCTTTATTGATTTTTGAATTTTAGTTTAGTGAGTATCAGAATCGCCTGTGAGGAATGGAGAGAAAGCAGCTGAGGGAACTGTTTAAAAATGCTGTTTACTAGGACCTGTGGCCAAAGACTCTGATGTAACAAGCCAGATGTGGATCCCAGATATCTACAGTTTTAATGGTCTCCCTGGGGGCTTTCAAATGCAAAAGATTTCCCAACCACATCTGGAGCAACTCATCTTAGGACAGTTTGTCACTTGACATCATTGCCTGCCATGTGGTTTACACCACATTGGTCCTGTCTTCCCAGTGAGACCATGGATGCCAAGACCTAAGCGCTGCATGCAAATGAAGCCTGACAACTAAGCTACATAATTTCCTCTTTCTTTTCTTTTTTTTCAGTTTTATTGCGATCTAATTGACAAATAAAAATTATATATATTCAGGATATCTTACTTGACATTTTGATGTATGCAGCATTGTGAAATGATCACCACAATCAAGCTAATTAACACATCCATCACCTCACATAGTCACCATTTTCTTTTGTTGCTATTGTTCTTATTTATTTTTAATCCCTCCTGGCACATAACATCAACTTACAATAGGCAAAGAGAGCCACTGAGCAGAAGATTATTAGAAAAATAACTCATAGAAAACTATATGCTTTTGTTCAATGGTGAGAGACGTTTAACAAATGACAGTGAATTTTTAGGACAATGAAGGAACCAAAGTCAGGAGCAGCAAAAGCCTCCTCTAGGCTGCCATGTCCCTCAAGGATGCTAAACTCCCCTTCAAAACAACCAGCTAGGAGAGGCCAAGCCTCAGTTAGATACATTAAACATGCCTCATGGCAGATGTAAGTCTGAGTTGGGCTCCCTACGTCATTTTGATCATACCGGAGAACTTCTAAACATTTCAGAACTGATGTGCCACCAGAAGCAAACTAAGGCTTAAATGGGTCTGAGATCAGCTGATAATCCCTCAGAAACTTGCAAAAGGGGAGAGAATGTGTGCAGACCTGCAAATTCCAAGAGGTCTCTATCCTGTCCAGGCTTACAAGATGTGACAGTTAATTTTATGTGTCAACTTGGTTGGGTCATGAGATGCCCAGATTAAATAATATTTCTGGGCAGGTCTGTGAGAGTGTTTCCAGATAAGGTGAACTTTGAACCAGTAGCCTGAGTAAAGCGGATTTCCCTCCCCATTGTGCATCATACAATCTGTTGGCCTGAATAGAACAAAAAGGTGAAGGAAGGGAGAACTGGCTCTATTTGTACCTCACTGCTTGAGCTGGAACATCTGCCCGAGGACTGGAATTTACACCCTTAGCTCTCCTAGTTCTCAGGCCTTTAGACTCAGACTGAACTACACCACCACCTGTCCTGGGTTTTCAGCTTACACATGGCAGATCATGGGACTTCTCAGCCTCCATAATCACACAAGCCAATTCCTTACAGTAAATCTCTCTATATGTATCTATTGGTTCTGTCTCTCTGAGAACCCTGACTAATACACAAGACCAAAATAAAGAAAGCATTTAGACTAGTGAGGACTCGCTGAATGCAAGAGCATATGATCACAGACAGTATCGTTAGGGTGTGAGAACAAAAAAATCTCCATGAAGGAGAAATAATGAAGAAGACATAGTTCCTGCTTTATTTCTAGCTAGATTTATATTTAAATAGGCTATGTATATGTATATATGTATACACACACCCACACATCAAAGAAAGTTTGGCATCAGATTCAGTAAGATGATGATGATCATCTCTGAGTGGTGGAATTACAGGTGATACTTATTTTCTTCTTTATACTTTTCCTGCACTGTCTGATTTTTTAATCATTATTTATATAATAAAATTCTTCCTGTTTTTAAAAAAATGAAGTAAAAATCAGACACTAGTGCTCTTATAGAACCAGCAACGGAAAACATCTACAATTAATGACTCTTAGGAAGAAGAGCTAATGCGAGATGAGATGGGGACACCTTACATATGGGTGAACTTGATTTTCCAGATCTCCAAATACTGTGGGTGAGTACTCAGGTATTCAACACAGATTGGGAGGGTGATCAGAACAATCAGAACATATTTTGAATTTGTTGCTGCTAAAAATGTGCCTAAATACTCAAAAACGTAGATTTTTTAAAAACACCAACAACTAGCCCAAATCCCTTCACATGCATATCTAATTACAATAGTAAGTCCAATTGGTCTCAGTAATCCAGCAATATTCATACTACAGCTCTACAGTTCCTTCTCAGGCCATCCTGGGCTCCCCAAGACCTTTTGGGTTTTTTAAAATTAAGTTTGGTTTGAGAAAAAATTTAAATATATATATATTTTTGGCTCAACAATTTAACTTCTAGGACTTCACTTTACAGATCTTTATACACTTTGCCAAAGTTACACACAGGATGCTCGCTGCAGAATTGTTTATAACAGCAAGAAGCGGAAATAAGGTACATGGACTCCAGCAGGAGGTGGGTGATAGAAACTGCAATACATCTTGAGTTGGTTATAGTATAGATAGGATTTGTATAATGCCCACAGACTCAGCAGAGGTAGAGAGAGAGTCAAAGCAGAGTGATCGTATGTTCCAGACCGGCAGGGAGAAGCAGCTATTGTAACACTTTCATTCACCATTTGACTGCACCCTTCCATTAAAAATTTAATCATTGGGGTTCACCCGGAAGCTAAAAGAAATGGTCAGGACCAGAGGTGGGGGGAGGGAATTGTGTGAAGGTGGTCAAAAGGTACAAACTCACAGTTATAAGTACTAGGGATATAAAGTACAACATGATAAATATAATTGACACTGCTATACATTCTTCATGACTGTTGTTTAAGATAGTATATCCTAAGAATTCCCATTTCAAGGAAAACACATTTTTTTCTATTTCTTTGATTTTGTAACTCTATGAGATCATGGATATTCAATGACTTACTGGGGTCATCATTTCACGATGTATGTAAGTCAAATCATTATGCTGTACACCTTAAATTTACAGTGTTGCATGTTAATTTTTTCTCAATAAAACTAGAAGGAAAAATATAAGGCAAATAAATAATTGAAAATATGATAACCTTACATGACAACTCAGAACACAAATTGTGTAGATAGCATGATTACAACTACATAATGATATATAGCTATGTATGTGTAGGAAATGCATCAAAACATTACCAGATTTAAAAAAAAAAAAGTGGTCAGGGATGAAGAGAGAAGGGAGGCTAGCTCTGTTGGGTGATATATTTTAACCTCAGAAATGTAAAAGGAAAATAGTGACAAAATTATCCCCTATGATTATTGTTCATGCTACAATGAAGCATGGTATGAAGTTCCTACCTGATTTTTCACACCAACTACTGTTCATGTTATCATTATGAAGCAAACTCACTGAAGAATGGTATTTCATTTTTTGAAACCAAATGTATAGAAAGATTTTAAAACTCTTGAGGGACTCTCCTGCCAGCCCAGTGGTTAGGACTCCACACTCCCACCTCAGGGGGCACGGGTTCCATCCCTGGTCTGGGAAGTAGCTCCCACAAGCCACACAGTATGGCCAAAAACTAAAATAAAAACTGTTTATCCATGCACACAATGAAAGAAGTCAGCAGCAAAAACACACATAGTACATTAGGTGAAAAGTGAAACCAAATTCCAGCTGTGATGAGGAAGATGACAAGGCTACCAAACAGGGAGATTTCGGGGTTATGAGGACTTGACCTTTTCATTAGTGACTGGGCCAAGTCTGGAAAGAAGACATGGAGGAAAACAGAGTAGATTAAGGGAAATTATACAATTTCTTTTTCAACAAGAACTTATTTTGAGTATTGCACATGCCCTATTTATAGCTTATATATTTTGTCATATCTGTGTTCAAGCGAGAGCCATTTCATTCCTCCCTCTGTGCCAAAGGGCAGTCTTCTCTTTGGGCTTTCCTCAAGAACAAGGTTGATAACATTTCCGAGGATATCACAGCAGATTCATTGACTCTAAAATAAAATCACACTATGCAATCATGTAAACTTTACTGCATTAAAGGAACTTGGGAATTCACCTCCTATCTGTAAGGCGAGCTCTAACTGCTGAATTTCCCCATAATGTTGACATATCGGCCAATTTCTTTTTTTTTTTTTTTTTTTGCAGTTTAAAAGGCCTTGCTCTGAATCTTTGTGCTACCCTTGAATTACTCAGTACAGTGGATGTAAAACTTCTAGACATCTGTAAGAAACCTACAAGTAGAAGAGTTCCATTATAATGAAGCTGACATTAGACCCTTGCAATGCAACTTTCTCCAGTCTTCCATTGGTGTCGCCTCAACACTTCAGTGGTTCTCCATATAGAGAGTCAAGAAAATTTTTGTTCATCATCTGAATACTCACCACAGTATAATAATTCTTGGTAAGTGGAGTCGCTTCAAATCCTTTGACAGTCTTGGGGGAGAGAGGTCTCTCTGTGAAAAAGACATTTAAATTATGTTAATATCACACAAGTCTAAGATGAACATTTTATAACATAGGTCAACTAACATATTATAAATATTGTCAAGTGGAAGGTCAAAGGAAATGTACATTTCTAAACAAGTGAAGCTATAATCTTACTAAACTACAGATGGTCAAGTCACAGCTTCTTAATGACAGGGTCAAGGCAAGAACTTCAGATCCAGTTTGGGCTGTTTCTTTACTCATTTGCCTCTCCATTCGACTTATTATAAAACAGATAAGCAAAGGAATGCTAACCAAATACGTTATGTTTGTAACTTGCAACTAACCATACAAGAATAACATAATACAGATAATAGCAGTCATTCTTTCTTGGGGCTGGCTGTTTATTGTGCCCAGAATAAAATAATCAGAATCAGAATCTTGAATACACTGAAAACTAGCAGGAAATTCTATGTATCATTTTAATATCATTACATTGTGCTATAAAATGTTGTCTTTCTTTTACAAAGTTTGTCTTATCTATAAAACTCATGACTAAGAGATATCCCAGGATGCATTTTTTTAAAAAAACAAAGAAACCACTTAATAAAAATACAGACAGGGGACTTCTTTGGTGGTCCAGTGGCTACGACTCCTTGCACTGCAAGGGGATCAGGTTCAATTCCTGGTCAGGGAACTAAGATCCGACAAGCCACCTTGTGTAGCCAAAAGAAATTTAAAAAATAAAAAGTACAAGACAGCAATCATAAATGTTTAACAGTGTCACTACAGACTATCTTCCTTACTCTCATTTTGTCCTTTGTATCATTGCTTTATATTCCATTTTTACCTTGCTATATTATATTGTATGCTGCTTTAAATTCCTTCTGAAGTATGGTAGAGTATACATAACCAAGTATTATCATCAGGCCTTGATCTTTCCTTTTCTAAAAGTAATATTTTCTAGTTTTATATCTATGACATTCCACTCCTAAAAAATGCAATATATAGAAAAGAAAAACCAACAATTAACCTGTCACCAAGAGCTAACCATCATCCACAGTAACGTTTTGAAGTATGTCTTCCTATTCCTTTTATCATGTGTTTGTGAACACACACAGTGATCTTAATTCACCTACAGCTTAACTCTCCTATACAACACTATTTCATGAACATTTTTCCATTTAACCTTGATTTCTAATGATTTTTATATTTAAAATATTCCTTATGTTTACTTGGCAATTAACAGCTTTTAGGACATTTTATTTGATCTTTACAATGACCCTGTGAGGCAGAGATGATCTCATTTTGCAGAGGTCACTAAAGTACAGAAAGGTGAAGTCAGCTGCCTAAGGGCATGAATTTGGGAACTGACAGAGCCAAGACTGAAGCCCAGGTGTGTCTTGACAAGAGTCTGTGCTCCCAAGCAGCAGGACGTCCAGAGATGAAGCTACTGAAAGGTCTGGTCGATGGCATGAGCAGTGGTTCCCCCTCCACCTTGGAGCTCAGAGGGGCCATGAGTTCAATCTGGGATGGTCAGAGAAGACCTTGCTGGGCAAGGGGGTATTTGATCTGTCCCTGGATAGGGGCTAGAATTCAAACAGGCTGAGAAGACAGTAGAGCATTTTCTCAGCAGGGAAGATTCCAGGAGCACAGCTGTAGAAATGGCAACACTTAAGGCAGGGCTGTTCCTGCAACAGTGAACTGTCCAGCTGGACCAGGCTGTGTAAAGTGGAAATACAGCAAAAACACAGGAATGAGGGCCAATTCTCCCACTCCTCAGTGACAAAAAATGGGGTATATCTAGTTAAGATCTGCCTGGATCCACACGGTGGCTTCACGAGGCTTTACTGGATAAATCTGAGCAATTCAAAGCCACCCAGACTATTACTTGAGATTATAAGTGGCAGAGTCAGGACATGAACCCAAGTACTGTATTGCCAAGCTTGGTGCTCGCCCCCCACCACCACACTATGGTTTTGGACTTTTCAGCATACTTGAAATCAACAGTTACCAAATTCTTTTAGTTTTTATTAAGCAAGTTTTCTACAGTATAGCCCTGATGCTACTTAAAACTCAGTTGTTTTGTGTAATTATGACAAACCAGTCTGATTAAAAATAGAACATTCCAGAGAAATCAGCAAGATGTGGTCGCCTTTCGAAAGCAAGGCCAAAAGAAGGGTAAACAGTAATGGAAAGTCTGCTAAGATGCAGAAGAGGAAAGGAAAGCCCAGAGGAATTGGTCACTGCAATTGAAAAAAAAGCTAACTATGTAAAGTAGAACAGGGAAACACGAAAGAAAACAGTGACTGCCATGGAGATTCCTGGCTGGCTGAACATAATGCTGAAAGAGCTGGTGCTTTGATAAGATCGATAAAAATTGCTAACAAGGATTTACTGAATAGCCCAGGGCACTATATTCAGTATATTGTAATGACCTATAACGGAAAAGAATTTTTCAAAATATAGAGATACATACATATATATGTATAACCAAATCCCTTTGTTGTACACCTGAAATTAACACAATATTGTAAATTAAGAGAGCTTCCCTGGTGGCTCAGATGGTAAAGCATCTGCCTACAATGCGGGAGACCCAGGTTCGATCCCTGGGTTGGGAAGATCTCCTGGAGAAGGAAATGGCAAGTATTCTTGCCTGGAGAATCCCACGGATGGAGGAGCATGGCAGGCTACAGTCCATGGGATCGCAAAGAGTCGGACACAACTGAGCGAGCTTCACACTCACATAGTGAAAAAAAATTTAATAAAATAGTCAAACTCTAGCAAGACTGACAGAGAAAAAAAGAGAGAAGACACATATTGCCTATATGAAAAGTGAAATATGGGATATCACTACAGACTCTAGAGATACCAAAAGATAATAAATAGTATGAAGAACTCAAAACACATAAATTTGATAATTAGGTGTGAAATAGAGCAATTTCTCAGAAAACCAAAACTACCACAGTTCACCCAATATTAAATATACCATTTGAAGAACCTTATAACTAGTATGGAAATTGAATTTATAAATTTAAAGCTTTGGAAAAAAGGAAATCTCCAGGTCCATATGGTTCTAATGGAGAGTTCTACCAAATGTTGAAGGAAGAAGTCATAGCAATTCTTCTCAATCTCTTCCAGAAAATAATTCATTTTGTAAAGTCATTATTATACTGACACCAAAATCAGACAAAGACATATAAAAAATAAAACTGCAGACCTATATCCCTCATGAATTTCAATGAAAAAACCTTAAGAAACTATCAGTAAATAGAATTCAGCAATATTTTATAAGAACTTTTTACCATGGAATTCATCCCATGGATATAAGTTGGTTAAATATTCAAAAATCAATAGATGAAACCCATGTTAGTAATAGTCTAAAAAGAAAAATCACATGATAATATCAACGAATGCAGAAAAACATAGGACAAAATTCAATTCCCATTCAACAAAAACTTCCAGAAAGAAATAGGAATAAAGAACTTCTCCAACTCAATAAAGAGCATCTACAAAAACCTTACAGCTAGCATCTTACCTAGTGGAGAAAAACCTACAGCTGAATGCATTCTGAACCCCAAGATCAGGAACAAGGCAAGGATGCCTGCTCTCACTCAGTGTCGTGCTGGAAGGTCTGGATGTCCCTGCAGTCTTGGTGCAGAATGGGGAATCAATCCCGAGAGAAGAAGGAAAACAGATTTGGAAGGATAACCTTGGAAAGTCTTTAAAAATGTAGCCTTTGCAAACAACCAGCCCCATGAAAAAACTCAAGGGGTGGATGCAAAGTGAAAAACATCAGTACTAGGTTTCAGTGACAGTTCTTGCCACTTGTTCCTCCTTTGCCCTCTACCCCCCAGCCCACCACTGCCTACTCTTACCACGTGCGGTCTTAGCTGAAACCCACTCTCAGCGAGACACGCAGAGAAGGAATGAATACGTGGAGGTTCAGAAGAGACAAGTTCAGTCCCTGGAGGTGGATCCAAGTGACAGAAGGGGGGTCAATTTTCCCTCCCCAAAATGTCTCTTTGGCACGTGGATTATATTGAGCTGAAAACAATCAAGGCTCTAAAGACCCAGGAAGTCTTTCTTTTTTTTTTAATATAAATTTATTTATTTTAATTGGAGGTTAATTACTTTACAATATTGTATTGGTTTTGTCATACATCAACATGAATCCACCACAGGTTTTTACCTCCCCCTTAGATGCCTAGAGAATTTAGTAGAAGGCTTGTTCCCAGAACAGAGCTATCAGCAGAGACATCTGCAAAGAACATGGGCTGGGGGTGGTGGGGACAACTCTTGGAGATCAGAGTTCACTCTGTGTTCCATGGTCTCTGCAAGGCCCAGCAAACATTTATTTGTCAAACATTTGCTTTTCCATCTCTATGTCAATTGCCTTCCTCCCCTTTGAAGTCTCAAACCACTACCCCCAACACCCTCTTTTATCTTTAGCTGAAGATGGTATTTAAGGTGAATGTTTCACCATTTTGGCAACTTACTCAGTTTCCCTGGGTCTCTCCCATGTAGATATATTATTAAAAATTTTTTGTGATTTTCACTTGTTGATCTGTCTCATCAATTTCAAAAGAACCTAGAAGGGTAGAGGAAAACTTCTTCCTCCCCAATATAACCTAACCAGAACTAATATGAAAACATAAACCTTTTAGGTGGTATTTCTAAGGCCATTAAAAAAAACTGGTCGATTCAATTCAATCAACAAAAAAGAAATCAATCAATGTAGTGAAGAATTCAAATGGGTTATTTAGCATAACTCAAACAACAACACTGTCACATAAGTATAGACATAAGTAACCTTCCTAGGGCATTATGCTAAGTGAAATAAGTCCGAGAAAGACAAATACTATACTGTACAATATGACGTATACCTGGAATCTAAAAAATAAAACAATCTAGTGAATATAACAAGAAAGAAGCAAACTCACTGATACAGAAAACAAACTATTGGTGACCAGTGGAGAGAGGGAAGGGGGAGGGGCAATATAGGGATAGGGGAGTAACAGGTACAAACTATTAGGTATAAAACAAGTTACAAGGATATACTGTACAACATGAGGAATACAGCAAATATTTTATGATAACTATAAGTATAACCCTTAAATATTGTGATCACTATATTGTATAATTTATATAATACTATACAACTGGGGCTTCTCTTGTAGCTCAGTCAGTAAAGAGTCTGCCTGCAATGCAGGAGACCCAGGTTCAATCTCTGGGTCAGGAAATCCCCTGGAGAAGGAGATGGCAATCCACTCCAGTATTCTTGCTTGGGAAATCCCATAGACAGAGGAGCCTGGCGGGCTACAGTCCATGGAATCGCAAAGGGTTGGACATGACTTAGCAACTAAACAACAATAACAAATATTTCAATTAAAAAAGTTACAAATGTTGGGACAAAAAGAAATCGTCCTTATTCCTATGTAACAATCCTTTTCCCGTTAACTCTCCATTCATTCCTCTCCCTCACTAAGATATAGATTCCTATGCCTGTTGGTGGTGACAAGTCAAAAAGAAATCTAGTGGTAACTGGTTTTCTCTGGATGTGAAGGATCTGTGTGATACACCCTGGGGATTAAAACAGGAAGTGTAAATATAAAGCCCCATCATGGTTTTGGATTAGAATAAGTAGGAAGAGTCATTTCTTAATCTGCCTTAATACAATTTAATTAGCCATCTACCTAATCCCCTCATTTGACATCTATATTTACCTGCAAAGAAGTTTTAAAAGGATTTATTGATCCTTTAACTGAATCAGCTGAAGAAAACAGAACTTGCTTAAAATATCTGCTCCAATCATATTTGCCTCAATAGCCAGGAAAATTTTAATGCAAAGTCCTGATAAAACCTTCACTCTTTCTTGGTAACAAAGACAAAAATTTTAAGGGGAGATATAACCTACTGTGTTACTGAGATATAACTTACTGTGATGTAGTGGCAAACATGATTTTGGTGTATAAACAAGGTCATTCACAAGTTACCACTAATTTTGAAGAAAAAGACTGAAAACAGCATAAATGGCTAATTTTCTTATTTATAATGTATCTGAGTCAAATGAGATGATGGAGAAAAAAGAGCTTCTGTAGTTTATATAATGACTAAGTTATTCATATGTGTACTTTTCAAGAAGTAAGATCCTTGAAAAAAATACTTTTTCCTCAAAATGGGGTTTATTTTTCTCATGTGACAGGAAATTGAAAGGTGGCAAGCGGAACTGGTAACAAGAGCTTCCTAATGTCACCTGTGCCTAGTTCTGCCATTCTTGTGGAGAGGCTCTTGTCATCACAGTCACAAAAAGCTATTCTATCTTCAGCCTTAAACTCATGTTAAAAGATGTGTGTGTGTGTGTGTGTGTGTGTGTAAAACATTATACTCAAATATTCTATTTCTCAACTTTCTACAGTATTAGAGTGGTGGTTCTGTAAGTCCTCAGAAATCAACCTCCTCCTGAAGAGAGGAAGAAACTCTCCAGGGCTTCGGCCGTAATTATCTCTAGACAAAAGTTACAGAGGATTTCTCAAACTTAAAAATCCATTCCCCAAGGGCAAACTTACCAGAGCATGAAGTGCTCTTGTCAATGGAACCAAACTCTGCACAGCTCTCCACCGCGGAGCCAGCAGAGCCGTCTGCGGGCTGAGGGTTGCCTGGGACTGGAGTTCCTTTGTTTGATTTCTAAGACAAAAGAACCTGTAGCATCAGCCTGAATTGTACCCAGGCTACCGTGAATGAGTATTCCAGAATTCCTGACTCTTCCAGTGATCTCCATGTTACACATCTGGCCCAACAGTAAGCAAATAGAGATCACAGAAGTCCTTTGTTCCATGCCTAATTCAACTTTATAAAGGACCCAGAAGTTGTATAGCAAAGGGTTTGAAAACTCCAAATTGAAGGTTTCATTTCTTTGAGCTACACATTTAATCTATAAATCATTTTTAAAGACTCGTTAAAGATAAATGTTCTTTCCTAAGTGGACATATCACTATGGATTTTATGGAAAGACATTCCAAAGTTGACAAGTATCTTCGAAGTGTTAGTCACTCAATCGTGTCTGACTCTTTGCTACCCCATGGACTACAGCCCACCAGGCTCCTCTGTCCATGGAATTCTCCAGGCAAGAATACTGGAGTGTGTAGCCATTCCCCTATCCAGGGGATAAAACAGCATAACATTGAGTTTATATTGTCCCTCAGCAGCATTCTAAGCAGGTTGTGGCCTTCTTACTGTTTTATGCAGCAAGATTTGGGTGGGAAAGGATTCAAGTCGGCAAAGAGTGATACCTAATTTCCCAACAAGATGGTTGCATTACACCAAGTTAATCTCCTCAATCTCCTCCACAGTCCCTTAAATACACTCCACTTGAACTACCACAGATCTTTCATGGTTTTCATTCTCCCCAAACAATCACTACAACTTATATTGTCCTCCACTCTCTTTTGGACCTATCCACACAGCTTCCGTGTCTTTGAGGGTTCAGCTCAAGTCCTATCTCTTCCAGGAAGCCTCTCCCAACCTCTCCAGTCACAGTGTACTCTCTGTCCACTGATGATCTGCTATCTATTTGACACTTCATCATCTACCACTTTGGAGTGTCCATTGGCAGTTTAATCTCCAGCTCTTACCCCTCTCCCATGCTCTAAATTCATCCTGCCAACCTGCTAGAAATCTTCAAAATGATAACCTGCTGGCGCCTCCACTCAACACGTCCAAAACAACTTATCATCTTCCAGTACCAATCATCCACCCCCAACACACACACACACACACACACACACACACACAAAAACCTCCTATCTTCTCTATTAAGGGAGTTCAGCATCTACCAAACATTTCCTAAAGCACTACAGGAGAAGGCAATAGCACCCCACTCCGGTACTTTTGCCTGGAAAATCCCATGGACAGAAGAGCCTGGTAGGCTGCAGTCCATGGGGTCTCAAAGAGTTGGACACGACTGAGCGACTTCCCTTTCACTTTTCACTTTCATGCATTGGAGAAGGAAATGGCAACCCACTCGTGTTCTTGCCTGGAGAATCCCAGGGATGGGGGAGCCTGGTGGGCTGCCGTCTATGGGGTCGCACAGAGTCGGACATGACTGAAGCAACTTAGCAGCAGCAGCAGCAGCAACTGCATCCATCCCCTTTCTCTTCTTCTCCACGGTCATCAAAGTTGATTGCTGGGACCTCAGCAGTAGTCTTTACTGCTTTCCCCACATCCTCCTTGATTATCCCCACCACTTCCCTGCCATCCAGCCCCAACATCACCACTAGAAAGATTTCTCTAAACCACATGCAATCCCTGCTTACAGCTTGTCATTGACAGCCTTCTTAAAGTAGCTCCAGCCACACCCCTTCTCTTCACTCACCTGACCCTCAACCCAAATCCTCCTACCACTCATTCTATGCTTCCTTACTTCCCAGCTTTAACTTAGTAACTGTTTCTATCCTCTGCCCATCAGAAGCCTCTTTTCATCATTCAAGACCCAAGTCAAGTGCTTCTTTCCTCTTAGATTACTGTTAATCAAATAATTTCTTTACTCTTCCAACAGCTTTGTACATATAACTTTGTGTGACTCTGTCCTAACCTGTCATGTACACACCTTTCCTGACTACTAGACTGAAAAGTCCTTGGGGGCAGAGTCCATGAGGACAGATTATTACAACCCCTTCCTACCAAGTGGGCTTCCCTGGTAGCTCAGTTGGTAAAAAGAATCCACCTGCAATGCAGGAGACCCCAGTTCAATTCCTGGGTCAGGAAGATCCCCTGGAGAAGGGATAGGCTACCCACTCCAGTATTCTTGGGCTTCCCTGGTGGTTCAGATGGTAAAGAATCCACCTGCAATGCGGGAAACCTGGGTTCAATCCTTGGGTTGGGAAGATCCCCTGGAGGTGGGCATGGAAACCCACTCCAGTATTCTTGCCCAGAAAATACTCATGGACGGAGGAGCCTGGTGGGCTACAGTCCGGGGTTGCAAAGAGTCAGACACGACTCAGTGGGTAAGTATAGCACAGCCCCACCCAGTACCCAGGAAATACTCAACAAATAAGCTGAACAGAATTGAATGACCTGTCCCACAACATTCATTCATTTTACAAATATTTACCGAGCCAAACCAACAGAAAAAACATCTCTGCCTTTGTGGCACTTATATGCTAATGGTAGAATACAGATGGTAAATGAAATAAACAAATAAATATACACTGTTAGAAATAAATGGTAAAAAAAAAAAAAACCTACAAAAGGGAAAGGGGACAAGAGTAGTGGGAACAGGGTCCAATTTTCCCCTGGGTGACCGGATAAGATGCTACTTCGAAGCCAACAGGGAGCAAAGACCTGAAGTAGGTAAGGGTGGAGGGACAGCAGGTGAGGCAGGAACCTGTCTGGAACAGGCAACCAGGAGGCCCGCATGGCTGAAGTGGGACAAGTGAGGGGGCGAGAGGTCAGAAAGAAGGTCAGAGGGGACACCAGAGGCCAAATACTGGAGGCCATGTAGACTATTGGGATGACCTTGACCTTCACTGTTTTTGAGCTGGGAGCCATTATAGTACTCAAGTTACATTTTAAAAGGATCATTTTAAAAGTACCCTCTCAATCATTTTAATAATGCTCAAGGTACATTTTAAAAGTACCCTCTGGCTATTGAGTTTAAATTACACTATAGGAGTGACAAGGACAGGGGCAGGGATGCCAGTTAAGAAGCAATTGCAATAAACTAGGTGGGAAGTGGTCCATACTCTTCCAGTCCTAGGCTTTCCCTGAGAGGCAGGCTTCCAGATCCCAGTTAGCCAGACCTATTCGTGACAGCTGGAAAAGAGTTTCTAAGGGTTAGGTTCCTCAGGTGCTCAAATAAGAGCCAGAGCTTGCCAAGTGTATCCTTAATTGACTTGTAAACCAAAGAGAGTTTAGGGAAAAAAGAGAAGGGGTCCAAGACCAGGACAAACAGCTTAGGGTGGTTGGCTCACAAGGGAGGAGCCAGACTATAGGCTACAAGGCATCTCAGTAAGGGACACGACAAGGAGTGTGGCGTGCTGTCTGTTTGCTACCTACACCCCCTCAACAATGCTTGGGATTCCCAGGCCAGGCCAGGAAGCAAGGGCTGTTCCTTTTACTTTTCTGATGAAGGCATTGTATCAGTGAACAAAGTTACAGTGAATTTGTCAAATTATTTAGAGAGTCGAACAATCAGATTATACACAATGAAAGAGGTAAAAGGGGTAAAAATCGGCTGTGAAAATCATCAAAACCAAGGAAATTCCAGGCAAAGCCCATGAAAATACTTCAGGGCTCAACAGAAACTCCTCGATTCCCAGTACTAAAAGATACTAAGACATTTACACACACACCATAATTATAAATCTGTTAGTAAATACTCATTCCATTAAAGGAAATGCTCTACCTTCACCTGACACACAACACAGAAAAGCATGAAGCTAAATTTTAGCTCAAATACTTTAGGGAAAAGCTCCTAACAGTGGTTATCTGGAGGAGGAGATGAGAGGGGAACTTTTATTATCTCCATTATCTATTTCGATATGTTTTAACTTATAGTGAGCCTATAATCTTATTAAATAATAGTATTAATTTTGAGGTATTAAAAAAGCAAAAAAGACATCAACCAAAGGAAAAAATATACCAAGGAGCTAACTACACAAAAGGAGCCCCTGGGTAAATAGTTTTGAAGCATGAAAAGCAATAATAATGTGAATAACTGAACCTTATTTTATCTGTATTATGACACATTTTTATAATGCCAGGGATTTTTGTTGATTTTGTAATATAAGCAAGCTTTAGTTTCTTGAAGAATAAAAGGCAAGAGAGTTACCTAAGAAAGTTCTAGAATGATTACTGATGAGTGATTAGATTACATTTCTCTGGGTATCATCATGAAAAAGGGTAGATGCTTAGCAGTGTGCAATGACTTTAAGGGCAATCTTATTCAGAATCAAAGTGGCCAGACAGCTTCCTGCAGCCTTGTGATTGTTATTTCTCCTACATATCTCTGAAACATTTAGACTTAAGTTTGCTCAAAGAGCTTAGGGATAAAAAAAGGAAGTGAGCACATGGTCTCTCTTATTATTGTATTCTGCCATCAGTGATTCTTGGAGTAGCAGGAAGGACTTTGTACATGGGCTACATGGGCTAGAATTAGTAGCAGAAAGGGACATAGTTAAGGTGGAACAGTTGTCTAAGCTTTGAATTCTTTTGCTTTTTTAGTTTTTTGCCGCTTTGATGTAATCAAAATACAACTTGGCTTCAAAATATCTACTCACAGATTTTTCTACCCCAGTTCTGTTCTAGTCTTTTTTACATATACCAGTACAAACAATTCTGTGAACCAATGAAAACTGCAAGATTTTCTGTCCAAGACCAAGAAAATAGAGGAGTTAGAGTCAAAAAAGCTTTGAAAAGATTGACTTACCACTGGATTTAATTTCTCGGACATAATTACTAGGGAACCAGCCCGTTCTCCCATTTAATGTGCCTTCCCACCAGCCTCCTTCTTCAACTCTAGTGACATAAATGATGTCCCCTTTACAGACAGACAGCTCGTCTTCATTAGTCTGCTTAAAGTTGAATCTCGCCTTTACTATCAACTGGTGACTTCCATTTTCCGTCATCTCCTGGAGAAATAAAAGTCACACTAGATTAGGTACTCATGTCTACGAGGCTGGGGCAGAAATTCTATGAATTTAGGCAAATAAAGTAGGGTGACCAAGGATAAAACCCCAGGTCTATCTCAGTCTTGAATCTTTAACTTAGGAATGGGCCTGATATAGGTAGGCCTTGTGGGGGCACAGGCAGTGAGAAGGGGATTAATAAAGCCCTCAAAATTGTAGGCAAACTTTTGCATTTGTGAGAATGCGTATTTTGGAGGGGGTCATGCCTTCATCTCCTTGTCCCCCACCAGTTATCTAAAGATACTACTTTTATTTTTTTGGCCACACCACTCAGCTTCTGAGGATCTTAGTTTCTCTACCAAGAATCAAACCCAGGCTCCCCCCAATGGACGCATGGAGTCCTCATCACTGGACTGCCAGGGAATTCCTGAAAGATACTTATTTAAATGAGCTAGGAAACAAAGTAGATTAATAAACTATCCCACTCTGCCTGTACCCAACACCCAGACAAAGTCTTACATAATTACATGACCAAGATTAGGTACTAACCTCCTCTCATAAAATCTGCCTCCCACCTCCCAATTACTAAGAATATCTTAAATTGGCTAAGGCTTAGTCATATGCAAAGATCAAATATCCCATAGTTACCCAAGTCAGGAGCTCTTAACCTGTCACAGGTGCCTGAGAAGATGATAGCACAATGTGCCTTTACCCAAAACAGAGACTAGTAAGTTCCGGGAGAAGATTTTGCATACAATTTGAGAGGGCCAAGGGGTATAGAACCATACAGTGTTCATCAGCTTCTAAAAGGGATCTCTGATCTCAAAAGGTTAAGTGCTTTGGAAGTAATTAAAGTACTTTGGAACTAATAGCTCCTGATGGCTTAAAGCACGTGGGTGGATTTTGACAAGGAATAAAGGTCTCAAAACAGCAGAAGCTAGGGTGCTGCCTTCCAAAAGAAAGCTCCCATTAAGACCAAATACAATGATAATTGAGCCATCCCAATACAGGAGCTCCTCTCGAGCTCAATAGGAATTTCTCAGTTGCTCAATTCTAGAAAGGGATGGGCTTCCCTGGTGGCTCAGACAGTCAAGAATCTGCCTGCAATGCAGGAGACCTGGGTTTCAATCCCTGGGTCAGGAAGATCCCCTGGAGAAGGGAATGGCTATCCACTCCAGTAGAAATGGATAGAACTTTGAGGCTTCAACCCTGACTTTCTGACTCTGTGGCCCACATGCCTTTGATCTGTTCCCTTGAGCCAGCCTGAATTGGGGTGAGGTTCCAAATTCATTTTATCACAACACCGCAAACCAACAGGATGGTATCTCACCACCTATGGAGATGTAACCAAGATAGCCATAGTATTTTACGGATTTAAAAACAGGCCAGGGGAATTGGGGACCATACTTACCACTGGCTTTGACTGCCTTTGCAGTCCTGGAGCTGTGCTAGAAACTGCTCCCTGTGGGTTTGTCTGAGAACTATTAGCAGCGCTAAGAGAAGAGGAACGTCCACATGGCCTTTCTGAGAGCTGATCTGTGAAAAGAGGAAAAGGCACCGTAAAGAGAGCCCTCTGTGTCAGAAAAACGTCTCCAGCAAAATATTATCTTTCACGGGACATTATCAAAGGCAATCTGACCAGACTTCTAACTGTTCCATGATGAACATGCTGAGCTTATTTCATCCCCCCTCCCCTCCACTGTAGTGGCCAACTTCTCTTTCTTAACCTTACTGGCCATTGTTCTCCAGTAGAAGGAAAAACAGCGACACAACCACATTTTCTCTTAACCCATTTCTCTACAACACTTTGCTCCTGAACCCGTTGCAACAGTATGCCCTGTGATCCCCAGCAGAACTATATTGGGTACCAAACAGCTGTCTGTGGCTCTTATTACTCTGAAATATTTTAAATTTCTCGCTTTGTTTTTTGGCCCATAACTGAGTGGTTCTTTTCTTCCTCATATGGAGCAGTCTATGTGGCACATATAATGTCAAATCTCCCTTGTGCCTGGGGGATGGGAGAATGAGAATGAGAGAGAATGTGTGTCTGGGAAAGATCAGTCTTGATACTAGAATCTTTTTTTTTTTTTTTAGCTCAAACTCAAGAGTCTTTTCCTTGAAACCATGTGAAATTCGATCAGCCCAGCGCTGAGTTGGGTGTTTTCAGAATGCCCAGAGCATACTAAAGGGAGGAGTTGGCTTCCTGACAAATTCAAATGAGAGTTCTTTTCCTCTCCATTTATTTTTAAAAGATATAAACTGCAAAAGTCTAAAGCCCAAACATTCCCTAGGCGACAAGCTCAGTATCCAAGTAATTTCCTTGATGCTGTGGGTTTTAACTTTCACCTCCTTGTATTTTATAAATATCTGTGGCAAGGGAAGAGACTGTAAAACTTGCTAGGAGAGTTTGGCAAAGGAACATATAATTTGTATGGCATAATGTTAGAATTATACGATCCTCCCTGCCCAGAACTGGATAGTTGTCATGTGTGTTAAATATAGTTACTTGAATTAGCTGTACTTTCTGCTATACGCCTTGCAATAGCGCCAAAGCATTTTCTTCCAGAAAGCAAAAGAACAACTTCAGAGAAGTATTTTTACATTTATTGCTATTATATACAGCTCTTTTGACTAAAACTGTAATTACTTGATAGCTTCCTAGATGCCCCAGCCTCTTTGGCACTTGATTATATTGTCTGTTCTTGTTCTTTAATTGTTTCACGTGGGTAAGTTGAGTCTCCCTAAATAGATGGTAATTTTCTCCAGGGCGGGGGCCACGTCTTACACTTCCTTTGTAGCACCTGGCAGTGCTGGGCACACAGCGTGTTGACTTTCCAGTGTTTTGAGCAGCAAGACCCAAGTTGGAGCATCGGGGCTCTAGAGTCAGTGAGATGTGGGTCTGAATCCCAGGTCTGCTGCTTACTTTCTACTCAAACCACTATGGGCCTGACTTTCCTCATCTGTAATATGGACCTACTACTGACACCTACTCCACCGACTCCCAGGCTTGTTTCAAAGATTGAATGGGACTACGGATGGCTCTTAGGGCAGCCATGACCCATGGTAAGGGCTCAACACATTTAACTATGGTTATTACTGCCCTGCTCTCAGTAAGATACTGTATCATGGAAGGAATGAAGCTATCCTTTAAGGTTATCATCATTTGGTTCACATGTACTAGGATTTATATTTATTTCATTCTGTTAATGTGATGGGTACTAAACATTTAAATAAATGATGTTCTTTTCTCTCACTATGAACCTGAGGTTTCATTTCCAGTGCAAGGTTACTGAAGGGTTCCTTAACATGGACAAAGACATACTGAAAACTATGAGAAAAAAAAAAATGTCTCTGGCGGGGAAAGGGAAGTAACGGCTGCATTTTGTAAACTTTATGAAAAAAGGAACTGATCTTTTTCCTTTTAATTTTCTGCCTTGTTATACTCAGGGGCCTATTTGATAGCTTTGAATGAAATTGTTTCTTGATTCTTATTATATTAAGGGCATTAGAAAAACATCTGTAATAGTTATGTTGAAATCCTAAAGTATAACGAATTAAAGCATCTGGCACCCATTGGGGTTCTTTTAAGGGGAAGAGAGAAATCTGTCCCAAGGGCACAGTTGTGGCCATAGTCGGATCCTAGAGGAATCAGAGACATGTGAACCCAAACATGTCACCCAGACCCCCCCACCCATCTCAAGCCCTACTTACCTTCTGTTGCTTTGTTGACAGCTAAAAGAGTGTTCAGAACCTTGGAGAAATTGACCCCTGCATAAAGGTCCTCAGGGTCAAATATCTATGAGAAAGGAAATTGAAACTGTTAAGACACTGTAAGTATTCAACTCAACAAACCAAAGTATCAGAAGGCTACTTCCTCCAGCTCTCAGGGGAAAATAATGTAAAAGCCAAGACCCAAACCTCTGTATACCTTTGGGAAAAAATGAAAGCGGCAGCAAAGCCGCCTAATGACATATGGCAGCCATCAGTGAGTCAGAGAGAAGCAGTAATGGGAAATGAGAACTACGCCGAGTGCAGCGCCCACCAGGAAATGCACAGACCTGCTCTTCTGACCTGAACCCATCAATACTCTCGGCCCAGTTACGGAAACCCTGTGCTGGGTTACAGTCAGTGCCCATCACCTACCGAAGGCGGGGGAGCCCTTGTGACACCCTTCCCTCAGTACAGTTTATTCACTGTTCTCAGCCGGGCACTGTCAGCACTGCCTTCCTCTCTTCTGCCCATCCTCACTGCGGCCACACACTGGGTCCCAACTTCACACTGCCCAAACTTCCTGCCTAGGCCTGCCTCTTGCTCCCAGCCTCAGTGCCCAGTTTCTGCTGCTTGACCTTGCCTCTCTCAGCTCATCTTCATGGATCTGACCCTTGGCCACTCTGAGCCTCTAGGTTCTTCCTGGCCTTAGGTAACTTTTCCGGATATGACCTCTGGCCTTCCTGGTATTGCTCAACTGCTGGCAGCAAAACATTGAAGACATACAATATTTCACATGGCCAGTTGCAACCATCATTCTGATATCCCCTGTCCCTAGGGAAGATACCAAGCAGTTACTGTTTTAAAGACAATTGTTCATTTAAAAGTGTATTCAATATCTTGTCATAACCTATCATGGAAGTGAATCTGAAAAGGAATAGATCTGTAGATGTATAAGTGAATCACTTTGCGGAACACCTGAAACATTGTAGATCAATTATACTTTAGTAAAAACTAGTTTCACAAATTTAAGAATAAAATTTCAAATGCATTCAATGTATTAAAGTGTATGGAGATGTCTTCTAGTCTCATAAATGTGTATTTGAAACTAGAAGTCTGCTCAAGGACAGGCTCAACCTATTAATCTGCCAGTCAATGATACAGATCTATATATGGTTTCGTGGCTAAGTCTTGTCTGACTCTTGTGACCCCATGGACTATAGCCTGCCAGGTTCCTCTGTGCATGGGATTTCCCAGGCAAGAATACTGGAGTGGGTTGCCACTTCCTTCTCCAGGGATCTTCTCGACCCAGGGATCGAACCCACATCTCCTGCACGGGCAGGTGGATTATTTACCACTAGCACCACCCTCCAATGCTTAACCAGATGCCCACTTTCTGGATGGAAATACACCTTAAACATTTTGTTTCAGGATGTCAAGAAGTTTGCATCCTTTTTTTCTCCCAGTATGGTGATGGGAATAAAATGTACCTTTTCATGTGGGGCATCGTTGGTAATGAGCCTAAGATTCTGAAGGATCTGTCTTCCCTGATGGGAAGGTAGAGACATTTGTTCCATTTCTAATCTGCATGTTTTCTGGGAGCTTTGTCAAAATCCAATTTTATCTTCTTTGTGTACATATTCTTTAAGACCTAAAATCTGTCTCTTGAGTGAAAATATATAGTATCCATTTTTTTCCCCACATTTGGGAGGGAGGCCGTCAGTGTAAACAATATATGCAAATGTGGGCCTCTTCTGAGACCCACAGGTCTTTATTCATTTAATCAATGAATGTTTTGCATTCAAACTTAAAATGACTGACGAGCCCAATCACATCTAAAAATGAGATTCTAATATACTTCTAGCAAAGGGGAGATGTCAGTATTACTAAAGAGTTAAAGGACACTACAATCCAAATATGTTCCTGAATGCTACAATCTAAAATGCAAAGGTTTCCAGGAATAAATGGATAGGCATTCTGTTTTAGTTTGCCAAGACCTGAGTGAACAAGATGCAACAGACCCTAGAGACACTATCAAGTATCCCATGGGATTCCAGACTTATTGCATCTCCCTTAGAAGTGATATCAATGGGAAAGTGTTAATGACATGTAGGGACTTCCCTGGTGGCTTAGACGGTAAAGCATCTGGGAGATGCTGGGAGACCTGGGTTCGATCCCTGGGTCAGGAAGATCCCCTGGTGAAGGAAATGGCAATCAACTTCAGTACTATTGCCTAGAAAATCCCATGGACAGAGGAGCCTGGTAGGCTACAGTCCATGGGGTCGCAAAGAGTCAGACATGACTGAGCGACTTCACTTTCAATTTTACTTTAATGACATGTATGCCAAAATGGTAACAAAGTAAAAAACTCTTAGTGGGAGTGTGAGCATGTGTATACACGTGGATGTGTGTATTGGGTAGATGTGGTGGAGATGAGTGTGTCTAAAATAATAAATGGACGTAAATATTAGCAGAAAAAGGCTGAGAACTGTGATAAAAAACCTCCACCTTTCTTTTGAGGTTGCTCCTTATCCAGGTTAACTGACCTCCTATAGGCGACCACACTGGCAATATTCACTTGTGTTAGTTGTTGTTTAGTCGCTCAGTCATGTCCAACTCTTTGCAATCCCATGAACTGTAGCCTGCCGGGTTCCTCTGTCCCTGGGATTCTCCAGGCAAGAACACTGGAGTGGGTTGCCATTTCCTTCTCCAATGCATGAAAGTGAAAAGTGAAAGTGAAGTCACTCAGTTGTGTCCGACTCTGTGCGACCCCATGGACTGCAGCCTACCAGGCTCCTCCATCCATGGGATTTTCCAGGCAAGAATACTGGAGTGAGGTGCCATTTCCTTCTCCAGGGGATCTTCTCAACACAGGGATTGAACCCACATCTCCTGCATTGGCAGACGGAGTCTTTACCACTGAGCCGCTAGGGAAGCCCACTTGTGTTGGTACTTGGTCGAACTTGAGAATAAAGACATTGATCAGAAAATGAAACATACATCAGCAAGAGGCACGGCAGCTGCCTGAGGGAAGTTGCCTGCACTATACACAGTTCCCTTTTTTAGAAAACCTCAATACACTAGAATTTACCCACAGATGCTGTTCTGAAGCACTCGGAACTACATAGGAAGAAGTTGGAAGGGGCCTCTCGGGACTAGTAGAGAAGGCAAAGCCGGAGGGGTATGATTTCTGAGCCAGTGGAAAGTTAGACAGAACCATGTCACCCTCCACTGCACCACACCCTCACAAGCCTCACATGGAATAATACTGAACATTCCATTCCAGACCTTCTTCCTCACTCTTGAATTGGTCACCTACTAAAATGGAAATACTGTCTATAGAAAGTGCAATACTTTCAGCTGCTATCAGTCTTTCACACCTTAGTGGAAATGAGAGGTGTGAGACCAAGTTCAGAGATGATGATGTGGAGAAAAACTAAGGGCACTGGCACCCATCTGGAAAAAGCAAGGGAGACTCCCCCACCATGGAGAGAGTATGAGGTAAGTAGACTCCAAGTCACTTGCCTAAGATTAATCCCAATCATTTACATGTACAAAATGGAGAACCAATTCCCCTTTTCTATCTGCAAAGCACTGGGATGGTGAAAAGGTAATGCAAATTTGTGCTCAGATGCTATATGCGATTTCCCAATATAACGGCTGGATAACATGCATCTCTGGCTTCTTATGCAAGCTTCATGCACCTGTTTAGTGTCTCTGGTATGAAACTAAGCTTCAGATTACCTGAACTTTTTTTTTAATTTTTTTTGGTCCACATGATGAAGAATGT
>SJXQ01007977.1:13760-29616 GCA_006408695.1 Aepyceros melampus | reverse complement strand
GTGGGATCTTAGTTCCCTGACCAGGGACTGAACCTGTGTCCCCTGCACTGGAAGCATGGAGTCTCAACCACTGGACCACCAGGGAAGTCCCTAGCTGAACTTTCTTGATACTTATTTTGGTGCAGAAATTAGCTGCTTAGTTCCAGTTGGATCTGTGAAGGTCGAATGAACAGCAGGATTCCCTCCCTCCATTCACCACTACTGTGAGGCAGACAGGAAAGAAAAGATTGCTTCTTAGACTACAGCTCAACGGTTTCAAGGTCCCAGGTCTGCCATGGAATGAGGCAAGGTTCAAGAATAACAACAACAAAAAAACATTTACTCTACACTGGGTAAGCAATGGAGAGACAAGGAGTAAAGTTCATTAAAGATTTTAAGTATTTATATAGAGCCAACCTAAGGTCTAATCCTACATCAGCAGCTGAAATCAGACAAGGCCTTTCATTTTTAAATGTTTCCCCACATTTTTCCATTTTGGATATCCACAATGACAGCAAAACCTATTTTCCATCCACTAAACACCAGGTGTTAATTCTGAACCATTGGGGATCTGCCAGTATAAGCTGCACAGAAGTTAATATTTATATGGCTTTACAAATAGATCTTTTTTGGAGGAGTTTTCAGTTTCAACATGTATGCTATTTTATGACATCCTCCCTAAACTGACAAAAGTAAGGAAGCACAGGAGAAGACACTCCTCCAACCATTTGGTAATCTTACTGCTACAATTTCCTGACTTACTGAGCCCCTGCTATGTGCTATGGGCTGACACCATCCATTCATTGCCCTTGATTCTCCTAGCAAGCCTGTAATCTGGGTACAGTTATTTTCCCCCATTTCATAGATAAGTAAATGGTGACTCAAAGTAAGTAGTTAAGTCACAAAGCAAGAATGTGATGGAATCAATAAAAATATACAAGAAAGTGCTCTGAGGAGCATTTTAGCCCTGTATGCATACTCAAAGTTTTACTGTGTGTGTGTTAGTTGCTCAGTCATGCCCCGACTCTTTGCGACCCCACAGATGTAGCCCACCAGGCTCCTCTGTCCATGAGATTCTCCAGGCAAGAATACTGGAGTGGGTTGCCATTCCTTTCTCCAGGGGATCTTCCTGACCCACGGATCGAACCCAGGTTTCCTGCATCGCAGATAGCCTCCTTACCATCTGAGCCACCATGTTTTCCTGACATTAAAAAGATGAGAACAAAATCTGTGAGTTTGTACATGAAAAGAAATCCCTTGCTGCTATCAATACAAGGAGTACCTTTACCACCTGCAGCAAATTGGTTACAACCTCTAAGACAACTTAGTACAACTAATTGTGACAAAGAGAAATTCACCTGTATGAGAAGACTGTCTCTGCAGGGGTTTGCTTAACTCCTGTGCTGTCTTTCTCATTTCAGGGGGCAGCCCTGACCCAGCAGGCACCTCGTTGTGTTTGCCAGAAGGGGTTCAGGACTGTACTAAGTTACTCTTGTTTGTTCGTCTGGTTCCATCGTCCATATACATTAAGTGCTGGCTGATGGGGTGGGGGATCCGGCGCATGGTTACAGGACCAAGTGAAATCATTCCTCAGCATCATGCTCTAAGCATCTGCGTTAACCAGTCATTGTCTCCGACACATCCTCGTTAAGACAAGAAGCCATACCACTAACCAGTTCAGAACTAGGTGATGCCTCTAATGCCACGTGGCTTCTGTACCACTCAGTGCATTTCATTTAAAGCTAATTCAGGGTTTGAGGGGATCACAATAGACTCCATCACTCAACTATTAAAGCCTAATCAACTGCAAAGCAAGTGATTCAGTGAGACCACATGGATATAGCTTATGTTTCAGGCCCATTTAAAAAAAAACAAACTTTTTTCAAATATTTTAGGAACATTCCATCTCTTCCTTGTTCTTGTTCTTATTGAATTAGATCTTAAATTAACTTAGACCATCTTGAATCACATTCTCTAATCCTCACAGCTGAGCACACTGCCTCTGTTAACCCCTGAACTTTGGAGGAAATGTCATTACATCGTGCGACAGAGCAAGCACATCTGACTGCTTAGTCATATTTCACTGGGTGGCAGTGCTCCTGGCTCTGTAGACATGACCTGGGATGCTTCCACCCAGCTCCTCCTAAAAGCAGTCACCCAGTCAGCAACAAATAATCCTCTCATCTCAGAAACTAGACTCACTTCGATACTGGATTCCACTTACAAGAATACAGGAGTTAGCATTTATACTCTGCTTGGTTTTAAATGATAACTCTTCCAACTTGATATGGTGAAAAGCCTGCTCACTACTTCTCTCCCTTATTTCCTTCCTTTCTCTACACTTCAGCCATTTAGAGAACAAGGTCTGACTTATGCATGTAGCTGCAATAACATCGGTGTGCTGAAAAGAACACCGACGTGAGGGTCAGGAAACCTTGACTCTAATCCAAGATTTGTCACTGCGGGGCAGTTGTGAGGACTCAAGGAAAGCAACACTACTTTCTTTGTGTCTCTGTTTCCCATCTGGATGGTGAGAGATGTCTTTGACCAAAGGAGCGCAGTAAAAGGCCTGCTGATTCATCCTCTGAACAGGGGCTCCCAAAGGCAGCATCTTGGCTGGGTCCCCAAGGTCCAGAATCTGGTCTTCAAATCTCAAGGCTCTTGAAAATAGACTCACATTAACCACATTCACAAAAGGCTAATACATAAAGTGAAAAGCCAATGTACTAATTTTTCAAAAAAACTGAACCATTAAGAGGATTGGATCCTTCCATTTTACGGTCTAGATCACTCTCTCCCAACAGAGAAATCTACATGGTAAGCCAAATTACAATCAGAAATTTGTTGGATAATACAGAATCAGAGCAAAGAGAGCCTGGAGTATCGCAGCCTAACATAATTATTACCTGTTTACAGCTGATTTTTTCTTTTCAAAATGTCATTTTAAAATAGCTTATTTATTAATTCTGGCTCTATCTTCCTGCCAGTGCTTTGTGGGACTCGCGTTGCAATTGGGGATGGCTTTGACCATCTATGTCCTTTTGTTTCTGTGGATTTATACAGAGTTACTTTAGATAACTAATATGGCTTCTTGATGACTTGGACCTCATGATATCCAGAGCCAGGAAGTCCAGCTTCACAGAGCTCCTGTAAAATGAGCAAAGGTCTGAGCATAATAGTTACTGCTCACGCCTCATCTTGAAATCCAAAAATCCACTTCCAGATGGCTTCCTCAGCATCACTGACATCACCCCATCCAACTTTACGATCTCCATTCTTCCTAGTGAGCACATGTTTACGGCAAAAACCACTTTCTCCATGACAGAAATTTATCTTCAGTTGAGTAGCAAGTGTTCAGGAAAGAGGCAAAGGAATGAGGAATGATATGGGCATCCTGATGGAAACAGTGCCAAGATTAAAAAGAGAAAGAGAGAGGACAATTGGCTTTGGATAATCTCACCAAAAAGAGAGTAGACGTGAAAGAAAGGAAAAGACGAAATTGCTCTGGTGCACAGATGCTTATTTCTTAGTCTTGCAGATTGGAACAAGGAACACATTTTCCCAGAGATACAGCGTCATTCCCGCCACTTAGTCTCTGTGACATCTGTAATTCAGTCACATGAGTTATTAAACAAGCCGCTGTGGGCCAGAAAACAGTCACCTTGTAGCACCATATGTCTATGGGAAAATCTGCTATGTGTTCCATACAATAACTTAAAAACAAACTTTTGGAAAATCCATTTTTACACTGAAAAATGCCTGAACATGAGGTCCCAAATCAACATCCTCATCCTTTATACTTCTTCCTTGTCCTTTCATGTAAAGGATAAATTAAAAAGATTAAAAAAACACCCTAGATATTCTAGGTACTATTTCTTTTAGAACTCCCCATGATGAATCCAGCCATAGGTATAAAGACCATGAGAAGAGGCTCAGAAAGTCTAAGAGCTGAGAGCTCCTGCTGGTTCAATTGTCCAGGCAGTGAAGGAGGGGACTCTCCTGTGAAGACAGGGTTCCCAAAGCCCCTGCTTTCTATGATGTAGTGTCAGAGCCTGAAAACCTAGTAGAAGCAACTGCTTCATAACAAATTCCATGCACAGGAGAGACTACTGTTACATGTTGTTGCTCAGCCGTTCAGTTGCATCCAACTCTTTGCAACCCCATGGACTGCAGCACGCCAAGCTTATATCAATAAATCCAAGCTTATATCAATAAATCATCACTCACTGGTAAGGTGGACTATCAGAGAAACTTAAATAAGTCCCATGAGGCCAGTTTTTCTAAAACATCTTCATGTCTGGGCATTGGGGAAGGATGGACTGAGAGTTTGGGATTAGTAGATGCAAATGATTACTTATAGAATGGATAAACAACCAGGTCCTCTGTCATCCCCTTTTCCTCCTGCCTTCAATCTTTCCCAGCATCAGGGTCTTTTCAAATAAGTCAGTTCTTCGCATCAGGTGGCCAAAGTATTGGAGCTTCAGCTTCAGCATCAGTCCTTCCAATGAATATTCAGGACTGATTCCTTTAGAATTGACTGGTTGGATCTCCTTGCAATCCAAGGGATTCTCAGGAGTCTTCTTCAACACCACAGTTTGAAAGTATCAGTTCTTTGACGCTCAGCCTTCTTATGGTCCAACTCTCACATCCGTACATGACTACTGGAAAAACCATAGCTTTGACTAGACAGACATTTGTCGGCAAAGTAATGTCTCTGCTTTTTAATATGCTGTCTAGGTTGGTCATAGCTTTCTTCCAAGGAGCAAGGGTCTTTTAATTTCATGGCTGCAGTCACCATCTGCAGTGATTTTGGAGCCCAAGAAAGCCTGTCACTGTTTCCATTGTTTCCCCGTCTATTTGCCATGAAGTGACGGGACCAGATGTCATGATCTTAGTTTTTTTAATATTGAGTTTTAAGTCAGCTTTTTCACTCTCCTCTTTCACCTTCATCAAGAGGCTCTTTATTTCCTCTTCACTTTCTGCCACAGGGGTGGTGTCATCTGCGTATCTGAGGTTATTGATATTTCTCCCAGCAATCTTGATTCCAGCTTGTACGTCATCCAGTCAGGCATTCTGCATGATGTACTCTGCATATAAGTTAAATAAGCAGGGTGATGATATATAGCCTTTACAAGTACAAAGCTGAGGGAGGGAGGTGGGCAATGAACACAGGAGTCCCCCCTCCGGCAGTCTCATCCACTGCCTTCCTTAAAGTCCTCCACCCTCATGTCTCTCTTTCTTCTTGCCATCTGCATAGATGGCACACACATAAGCTCTCAATAAACTCCAGTATAATACTCTCTACTTATTCTGCAGGGTTTAAGATTAGCCCTGGCTTTCCCATTGGAAAGCCAACTCTTTGCAGCAGTGTCCCCGAGCCCTGGTCCAGCATTCAATGCATATGAGACACTCAATAAACCACCATTCATTGGTGGATCAGTAGGGTGGACTATCAGAAAAACTGAAATAAGCCCCATGAAGCCAGATTTTTAAAACATTTTCATATCTGGGTGTGGAGGAGGGACGGACTGGGAGTTTGGGATTACAGATGCAAACTATTACTTATAGAATGGATAAACAACCAGGCCCTACTGTATAGCACAAGAAAGTATATTTGATATCCTGGGACAAAGCATAAAGGAAAAGAATATAAAAAATGTATAACTGAATCACTTTGCTGTTCAGCAGAAATTAACATAACATTGTAAATCAACTATACTGTAATAGTATTAAAATTTTTTTTTCATCTCCAGATCCTTAGTGTCTAGAAGAGTGTCACATAGTAGGTGTTCAATAACTGTTTGATGAATTACAGTTTAGAAGCTTTTGCCAATTAATTATAATTGAGGAAAAGGCATTGTCAAGATCACAAGCAAAGGCAAAAAGAAATATGATTAGCAAAGAAAAAGAATCTATTTCCATATGACTTTTCAGGAAACATCTGTTATCTAAACTAACACACACCTGTGCTTGTCCCCAAACTGAAGCCCAGTGACTGTGAGGTGACTAAAGATGCTTCAAACTCCACGGGGATGGATTTCAGTGACTCACGTGCCCATGCACTTTCTGGCTTGTCTCGGGTGGTACAAATCTCCTCCCAAAGCACCATGATGTGGGCACTATAGAGAAGGGATGCTGGAAAGAACTGTGAGATGTCACTGTTTGGCTGGCTGGGTTATCTTTTTTTTTTTTTTTGGAACAGTCTATTGTAAAACAGCTTAAAAGACAGCCACTATGAGCCACATTAACCTGTTTATCCCTTGCCTTAAAACAGAGTCCAAGTCCCAGCAGGGCAGAGTGGGACATGACAAAATACAGCAAAGTAACCCAGGAGAAGGAAGAAGCGGTGACAGGCCATTGGCAAGACCACAAATCACACGCCTGAAGTCCCTCTCACACCAGCTAATCTGGGTGGGAAAGATGTTGTGCCAAAGTTTCTCCCACTTTCTTTCTTTCTTTTGAGATCACCTTCAACAATTCATTTGGCAAAGACTTTTGGCATACTTTGCTTACTTCTCTATGTGAGTCACTTTTTCAAAACTATGCCCTTTTCAGAGATGCCCATCGGGCCCAACAGACATCAATCAACCAATTAATGAATAAGTTAATTAGTTTTCCTCCATCTGACCCCAAACAAGATCTGTGCCTAGGAAACCATCCAAACACAGGAAAGTGGGCATTCAGGAGCTCAGAAATCCAAGCCAGCATGAACAGTGCTTTCTGTTAAAAGTCACGTCTCTCAGCCTAAGGTAACCTTGCCTGTGACTGCCTACAAGATCAAGTCCACACGCTTCAAGCCAGCATTTAAAGTGCTTCTCAAGCTGGTCTCACCACTAGCAAGTGTGTCATTTCTTACCATCACCTCTATATATGCCCCAGAATCCTCTACTTCCTTCACTGTGCCACTCTCTGCTAGGCACCCTTCTCTTTATGAACAAGTTCCCTCAATCACCTGAATTGTAGCAGGTGTTCGGGGCCCATCCTCCACCACTCTCCTCCATAGGGTCTTCCTCCAACACTCTACCTTAGTACACAATGAGCTTCTCTTTCCACTCTGTATTATGCTCTAGTCTCTGGCAGCATGGCTACCTAGCCAGACATTCACTGCGAAACTCCATGACTATTTTCCGTACACATGCTGCCTTTTTCCACAATGCTCAGCACTTGCCACATAGACGATCCACAAACATTTGCTGACTATTCCTCTTTCCTTTCAACCTAAAATTTAAGTGGCTATTTCTTCCACCAGAAACACCTGTCCTTTGGGCCTACCTTCTCCAGAAGGAAAGGCAGAGGGAGGTCATTTTTTTTTTCTCATAGAACTTGTTAAATCAGGGCTCATATATTTTCCATCACATTGGGAAGACAGATGTTTGTTTTTGAAGAATATGATTGAGAGAAGAAAAGAAAGCTGATAAGCATTTACCTCACCCAAAGGAAGTGCGGTTACTGCATGGGACCACTTTGGAGAATCAAAGTTAGAGTCCTGGATATGCAAATCTCACATTGTAGTGAAATTGACAGAGTTTGGGTAACACAAGGAATAAGAAGTGACCTGAGGACAGGAAAGGCAGAGAAAGTCTTCCATAGACACTGTGTGACCTAATCTCTCATGTTTTTCTTTTCTTTTCTTTTTTTAACTTTTAAAAATATGAAACAGGTGCTCCAGCTTGGTATAAAGAAACTGAGTAATACTGACTAGGAGAGGCCCAGTTTTCCTGTTAGCCTTATTTTCATCCACTAAAGAGTCACTTCAGACTCTGTGGGAGAGGGAGAGGGTGGGATGATTTGGGAGAGTGGCAGTGTAACATGTATGATATCATAAGTGAAACGAATCACCAGTCTAGGTTCGATGCAGGATGCAGGATGCTTGGGACTGATGCACCGGGATAATCCAGAGAGATGGTGTGTGTGTTTGGGGGGTCTGGATTGGGAGTTCCTGTACACTCGTGGCTGATTCATGTCAATGTATAGCAAAATGAACACAGTACTGTAAAGCAAAACAAACTAAAAAATAAAAATTAATTTAAAAAAAGAGTCACTTCAATAAATAAAGTCAGCTCTTGATAATCTACATATAGGCTGTTAGATATTCAAGCTATCTAAAATTAATTCTTAACAGTTCACCCACTCATTACCCATTCAACAAATATTTACTGAACACCTGGTATATGCCAGGCACTAATGCATAAATTTGTTTTAAGATAAGAAATAAAACGGATGCTATATGAAATCTATCAAGAAAAAAAAGTCCCTACAAGTATATACCAACTGTCAAACATTATTTTTCATTCTGTTCTCTTTCCTTGAAGGTGATTTTTTAATCCCAAATCAAGATTTCCCCCAATCCATTCCCAAATACCAGCATATCTTCAAAGAATGCAAGTGGTTATTTCACAGTAAAAATGCTGATTTACACTATCACAACACACATTTCTCCAAAGAAGTGGTTAAATTTCTTTGGTAAGTAAAATACCGAATTCTCTTGGTTTGCATACATTTCTCAGAAATCATTGGTAAGTAGCCCCAGTTTTCTGGAAGCCTAGCCATGAAGAACAGACAAGTTATTAATACAAGACAGAATGCTCCTCAGTGTTGAGGGACTGCTTCAAGGGCCAGCTCTTCATAAAAGCTGTTCACAGCTTGACCCCTTAAAGATGCCTCTTAAAGTAATGCCCGTGCTTCCAAAGGGTAGGGAAACCTTCATGTTCTGTCTAGGGTGAGACAAGCAAGTCCTTATAACACTTTCACTCTCTGCTTTGCAAACTGCTGTACTTCATCTCACCTTAATTTAATTCTTTCTCTTCCCCATTGCCCTATTCAATCTCTCAGTTGACATGTCTGATCTCTGTAATAATATTCAAGTCCCTAAGAAAGTACAAAGCTGTGATTTTACTCTATTTCTCTAAGCAGAACTTAATTAGGAAGGTAAATCTTCTGCCAAGAAGTCAAATAAAAATGACACGTGACTAGATGTCATCTGAAGCCACACAATCCTCTGTGTGGTAGGGTCCAGTTTGCCAGGGTCTGACAAAGCCGGGAGCTAATTAGACAGATGTCTGGTGTTGTAAGTCTTTATTCCAGATGACAACAGAGGAAGTGGCAAGGTCAATGCTGAAATGTAGATAAGGAGCAGCCTTCTGGGCTGAGTGGACATACACCTCCTCTAAAAACGGAGGTAAGCAAAGGCCCTAAGCAATCGGCCAGACCTTGTACTTCCCTTTGGTGCTAAACCCACTGTCATCACCAATGGCTCTGCCTACCTTATGCTGTGTTGGCAACGTCCTCACCTCTCAGACCGATCCTCGGGGGGTCGCCTCAATGATAGCATACAACCAAATTAGAATGGGCTGGAGCAGGGGAGAACTGGCCAAGATTGTGTGGTCTTAATAAAGGCCTGTATTGTGCTCTGTTGCCCCCAGAAACAGCCTGGATTCGAGTCAACATTAAAACCAAATTAGAGTTGAGTTAGATTTAATTCCAACAAAATGCCTTCCTTTTGGTATTATCAGCACACATTCAATTCAATTCAGAAACTATATGTTTCCTTTTTAAGTATTACATACCATGGGGGGTTTGTTTGTTTGTGTTTTTTGTATAGAGGCAATTAATTATTTTTCCCCCTCAACTGTGCCAATTCAACAGGTTTATTACTTATTTCCTGGGAGCAAAGGGAAAAGCTTTTGTCAGTCATCAGCAAAAACAAAAAAACCATTTGTTGAATTGTTTCATTTAACTAAAACAAGAAGCAAACTGCTCTGGGGTGGTTTTTTAAATTTCAAGCTACAGTAATTATAAAAATGAATATCAATACCTTTGTTTTAAAAGACACACCTACTATTTTACCCAGGTAAACATGAGAAACTGAAAATATCCTTTTAAACATTCTCCTAGTTTATGCATAGACTGGAAAAGAGTGAAAAGCTTTCCTGATTTTTCAATTCCAAGAGGAATCCGTCCAAACCGTTTCTATTATTAGCACACAAAATGGTAGCTAAAGAAGTTACTGTGGTTAACAACTGAATAATTCATAGTCTCAGAAGAATTCAGTCGCTTTGTCTTCTCCAGTTCCTCTTTAGAACTGGATTCCCAAACATATTTCGTGTCCTGAGTTGTTATAAAGAAAGCCATATACAAATTTCTTCTCAGAACTTAAAAATCAGCCACACTAAGCACTAAAAACAACAGCAAGACAATAGGCTGGAGACTTAACAGGAACTTTTATAACCAGTTCATAAAACTCTTAAGATTACACATATATTATCAGAAATTAGAGTTACAGCTTCCAGTTTCTGTCCCATGGCTATCACTGGGCTATAACGTCACCAAAATTTAAACTGTCTTTATGCAATCTTCCAAATAAAATATGTAAACACAGTAAATATGACCTACAGATAATTTTCAACACATTTCAACACCCTCTAATCTAAAGTCAAATTATTTTCTGGGATGCGAGACACCAAGAATTTCAAGTTCAGAAAAAGAAAAAAAAGCACTTCAATTAGTGAGTGAAAGAGGTTAATAATGTTGGCAGGATGGAGTTCTGCTGTTCACCAGGAGAACAGAGGTCAAGCCCACCACCACTCTTCATTGAAAATTCCAAGAAATGTTCAACTTTATCTTTGGAAGAAAGATGTTAAGTATTAAAAAATATGGGGGATTTTAACCTTCAACTGTATTTTCTAACAACCTTTTCCCAAAAACAAGCGATCTCTGCCAAATAAAGCATAGAACTGTGAAACAAGATGGCTGGATTTTCTTTTTCCTGGTTTACATTTCATCCTCGTCTAAATTCTCAATGGAACAAGTGTAAAAGTTCAGAACCCCAGGTGAAGCCATCATTCCCCAGAGGCCACAGTTTACCCTTTATGGTCTCCAAGGGCTTTTCTTTTATTATTTCTTTCTCTGCACTGGGTCTTCATTGCTGTGCAGGCTTCTCTAGTTGTGGCAGTCGGGGGCTGCTCCCTAGGTGCAGTGACTGGGGGCCTCTCATTGCGGGGGCTACTCTTGAGCACAGGCTCTAGTTGTTGAGGCCTGTGGACTTTGTTCTGCAGTATATGGGATCTGCCTGGACCAGGGATTAAACCCACGTCCCCTGCACTGCAAGGTGGATTCTTAACCTCTGGACCACCAGGGAAGTCCCTAGGTTTTTTTAATGTTAAAATTTCGAAAGCAAATCTTTCTATTAAGCACGATTCCCTTCTTAAATAGAGTTTGCCTAACCTGTCAACAAGAAAGAAAGTGAACCTTTTTTGGATACTGCCATGTGACCATTTGTGAACACTAGTCTACTAGGATATATTAAAATTCCAGGGACTTCTTTGATGGTTCAGTGGTTAAGAATCCATCTTCCAATGCAGGGGATGTGGGTTCAATCCCTAGTCAGGGAACTAAGATCCCACATGTCCGTGCTGCAACGAAGACCCAGTGCAGCCAAAAAACTAAAATACAGCTAAATTAGGAACTAATTAGATGTTAGTGTTTACTCAGTGCCAGGCACGAGTGTGAAGTGCTTTACTTCTCTCATTTAATGCTAAGAGGTAGCACATATCTGGAGAAGGCAATGGCACCCCATTCCAGCACTCTTGCCTGGGAAATCCCATGGACAGAGGAGCCTGGTAGGCTGTAGTCCATGGGGTCACGAAGAGTCGGGCGACTGAGCAACTTCACTTTCACTTTTCACTTTCATGCATTGAAGAAGGAAATGGCAACCCACTCCAGTGTTCTTGCCTGGAGAATCCCAGGGACAGAGGAGCCTAGTGGGCTGCTGTCTATGGGGTCGCAGAGTCGGACACGACTGAAGCAACTTAGCAGCAGCAGCAACATATATCTAATAATAAGAAAGTAATATATATACCTAATATTACCTAACACTACCATGAAGAGAGGGCTTCCCTGGTGACTCAGTTGGTAAAGAATCTGCCTGTAATGCAGGAGACCTGGGTTCAGTCCCTGGGTTGGGAAGATACCCTGGAGAAGGGCATGTCAACCCACTCCAGTATTCTTGCCTGGAGAATCCCATGGACAGAAGAACCTGGTGGGCTACAGTCCGTAGGGTCACAATTGAGTCGGACACAATTGAGCGACTAACACTTTTCACCATGAAGGAAATTATCATGTACCTCACAAGTGGCTACCTCAGGTCAGTTCAAGTCCAAAACTCAAGCTCTTAGCCTTTGCACTACTACACGACTTCTCAAAAACAAAGGTTCCCTGAGCAGGAATCAGACCTAGACCAAGGCGGAGAAAGTTAGAAATTTTGACCACTAGACACACAGCGTGTGTTGGGTTACCTGACCCCATGCCAAAAATGCCCGGATGGTTATGTTTGGCAGTCTGCTTTTTTATAGTTTGTGTCTCCTGCTGATTTCATTGCTTCCATGTTTCACATAGATATAGACTTTCTACCATCACCAGCAAGTAGAATCTGGAGCAACCTCTCTTCTCCCTTTATCACAACTTTCCATTTAGATGCTGTTTTCCAGTTTACAAAGTGCTTCCACATACCTTATCTCATCTAATCTAATTTACTATTTCTAATCAGTTTGGGGATGAGCAACCAGATTACCCATAATTCCAACAGGCTTTGATAAATAAAAGCAATTAGGTTCTGGGTGAGGGCTTAAGGCAGACTCCTAGGAATGAAGTGCACATGTCCAAGGACAAAGAGCGGGCATCTCTTTTGCAGCCCAGACCTTGCCTGACCACTCAGTCATTCTAGCAATCATTCATTTACTAAACATTTACTGAGCACCTGCTATGTGCCAAGTTCTGTCATGACTGCTGGCATTACAAGGACGATCAACCCCTAGTTCCTGCCTTTGAGAAGCCCCAAGACTAGAAGAGAAATGTGATCACAGATTACCATGCTGAGAATGGGCAGGCAGCAAAAAGGTAGCTGTGTACAAAGGATTATGGGAAAATAGATGCTAGCTGCCCAGTTCAGCAGAGATTTTCTAGACAATCCAAGGCTGATGAGGTTCTCAGCTTGGTGCTGGATGGCTGAACTCTAAATAAACCAGGGAAATAGTTCTCGACTCTGGCTACACATTAGAATCACTTGGGGAGCTTTCAAAACCAAATAATAACAAGACCACTTTGGAAAATTTAGGGGCAGCACTTACTCAGGCCAAACATACACATACCCTGTGACCCAGCAGTTCCATTTCTATGTATAAACCCAGCAGAAATGTGTACCAGAAGACATACACAGGGATATTCATAGTAGCATTGTTCATAGCAACCCCAAACTGGAAACAACTCAGATGTCCATCAACAGGTGAATGGATAAAGAAATAGGGGACATCTACACAATGGAATACCACTAGCAGTAAAAAAGAAAGAACAACTAAGCACAGACTCTAGGGCGCCTGGGCTCAGCAGCTGTGGCACATGGGCTTAGTTGCCCTGCGGCATGTGGAATCTTCTCGGACCAGGGATCGAACCTGTGTCCTCTGCACTTGGCAGGCAGATTTTTGACCACTGAACCACCAGTTCCAGATGTGTTCAGTTTGTAAGGATCCAATGAACTTTTTACTCAGGACTTGTGCAGTTTCCTGAATTCATGCTGTACATCAATATAAAGTTTAAACATTAAAAAAAAAGAAGAAGAAATAGTGAGGAAGGCCTAGATCTCACTGCAGATCAATTAACCCAAAAGCCCAGTGTGGGTGGACCCCAATATTTGTATTTTTTAAAAACACCCCAAGTGGCTCTGATGTACAGCTATGTCTGAATGGGCTTAGTTGCCCTGCGGCATGTGGAATCTTCTCGGACCAGGGATCGAACCTGTGTCCTCTGCACTTGGCAGGCAGATTTTTGACCACTGAACCACCAGTTCCAGATGTGTTCAGTTTGTAAGGATCCAATGAACTTTTTACTCAGGACTTGTGCAGTTTCCTGAATTCATGCTGTACATCAATATAAAGTTTAAACATTAAAAAAAAAGAAGAAGAAATAGTGAGGAAGGCCTAGATCTCACTGCAGATCAATTAACCCAAAAGCCCAGTGTGGGTGGACCCCAATATTTGTATTTTTTAAAAACACCCCAAGTGGCTCTGATGTACAGCTATGTCTGAAAACCAAGGCTAGATGTTCCCATATTCTCAATAGCTCCTTTGGGTTAACAGCTTGGCACGTGGCACAGGGAACAAACTTTGAAGTAAGGAACATCAGTGATTACATTCTGGCTCTGTTTTGCACTGGCAGTGTGTGGCATTTATCTGGATCATCCCCAAACCTCAGTTTCCACCAGTGTATAATGGGCACAATATCCTCTCCCTCCTAGGACTGTTGTGAGGATGAAATGAAATAATATACTTAGAACACCTAGCACGCAACCTAGAACACAGTATGTGCTTGAGAAATGGTAGGTACCCAACTCCTCTCCCTCCTTCAAGTCTAAGTTCCTAAGTCAGCCCAGTGATGAGCAGATCGTTGCAGACAAAACTCACACTCTCCGGTTTCTCCTCCTGAATGAGTTTCTTTGTAAAGACTGAAGTAATATTATACTTGGGCTAGTGATGTCAAATGAATGTCAGACATTTCTGGGCCTTGGGGGCTCACTCTGTTCAACACTGCTACCCCCAAAGATGATTGGAGAGGAGGCAGACCATAGATCAATACCAACCACAGACCCTCCTGTGGAAAGCTTTGTCCCTGACCTCACCCCTAGTAACAGTAACAGTACCAGTCCTGTGAGCTGGCAAGAAAGAACAGAAAGAAACAGTAGCTTGGAAGGCATACCATCCACGATATGTACCAAATGAGACACTTTTGTATCAAATGTCATGTTGGCATAAAAACAAAGCAGAATCATGGGCTGAGAGCAGAAGATTCGGGTGAGAGTTTTGATGACACCACCCGTCGGCTGTATGACTTTGGCTCACTAAACTTTTCTGTTTCTCTGGCCAATGAAAGCAATGCCATCTCTCCTACATCCTTTACAAGGGCACAGTGAGTTTTAGATAAGATAAATAGAATGTTTTCCAAAACCTGAAGCAGCAAAAGAAGGCAAGATGAGATTTCTAGGCTGGAAATTTACTTTGTTTCAACTCCAGTCACCAACCACCACCCTCCCTCCCCAAAGACTGAGAACTCTCTGATATTAACTGCTTTAAGCACACCCAGAGACTCCACCAGCCTGAAGCTCGCTTATGTAAGAAGAGACTGCAGCACTGCCTGGCATGTAGCATAATACTTTGCTTAAGAGAAATCCTTGGAAATGCCTCAGCTGAACTACAAGGGCAGGCCCAGGCTTTACGTTTTGGAGACAGGTGCTCTCAGTCACGGAACACCAGAACTGTGGCTGGAGCAAATGATGTCATCCGATCTCTTCTTACCATGGTCAATGTCAAAATTAAGATAGGAAGTTCAAGGACAAATCGTGGGGTTCCCAGGCAAATACAAGTTAGAAAAGCAGTCTGGACCTCAGAATCTTGCTTTTAAAATTGTCTCCTCTCCTATAATGGTTTCTGGTTTATGTGAAGCTTTTCTTGACAAAAGGTACATAGTTGCATAGAAAAATATATTCCCTTAGGACTCTATTTTTTCTCCCACTACACATTAAGGAGAGACAAAAAAAAAGAAAATCATGTGAGTCACCTCTGTATCCAAAAACAATAACAAACCAAAAATAAAACTATAAGATTTTCAAAGAGACAGATAAACTTAAGGGCTCTCCACTCTAGAGCTGAGAAACGAAATCGCTCAAATACCTGTTGGGTTCCTAAATGACTGGAAAATGAAAACTCGAAATTAACCACAGGTACGTTGGAACACCTTATAGATACAGGACTTTCCCCATCCACAAACCATTCCTGCGACAGACCTGTGTACTCAACGCCTAAAATATCCCCAAATGTACGGATGCCGGGGA